>OY744519.1:29012396-29137396 GCA_963556195.1 Sepiola atlantica | reverse complement strand
ATGCCCTAGTTCTATTTCTTTTTACAATGTTACATTTATACACTATCTTAGAAATTAGACTCTTACTTTCTAGAGAGCATTCACTTACATTCCTACAATTACATTGGGGTTCATCTGCAGCGTTTAAATTATTATTCAATCAACATGTTTTTTTTATTTTCCAGTTTATTTTAATATAATTATAAGTTATAATAGTTGAGGCTAGATTTATTGATGTAGAGAATGACAATTTAACTGTTTTTGTTAATAATCTTCTTACGAAATTTCTTTTTAATAACCCGGTAGAATTCCCTAGTAATATTGCTAAAGATATGCTTACTAAATGATGGAGGGAACCATATCGATTTACGGCGCCTGTTTTTCGTCCTCCTAGCAGTGTCTGATGCTGACTATGGTGGATTATGCTCTATACTCACGTATACTACATGCTCGTAATTATCATGTTTCTTTTAACTTCAGAGTTACTACTACCTATAGCCATTGTATGCGTTATAATATGGGATGGTCTTCCATTTCCATAGGTACCCTCTACTGTTTCAACCATTTAATTAAAAAAACAACTTTACTTCTTTGTAATATCCCGATCTAGCTAATGCTTTGTTATAGTATTGCGTGTTTTTAATAAATAAACGCACATACGAAGATAGATTTGATATTCTTTTAGAAATACAAGGTCATTTTTCATTGATTGCGGATGTTTTGAGTTATTATCAATATAGTATAAAATGGGATTGGGTTTATGGTAGGGTTCATAAGTGTTATCATTTAAATTTAGTGTGGTGTCTAAAAATATATTTTTGAAATTCAAAAAGTAAAAATATGAATAAAGAGTTCGTCATCGGAGTTTAAAATACCATTGTTAACTTATATACGCTCTGTTGTTAAATGTTAAAATTCACCGAACTGTTGAACAGTTCTGGTAAATTTTCTTAAAATATATATGCACAAGTATATACAAATATATATTTCCATGTTTCTGACTTTTTGAGATGAAGATTTATCATTTGTATTATTTGGCTTATTATTCGGACTGCTGTTTTTATCTTGAGTGTTATTCTCACAACGTTTCAGTCGATGTAACCTCCGACCTTCTTTAGGTATATATTATCGAACTCGGTAATCTTTCTATCGAACTCGGAAATATGTACGTATTTCGAACTGAACCTTTTATTTAATCCACGGGGTAGCCATGACCAAGTGATGTCTTAAGTAATTCGCAATTGTATTCTTAGTATCGCCCGCACGGAGGATTGAACCTTTAACATCCAGAAGAGTGTCTCATGGAACTGAATTTTAATTAGTATTTCATTCGTTACGCTACAGGTCCCTGCGGCCAATTTTAGCATGGAATTTTGGCGAGTTTTTAAACCTATTCTTGCTTTTAGTTTAGATGTGTGGTCTTACTACTTATCACTTTTGGCCGAACAAGTACTTTATTTTCTTTATAACTTGAAAATTAAAAGTTATAGAAAATTAAATATAAGAATAAAAATAGTAATATAGGTTCTGGACTGGAAGCAAGACGACACAGGTGTTCTTATTCATGACAGGACAATGACGGTGAGTATTCTATCATATTATAAAAACCTGATGTAAACTAATAAGTCGACGTGGCTTAAAAATGCAAAAGTCGTTTTTCGGCAGTGACGTATAAAGAAGTACGTGGCGAAAACAAGAGTAGTAAATTCTTATAATTAAATGTCTCTTAATAGTCATTCCTCCCCGTTCCCTTCAAACGTTTGATCTATTTCATAGTATGCATAACTTGAAAATTAAAAATTATAGAAATTAAACATAAGAATAAACTGTAAATACAGATTCCGGACTTGAAGCAAGAGGACCCAGCGGTTCTTATCCATTATTGGATGATGTTGGAATTAGTCATTCTTTTAAAATCATCAATAATTCATGATGAAATTAAAATAGAAATACACTTGAATTCTTGCAATTCGAGTCTTTTCAACCTTTAATAGAAATCAATTTATCTTTTCTTGTTTCATTTTATTATTTGTTCTTACCTTTGGGTTTAGAATAGAACGCGCCAATTTAAACCGAAAGCAAATCTGCAAATTAAGGAAAGAAGAAATGTTGTTAACTTTTCATTTTGGGCAAATTTATTAAATAAAAACATGTATTTTTGTCTTTCGTGGAATTAATCAATGTTTGATTGTTATTATATTTAATTAAAAATCGAATTAACTTTAAGCCTTCATCGTTTCCACTACGACACAATCGATACCCTCTGAAGGGGTGCATTTGCAACGAAGTGTTTCTAGTGAAGAAATGGTTGCACACTCTCAACACAATTGCTCCTGGTATTGGTTAATTAATAAATTTCCACCTCCCAGACTATTTGCACTACTAATGATTGATGTCCTAGTCGACCCTATTATTTCAACCCTAACCAGGGAGTAATGGATTCATGCCTTTTCCTAGTGGTATTGGAGATAGTATGTTTGCAGTCGCGTCCACTTTCAAAATTACGCCCAAACTGTATAATTATAAAACTGTCACCCATCTAAGTATGTTGATAATTGCTTAACTTTAAATCTTGAACAGGTACCTCTCAGTTTATTCATCGTTTATTTTCAGACTGTCTCACAAATAACAAGATGTGTGGCTATGAAACCTCATAAAATTTAATTGACTGATAAAAAAAAGATATGCATATATATATATATATATATATATATATATATATATACTTTTTAGTTGCATTCCAATGACCTAAAAAAAATCAGTCTACAATCATAATTTTTTACCCCCTCCCCTAAACACCGAACCCAAACTTTGGCCGATTCAAACCAAATAGAGTTAGGATCAACTTGCTTTTATTAAAAACACAAAACCGATAAAAACACTCAATGGAATCTGAAAATGCTGGTTGGTAAAATATTGTTACTTCTAAAGTTGAATAATTATGATTAAAAAAATAGATTGAATAGAATAGCTGAATATGGAAATACTGTTAGTTTGGAAGATTACCGAAGGAAAACAATACGTTCGCAGTAACAAATATTTTTTCCATAACCACAGTTTACTTCAAAAAACCCTTATTAATATTAGAGTTTTAGCAGTGAAAGTTCTAACTGGATTGCAAGTTATTTATACCAAAAACCCTGTTTAATTCATTCCCATATCAATACATAAATATAACACGATGTATTTCTGCCATTTACTACTAGATCCATCATAATATGCCTACCCCCAAAAAGCAAATGCTGAAGAGAATCCGGTAAAAGAAAACCAATTATAAATCCCATTTGCTTGGATTTGAAACCAATGGGACCGATGTTGTTTTGATATTCTGTAATATATATATATATATATATATATATATATATATATATATCACTATTCTTTCATCTATCATTATAATTGCTCTATCTCGTATATTGAGCTTAAACCATTTCACTATAGGTTCTAAAAGTTTACTTTTAGTTTCTTATTTGATAATATATATATATATATATATATATATATATATATATATATATATATATATATGAAATATTTTTCAAAATAACCGCTATACACATGTATTTCATGTTTACCCTGCAACCATCATTACTGGAGGAAACAATCCCTGTCGGTCACACGGTTCGAACCCGAATACGAAAATCATATTTAACTCAGTAGTTGGAGCACGTACCAATACGCCCACCACGTCGTAATGGCAAATTCGGCGAACAGAAGCAAGCCGCCAAAAGCACTCAATTGGCGAGACCTAGAGGGTTGCATTTCAATATATATATATGTAACCAATAATGTTTGTATAAATAAAAATTTATACTTATATATATATATATATATATATATATATATATATATATATATATATATGGTAAGACTCTTGACTGCGAATCAGTGGCGATTTGTAATCGGAGTTTGAGCCTGCCGACCGTCGGGAATTAACTTCCTGCACTGAAAATTGCTTAAGCATGAAACATCGATGTCTGTATGTAATACATAATTAATATTTATTTATAAAATATTATTATATAGCCCCCTTTACTAAGGCCGGGCACTATGAGAGAGTTTAATAATAACAAGCAGTACCACTAGCTTCATTGCGAGATCCAACATGGTTTGTTATTGTTGATCACTCTTCGCTGCTCGTTGTAAATACCCGCCGACTTGGCATTTGCAAAGTTAAATTCCTCCTAACTTCCAAGCTAATTTGTGGTGGCCACCGGGTAAGACTCTTGTACTGCGAATCAGTGGCGATTTGTAATCGGAGTTCGCGCCCGCCGACCGTTGGGAATTAACTTCCTGCACTGAAGATTGCGTAAGCATGAAACATCAATGTCTGTAGGTAATAAATAATGAATATATAATATAACATAATATAATATAATATAATATAATATAATATAATATATATATATATATATATATATATATATATATATATATAGTTCATCCAGGTTAAGTCTGTATTCACAGGGTAAAACATCCAGAGAATTTTTACTGGGGGTATATAATAGTGCTCAATAGTAAATAGAGCTATTTATTTATATTAATATTTTACATGTTTGTAAAAAATAATATTTATTCACATTAATATCTTCATGTTTATTTTTAAATAATATTTACTTATATCAATATTTAACATGTTTGTATAAATATAAATAATAATATAAATATATATATATATAATATACATTTTTATTTATACTAACATTTTTACTATATATGTGCATAAATGTTCATTTGCGACTTTATTCAAATTCACAAATGAGACATGTATTCAGCAAAAAATGTTTGTATAAATAAAAAATATATATACTAAAATTAAACTGTACTTGTTATTGAGCACGATCTTATAAACACCGTAGCTTCATTGGATTAACATCTATGAACCAACAACTATATTTAATTCAAATATATTGATAAAATAGACTTAAACCAATATTTTTTTCAAAAGTGCTCAATACAAGATACAGCTTAATAAATAAACTATATATAAGTATTTAAAATGGCCTACATTGCATTTATGTAGGCCATTTAAATTATATATATATATATATATATATATATATATATATATATATATATATATATATATATATATATATATAAGTGAAATTTTAAGCTGAATTATTTCGACACTTGATTATTGGGGGAATGGTAGTTTGATCAGTACCATTGGAGAGCCATGCCTATTATAACTGTCCTGTTTTTAAATCTCCGAAACAGTTACATGGTAAACAGCTGATGATCCCCGTGTTAATATTAGATGCTTACGTTAAGGTCTCCTGTTTTTGTTTCACTGTTAGATACTTAATCCCCCTTTTTATGTTATTTACTTACTATTATATATTTTTTATTTATTTATGAATTTTCCACCGAATGTTAAGTCTGCAATATTTTGGATTTAGTTAGTTTCTCTGGGAATTTAAACTGCATTTTCCTTTTTTTTTTGTCTTTTTGTTTAAAATAACTCAAAGCTTCTTTAGACTATATATATATGTTAATATCGTTAAAGTAAGGTATACATTTTATCATATCTGTTTTCAAATTGATATACTCTAAATTGTGACTACTTTTCCCGATATATTGATGTAGGCGATATTTGAACATGTACTTATCCCGACGAGCCTTTTCTGGCAATTGTTTATCAATGAAATATTTTTCAGTCGACGTTTGTAGACATCAGCTTTCAGGTAGCCACAGAGGAAATAGTCGCACAGTGCGAGATCTGAAAAATGCGCAGACTATCCAATATCACCGCGCAAGTGTGTTGGAAACGGCTGTCTTAAAACGTCCGTTAATCTTCTCGCAGTGCGTGCAGCGGCTCTATCCTGTTTGAAACATAATGAATACTAAAATAATAGTAACACGTTAGCTATATAAAAACACTATTATGGTTTTGTTTAGCTCCCCGACAATAACCGTATCAAAATAGGAAATCATATTGTCGCATCAGTGTTATTATTAAACTGTGTTGTATCCTCACATGGCAGTTCATCCGTGTAGTGTTTCCCCAGACTAACCAATACGTAGTAGTAGTAGTAGTAGTAGTAGTAGTAGTAGTAGTAGTAGTATTAGTAGTTATAGTAGTAAACAGAGAGTAAGACAATAATTAAAATAACTAAATGACGTAAATAAAGAAGAAAGCTTTAAATTACAGATCATTATAAAATAGTTATATAGGTTCTGGACTGGAAGCAAGAATACGCAGAGGTCCTCATTCAATACCGGGCAACGTTGGGTGAATCTTCGAGAATATTTTTAAAAACCTCATCATATAAAGAGCAGTTGTGTGTGTGCGTGTGTGTGTCTCCAGCTAAAAGTAAAAAACTACAAAATAAACATCCACGAAGTTGGTATATTCTTGAGCGGCGTTACTTGGTTGACTAATAATTTTTAAAAATTACAAAATTATTCATTCTTTGGGGGTCACTGGGACAGGTGTCGTCGGAGAGTGCAGCCATTTTATGTACTAATTTAGAAAGAAGATGTCGACACATTCCTCAGCGAATCTATTTTATAAAGGAAAGTTGTCTGTGTTTATATCTGTGTATTTCTATCTCGAGAGTGATGGGCTTGGCGGGGGAGAAAAAGGGGGTTGAAGAGGTGAGTGGGGGAAGGGGAAAAAGAGAAAGATAGAGAGAGACATGATGATGATGATGATGATGATGATGATGATGATGATGATGATGATGATGATGATGATGATGATGATGAAACTGTTTAGGTGAGTAGATGTCGAACAGTAGAGGTAGCAAGTTCAGTTCACAGGAGAACGGCAAAGAAACAAATGGGAGGAAGGGATAAAAATAGACCTACGGTCTTTACCTGCACAGAGATAGGTTACTTTGGAAGTCAATTTCGTAAAGCCGTCCAACGCATGCCAGTAGATAAAAACGGACGTTAAATCGATGATGATGATGATGATGATTTTTAAAAATATGCAATTTTCTCCGAAACTTATGTTTAAAATAAAATAAATTTGTCTACCAAACATTAGTTTAAAATTCTGTTTTTATCTGTTACACTTACACTGTTTCATCTGTTACGAATAAGTTTTACATGAATATTATTTTCTTTGGTCCGCAACACTTATGAATAGCATTTTCTTTTTTTCTGTCAAATGTAAGATTAAAATAGCATTTTCTTTGGTCTGTTATGCTTAAGTTTTTTTCATAGCATTTTCATTGGTCTGTCATCCTTAGTCCGAAATAGAATTTTCTTTTATTTATTACGCTTAAGTTTTAAATAGAATTTTCATTTGTCTGTCAAGCAATTTCTTCGCTAAACGCGTAGATCGAATGGACGCATCTTAAGAGAACTTGACCTTTCTAGTGGGCGCACTAAGTTCATCCTATGAAATGTGGCAAATAGGTTGAATGCTAGAAACTCACAGTAGTGCACGTGATTGGATAACCTAATTGATTTCCTTACACTATAATAAACAGACAAACACATTCATCCAAAGAGTTCATCCAACACAATCACATCGATTTTTCTACCGCATCAATACTAATTTGTGACATCGAATTACGGATAATCGATTTAAACAATTTCATGAGTTATTAATACACAATTTGTGCAATCTCAGTCATTCTCCGGACAAATAATTGCCTACAAACCGTAAGAGACATGGCGTGAATTGTTTTTGAATATAATTACCCAATTGATCAAATGAAGGATCCGTTTTATTAATTCTAATAACAAGATCATATTAGAAGGCAAATGCTGAAAATTGAACTCTTTCATTAGTCGTCAATGATATAAATTTGTTGTTTTTTTGTTTTTGTTCGTCCTTTCTTTTACCATTCCGTTTTTTTCATTGCTATAAGCCTTCATAAATACATACATACTTATTTACCAGCAATGCTTCAAGTAAACTATCATTCTCTCTCCCCCCCTCTCCCTCCCTCTCTCTCTCTATATATATATATTTCAAGACCTTTCATAGTCGTTTCGTTCTGAAGAGTCGCGGTACGACGAAACACGTGTCATCAAATGAATATTTTATCTAAAAAATAAATAAATATATATACAGGTCCTATTTTTAAAAATTCATAACTTTTTTATTTATTGATTTAAAAAATTTTTTTTTTAGAATAAGTAAAGGACCCCTTCCGAAGCAAGCATGAGCCGTATTAGCCCTAAGGAACGTACCCTCATTTAGAAAACATTATTTTTGCTTAAAAAACTCAAAACAGTGTAAAAAACAATACTTTAGTTTTTGTAAGTTTTAAGAAGTGTTTTTCGGCTAAAATTTGTTTTGTTTATTTCAAAAAATCTCGGAAGGGTCAGTCTACACACACATAAAGTTTGGTGAGTTTAACTTTTATTTTGTGGAAGTTATTCAAATTCAAGTTATTCAAATTTAAAGATAGGACCCTTATTTTGGCCCACCCTGTATATATATATATATATATATATATATATATATATATATATATATATATATATATATATATATATATATATATATATGTCCCTAACAATCGGGCGAAGTTATATAACAAAAACAGAGAATACCTCTACACCGCTTAGGAAAACCAAATGTACCAGTAGGTGCAATAAGCTAATTATCCTCAAAAACAACAACAAATATTAAATCATACTTATATATATATATATATATATATATATATATATATATATATATATAAAATATATATATATACATAAAATTACATAAAAAATAGTATAGCCTACGCCTATTAACCACCGTTTCGATGTTGTCACATCTCTTCACATGCTCTGTGAAGCGATGTGAGAACAACGAAACGCTGGTTGATTAGCATACGCTATAGTATTGTTTATGTCTACTTGTTATTGAGCACTTTTGAAAATATTTGTTTTCTGTTCATCATATTGATATATTTGAACTTGATTAATATATATATATATATATATATATATATATATTTATATATATATATATATATTTTAAGAAGTGAGGCCACTAACATTTGTAAAAAAACTTTTTTCAACAATTGCTTATTATTTTATTATTTTATAATTATATAACGCATTTCAAGCCTTTTGTGCTCTCTTCAGATATATTTTTCATTTGAAAAAATGTCTTTATTTTCAACAGTTTGGCGTTTCTGCGCATAAGCGCGCGCGTGTGTGTGTATGTGTTTTCATATTTTATGCTTCTCTGGGTCAAAGTTATGTGTTTTCTTAAGTATGTGTGATTCTGACTTTTAACTCTCCAGTCATCTTCGTGTGCGGTGGTTTATTACACTTTGCTCAGAATGCTTTTTGAATTGCCTTTGAGATTTTATTACTTTGTCGTCCGTGTGTGTGTGTTTGTTTGTGTGTGTGTGTGTGTGAGTGTGTGTGTGTGCATGTGCGGTTAGTTTTGGTTTGTGTATGTAGGCGAGGCCACGCGCATACATGTGTTTTTGTTTTAGTTTATACATACATATACACACACATACACACGTACACATGCACATGCACATACACACACACGCACACACACACACACACACACACATATATATATATATATATATATATATATATACAGGGAACATTACAAATGCGTATATCTCATGAACTATTCCAGGTAGAAAAATGAAACTGGTGCCATTTTAAAGCTTGCTTAATCAAGTTTTCGGTCATACTAATGATTTTCGTGTTATCTTTCCAGGTGCAGTAATGGCGTTCTCTAAACAAGACAAGGCATTTTGCGTCCTCCAATTTGCAAAGACTGAATCGTGGACATGTGTTCAGCGTGCATTTCGCAGGAAATTTAAAAAAGAAGCCCCTGAAAGGAAATCCATTGTCAGATGGCATGCTAAATTTGTGAAAGATGGGTGTTTGTGCCCAAGTAAGCGAACAGGTCGCCCTTTAACTTTAGAAGATGCAGTTGAGCAAGTTCGGACAGCCTTTCAGCGGAGCCCCCGTAAATCAGTGAGAAGAGCCAGCAGGGAACTTCAGCTTGCTCCAGCAACTGTCTGGCGTGTCTTAAGGAAACGACTGCAAATGGTACCTTACAAGCTCAAGTTGGTCCAAAAGTTGAAGGACACTGATAAGCCACTTCGCCGTGACTTTTGCATTGCAATGCAAGAGAAGTTGGAATATAACGGCTTTGATGACCGGCTTGTTTTTAGCGATGAGGCGACCTTCCATCTGAATGGCAAAGTTAACAAGCATAACACTCGCATATGGGGTACTGAGAATCCTCATGAACTTCTTGAGCACGAGCGAGATTCACCAAAAGTGAACGTGTTTTGTGCAATTTCCAAGAAAGGTGTCTATGGACCGTTCTTCTTTGAAGAGGCAACTATCACTGGTGAATCCTATCTCAACATGCTGGAAGACTGGTTAATGGCTCAGTTGGAACAAGCAGAATCTGATGACTTCATTTTTCAACAAGATGGTGCACCACCACACTGGAGTCTTAGAGTAAGGCAGTTTCTTAACACAAGGCTGCCTGGTAGATGGATTGGGAGATCTGGGCGAGGTGATGACGTTCTCATGCCCTGGCCTCCTAGGTCTCCAGATCTTACCCCGTGTGACTTTTTCCTTTGGGGCTTTGTCAAGCAACAAGTCTATGTGCCGCCCCTTCCAAGAGATATTGACGAACTAAAGGCTCGAGTAACGGCAGTTGTGGGAACCATTGACGTCAAGATGCTGGAACGCGTTTGACAGGAAATGGACTATCGACTAGATGTCTGCCGTGTGACGAATGGTGCTCATATTGAGCAACTTTGAAGATTCCCCACAAAACTTGAAACTTTAACCTTTCTAACGGTACCAATTTCATTTTTCAACTCCTAATAGTTTTTGAGTTATTAAAAATCGTTATGTTCCCAAGACTTTTGAAACACCCTGTATATTAGGGTAGGTCGATTTTACACTTTTTTTTAAATATTAAAAAAAGGCACGTTCCGAAAGTTGTATATAGACCTATTAAATACTCATGCAAAAAATTAGATCAAAAACTTCAGCGGTTTTTTGAGCGTTTGGTATCAAAGATCGTAGACAAGAATATACTGAAAATTCCTCGTTTTTGCAAGATTTGCTTGAATATTGGTGTGAAAACCAAATAATTTTAGCATTTAAAAGCAGGGAATGTCCTTTTATTTTATAAAAATGATATGAATTAAAGAAATCTTCAAATTGAAAATTTGCCCCCCCCCCTCATTTTCAGTATCTGCTTTTGTAAACTACCTTTTAACGTTATGAATTAAACAGTAATATTTGAATACCTAAAAAAATGATTTTTTCTGTTATTAGTGAAAATATAACAAGCAAAGAAATAAGGAAAAACCTAACACTATTTTAATGAAGCTTAATATAGAGAGTCAAATTGCTCCATATAAGACCCCTTAGACAAAAATGCTGGTCTCAATTTCTGACTCAAAACTTTGGCTGTAATGTGTTGATGCCTTGCTTCAAAACCATATACAGTTTGTGAAGCTTCTGTTATTAACTTAACTGCCCGTACCACACCCTGAGAATGTGAGGGCAAATCTGGCAAGTCAAGCTTGGTTCCATTCATCAACGATTCTCGAAGTTCAGATTCAGTAAAATCTTCCGTCATTGGTGGTTCAAAAATGCCGCATAATTTTAAATCTATTAATTGTGTCCAATGTGTGGCATTAAAATTAATAGGTAGTATTCTTTTTAATCTTTTTCTGGTTGACTCCTCACTCCTGAAAGAACAAATTAATTAATTGAATTATTAAAAAATTCCAATCTGTACTGCTTTAATAATTATGGTGAAATTAGATAAAATCTTTAAAAATCATTCTATAAATTGGAATAAATAATTGAGTCAGAGATATATGAATAAATATTACTTACCTAATGGCCAAAATTCTTTTTAAAGCTTCTTCTCTTACTTCAATCTCCTCAGATTTAACCATGGAATATAGAAAGTTTTCAGGCAGTAAACAAAATGTATTACCTTGTATATTTCTAAATGTGATATCTTGGATTTCCGGAGGCTTCTCCTTAATCCTCTGGGTCATATTAAAAATGTGCACTTACTGATTGTGGAATTTACTATTTCTTTTAATTTCAAACCAAAAAGTGGCATACACATTTACAATAAAATTTACTACATAGTGTAGTTTTGTTGTGTGCCTTTGTGGGTATGCACCACGAGTCCATAAACACATAAGCCTGATGGCCAAAGTTAACCATCTTGCTTGGTTTAAAGGACCAATTTTCCAGGAGGCATATCTAGAGTCAACCTTACCTCTAGAAATACCTACTGTGTATTCATAAAGGAGTCTTTGGTCACAACTAAGATCATGTATTTCATCAATTTTAAAAATTGACTCTAGAGGATTGCTAATAGTGGAAAATGATATTTGGGGTAAATCATATCAATCATTTGAGCATAATTTCCCCAGAGGGCTACTGAATGTTGTAGGGCCCTTTGCGCAACCATCTATGTTTTTAAAAAGGGCTCTGAAAGGTAGTTCATTATGATGCAAAGAGCAACCAATTGTGTGAAGAGTTTTAAAAAGTTTTTTTTCTAAAATTGCAACCATTCCACCATCGCAACTTGTGTTGGTATTAGTGTTGTCAACAAGTATAGCCTTGATACTGTTCTCACTGTGGAATTCATGCAAAACATCCACCACTTGATCTGCATGAACAGCACCTGTTGCACCACTATTAGGAAGAACTCTGTAGCAGATATTTACTTTCACATGGTGTTTCTTTTGTAAAAGTTAAATGGTGTTCTGGTCCCTTAGTTTTTTTCATTATTCTCTGTCTATTTTCATCCACAATTTCCTTATACATCAATGTGTCCTTATCCATTCTCCCATCAACTCCAATACATATAATATTTTAGGTGGGGTAAAAACTCCTGGCTGAAATAGTTTTATTTATCTACCTCCAACAAGGTAAGATGTGACACAAGGTCAGGAAAGTGGGATTAGATAACCCTGCGCTATAGAGGTGAGCACTCTGGCCATTAAAAAATTGACTGGGCAGCCCCGTCGGCATTCCCCTGTAGGGGCGCCTCAGACAGTTAGCAATAAACTTACTCCTCCCCAAAGAGGAAAGGCAAAGCCTGGGAGGATGCACCTCCTAGAATTGCACAGGACGGACAAGCCCCAATAGACGGGCGTAAATCCAGACCCAAAGGCCCGGACGATACCGGTTTATTTGGTGGGGTAAAAACCCCTGGCTGAACTAGATTTTATTTATCTACCCCCAACAAGGTAAGATTGACAAAAGGTCAGGAAAGTGGGATGAGAAAGCCAGTGCTCGAGAGGTGAGCACTCTGGCCATTTAAAAATTGCCTGGGCAGCTTCGTCGGCATTCCCCGGTAGGGCCGCCTCAGACAGTAAGCAATAAACTTACTCCTCCCCAAAAGAGGGAAGGCAAAACCTGGGAGATGCACCTCCTAGAACTGCACAGGACGGACAAACCCCAATAGACGGGCGTGAATCCAGACCCAAAGGCCCGGACGATACCGGTTTATTTGGTGGGGTAAAACCCCCTGGCTGAACTAGTTTTTATTTATCTAACTCCCACAAGGTAAGGTGTGACAAAAGGTCGGGAAAGTGGGATTAGATAAGCCAGCGCTCGACAATTCAATATATATGTGTGATAATTAAACAGACAATCAATACGGGAAGTCAAATTCGCCCGATGAATTTTCAACCGGTGAATACCATAAAAAATATCCAATAAATAAAACGCCTACGTAAACAAATAATTATTTATATATAACATTAAATATTATAGTGTTTTATTCCTTTTTAATTTGAATATGTACATTTAATTTCTTAAGAAAAATAATAATAAACTTTAAAATATTTATTATTAAGTAATGTATTACTTTTTTTTGTTAAAACCCGGGTTTAATTTAAGGCGACACATCTGCCGGTGAAATCTCGGCAGTGAGAAAAAATCTCGATTTATTTGATCTTAAAGTTGCAATGCTCAAATAAATACAAAATTTTGAAAAAAAATATTTCTTGTGGTAACTTTTGACATTATTTGGCAACTTTCTTCGAGTGCGATAATTTACAGTTTCAAAATCGACCTCCCCTACTGTATATAAACATAAATGCAGGAAGAGGGATAACGATGTATGGATGACAAATCTATTTTATCTTCGATTGTTTAATGCCAAGTGTACTCGATAAATACATGTTTATTTTTCTTTCTTCAAGTCAGGCTTTTCAAAGATTAAAATCATTAGATAACTCTTTCAAGCACCCACATAAATACAGCACTGTTTTAAATAAAAACTCTATTAAAATTTCCTACTCCACAATGCCCAATATAGCGCAAACCATCATCACCTCTAATAACAAAAAGATTAAATCTGCCCAGCAACCAGCATCCATTAAAAGTGCTCATTATCATAGATAGAGCGGGTGTTTAATAAAAAAACATTCTGGGGAAATACCAGTACCGGGGGATAGGCAGGAAGACTCCTACATCCGCAAAATTAATTTCATTTTTTTTCTCATTACACAATATATATTAATCTTACGAGCCTAAACTAAAATATACATTCGTTACATATGGCCCACTTTCAGTCACATTTGACTACCCACGAGGGCAGAGTTAGACACAACGTAAGTTCTTACTGTGTCGAAAATCCACCAACATAGATAAACATTTACGCATTCTACAAGGATTTGCTTTCAACGGCAGACGAGAAAATAGCTAACAGCCCGACCCGAAACAAGTAACCTTTACCATGATCGGTCAGTGAAAGAGATATCCTTCTACACTTTCTATTTTTGTTAAACACAGAAGTAATCATTTGCGTTGGTAAATATTGTCCGATGTGACCTATTTGCGTTCTCTCGGATGTTGACAAATTTTAATTCATTCTTTTATTTTTCTCCCGGGCAACACCGGCACCGAGTTCAGCTAGTACTTAATAAATTTTAACTCCAAAAGGTTTATCTTATCATAATCGTTTTTCAAAAAAGGTATCGCCTATACACAATTTTTTATCGCAATCTGTCCCCGATGCGAATCTCAACATTAGCCAACAACACCTACTGCACCGGTAAAAGTAAAAAACGTTACTTTTTATAAAAAGTAAAGTAAAATGAGTCTTCGTGCAGTTTTGTCTGGTGTGCGGCAGAACTAGTATTTTTCCTCTCTCTCTCGTTCGAAGTGAAATTCTTTAAAAAATATGGGAAGTTGTCTAAAAAAAATTTTGCACACAGTAAAGATAAAATAGTTTTAGTAAAGTAAAGATAAAAAAAAAAAGTTTTGTTCTTTTCATAAAGTAAAATAAAGGGTTCATTTCCTTACTTTTTAAAACACGAGCAAAACTAATACAAAACCTCTCTGGTAACGAGAGACGTATTCTTAATTCATGAAATAACTATTTGACGGAAAGAGACCATCCCTTTCAGACCTGACTTAGAATGCTTAAAATATACACAGACAACAGAGAGGAAAACACGACTCTGTCTTTGAGTAATTTTATGATCCAATTAGAAAGTTCTCCGTGTCTAGACGAGACTTTACAGTAACCCAGACCTCTCAGCCTAAAAAAAATACGTTTCAATAAAACAAACACTGTTAACAATAAACAACGAATTTCGCTCTTAACAATAAGCAAAACTTGTTAACCTGTTTCTTACGATATTTTTTGCTATACTATGCATATATATATATATTTTGCTATACTATGCATATATATATATAAATATTGTATATGCATAAATAAATAATATATTTGCTTAGAGTGTGTATAAATAGCTTGACTCTTTTGTCTGGATGAACTTTGTCATTATTTTATGAATATTTAATTACTGCTGCATTACTCGATGGTCTGGTTTCTTTTGTTTCTATTTTCGTTCTTAAAATGACGGTTGTATATTGTTGCCTTTAGTATCTCGCATAGTGGGGAACTGTAGTATTGCTCTCAGTGAAATAATAACCGAATTGTGTCAACATTTGGTTATGGGTATTTATTTTATTATTAAACGTTTTCTCCGCTAGCTGCAGAATACGCACTAACATGGCTGAGTTCTCTCACAGCCTTACAGTCTTGGGCCAAGGTGTACACTTGGTTATGTTCATGTTCATCCATTTACAAACGTTGTATATCCATGTTTTCTTTTGTCTAAATGTTCGACAAGTCCCCTTGTATTATGCCTTCAACGCATGTTTTGCATAGTCCTACACTGGAACGCTTAACGTGACCAAACAATCTCAAGACTTTAGATTCTATGACAGAGGATATTGATGGGATGCAAGTGAGTTTTTACAATGTGATCAGATAGTTTATGATCAGTAATGAACCGCATTATGTGGCTTTGGAAAGTTTCTACTTTCTGATGTAATTTTACAGTCCAGTTGAGACATTCAAGTCTGTATAAGACTACAGGAAGGACATATGAGTTATAGATTTTCACTTTGATTTTGTATGGTATGCGTTTAGAAGTTAGGGTGGTTTTGTCTCTTGTGAAGGCGGCCCAACCTAAGCCGATTCTGTGATTTATAGCTGTTTGCCCATCATTAGATGACGACAGCTTGTGCTCAAGATAAACAAACTCTGTAATGTAACTTGTTCGTTTTGTTATCCGTTGATGTTAAGAGGGTTTATTTTTTATCAGTGGTCATGCATTTAGTCTTGAGCGTGTTAATCGAAAGATCAACTTCTTTCGAGTACTTCACAAGATTATCCAGAAATAACTGCAAATTGGAGCTGGAGTTACTGGTTGCAGCTATGTCATCTGCATAGCTCAGATTAAACAAAAGATGACCACCAATTGAAAAACCAGAGCTACGTCATATTACGTGTATGTGCTATTTTAATCAGCAGTGCGGAAGAGCCGTGCATTAAATAATCTGTTTTTAAAACTCATAAACGTTTTAGGGTTAAGCCCCCCTGCTTATGTCTCACGACTGGGTACTGCGTGAAAGTCGGCTTATGCAATTCTAAAGTCTGCAATATGCGGATTTACTGGGATTTGCACTCCTTGTTGACCGTAAGTATTAGGATATAAGAATACGGAAGAGGGGAATGTACTGTGGATGGCGTTTCTTGTGGATGGCCTATATAAATTGATTTTGACTTGCTTTGTATTATTAATTTTGAAATATATATATATATATATATATATATATATATATATATATATATATATATATATATATCATGTTTCAGAAGTAAAATGTATTAAAAAAGCAGATTTTTTTTACGCACGTTTCGAAAAATGTCTGTATTACACAGACTGGCATAAAGCAAAGAAAATCATAAACTGACAGTTTTCAAAGATTACTGTTAAGTCCAAAGACCCATTCCCTTTAGAACCCCCCCCCCCCTATCCCACATAAATCATCCAAATATCGAACAATGGAATACATAACAGGTACCGGTAAGTGAAAGAAATCAGCAGTATTTTCGAGGAAACCCCCATCGGAATATGGTTCTTCTTTAAAATGAAATTATTGTAAAGATCTGGACATGTTTATATTCATAGGTTGTTACTTCTACTGAAGAGTTCAAATTCAAGGGAAGTAACTGCATCAATATCCAGTTTAATCTAAGATTCTCAGCTAATAGAATCACAGTGTATTCAACGGTATGGCCAATCTCTAAGAGCTATCATTCCATATCTTTCTTTGCTTTATAAAGCCTATTTCATAAAGGTTTATTCAAAATGTGCGTGAAAAAGCATTTTTGAACTATTTACTTTTCAAACCTGATAGAAATGATATTTTAAACTCTTATATTTTAAGCTCTATTTCTTTATGCAAAAATATTGAGTTTCTACTCTTTCTTGCAAGAATCCGGCAAAATGTATAGATGAAGTTAAAATGGAAAACAAGAATTGAACGAAAGATATATAAGAATCACAGTAAAATTATCACGGGTGCATGCGTAGAGAATCGATAGTTTTCATAAGAGAAAGGTATTCAGGCTTTTTCAAGATATATGTTCCAGAAAAAAAAGTATTTAGGCATACATACGCTGGAAGTAGGTGAAATAGTCTAAAATGTGCAGTTGTAAATAAGTCCACATGGGATAAAGCCTGCGTATTTTCGGACTATTTCTCCTACTGCTCGCGTCATTTCAAACCCCACTTTACAAAAGTATCATATGATTTAAATATGAAACAACTGAACAATTTTAAATAAAATGAAATAAATAAATTGCAAGCAGTGATATCGATTTTCCTTGCTGTCTTGTTAATAAATACATCTTTTCCATGCGTTGATGTAGATCGGGAAAACGATGACGGAAAAATTATATTTCGCTAGTGTTTGCACAAATATTGATATTCATATAAAATAACGTATGAATTGGTGAAGTTTCAAAAACGAAAGAAAAAAAGAAAAGAAACACCTTACACTGGAAAGTAAAAAAAAAGAAAAACGTATAAATCGGTATACAAAGACGAAAATAGATAAGGAAAATGTGTCATTATAGAAATAGAGTGAAGCATTTATTTTAGAATTAATGTAAGACGTCTGGGAGTTGTCGGACTTGCTATTTGCTTACTCTCTTCTAAATATATATTATCTATATACAAATAAAGACATGTTGATCTTTATTCTTGAGTGGGGATATATATATATTATTATATATATTAAATTCCCGAAACAGTTTTTCATGGTAAACAACTGATGATCCCTTAAAATAGTGTTAGAAACAAACTAATATAATAACTGTAAAAAATAAATTGACTTACATGAGTGATTTTCCACTGGAAGACTTGGGACTATAAGTTTTTTTTTGTTTTTTTTTTCTTAATATAGTTTTAATGGTTGAGAAACTTCCGAGACTATATATATATATATATATATATATATATATATATATATATATATATATATATATATTGAATCGTCTACTGAAACCAATTAGCGTAATGAAATACGGTCAAAACTCTCGTATATTGTACTGGCTGACAGTCAACCGAGACAGCTAGGACGTTGGCCATTCGAAGTCAGTAATGACTGAAGATCAAGTCTCGATGTTGGTGCATTTGTTGGATAAATCCCACTGATGAGTCTTCAAAAGACTAAACACGTATCTGTAGATACTAATATATATATATATATATATATATATATATATATATATATATATATATATATATACACAATTATTTATGAATAAATATTATTTTCAAATATATATATACTAGTAGCATCGTCAGTCAGTCATAATCGCAAATTACTATATAAAGTGTCAAAACACATTTTGTTTTTGCTGTAATTGTGAAGACATTAAAAAAAAACTAATTTACCATTTGAAATGTTTGTATATTTATCTATGAGTTTCGTTTTTTTTAAATTTTTTTGTTATTATTTATAATCATCAAACACACTCTTCATATTCTTCAGATATCTTTAGTGATGCCCTGCTCTCATTGTCGATTTCGGGTTTCGCACATATCGGCTCAGACAGCAACCCCGATCTGACTCCAGACGTGCCAGATCGCCTCCTTGAAAGCTGGCAGCTACGTGTGCCGACACTGCTAAAAATTCGTGTTCTGACAATATTAGGCCTTTCGTTTAACTAGACGTCAGCAAGTATCAGTAAACGAGAACTGTACTCACTCTTCCTTTCCTATATAATGCTGTTAATCTCTCTTTCTTGTTTCGATGTTTTTATAATAATATAGTTAACATAACAACTATATAAAAATATAAAATATATAAAAATATATTTTAAAATATCAGCCGTTAAGTTATTATTCTAGCGTTAATCTTTCGCTTTGCTTGCAATTTATAGTAATCTCATTTCTTTTATTTAATGCATTTCTTCTATCGTTAAATCTAATTATCCCCAGCTTTTCATTTAAGCAGACATAGCATATTTGCAGACACCAGTAAATCGTTGAATGTACCCTGATTGTTCCCGAAGTAATTCGTTTGAATGTAAATGAAACAGACTTGAAAAATATTGAACCCGGCTTGCTTATATCCTTGTCCGATATCCGAACTGTAAAGGGTTATTTCGGAATAAATTGTCTCATTTTATAAATATAAAATGAGACAATTTGATTCTCACGCACAAAGTCCTCTACGAAAAGATATGTACATTTTTTTCAGAATTCAGTGTTTCGCTAAAATCTTGGGGTTTCTTTGTTTGACTGATTTCTTCGTTCGTTCGGTTTTACGTCTGAATAACACCAGTGCGATTCTCTGAAACAGAATTAATGCAATTCTTACAGTCTTGTAGCTTTTATAACTGCAAAAGTCTCTCTCTCTCTCTCTCTCTCTCTCTCTCTCTCTCTCTCTCTCTCTCTCTCTCTCTCTGTGTGTTTGGGGTGACTACCTTTGATAACCTGTCTATCGATGCTATGGAACTTTCATGAAACAGGTCATGTGTTAGCACACTTAGACATAAACACACACACACACACACACACACACACATATATATATATATATATATATATATATATATATATATATATATATATATATATATATATACATATATATAGATGTATTACAGCAATTACGAAGGGAAGACAAGTTTTATCTTTCATGATAAAAAGATACGAGATGGAATAAAGAAGTGCCAGTCAACCGGTTTCGCCCACACTTAACGAGAACTGTATGATCGGATTTGAAAAGGGGAGAATGTAAAAAAATAATTAAAAAGGGGAAATTATATATTTAAAACCAAAAGAGGCGTTATGTTATTTACAATGGAGGATGTGTCTTAGAGACTAATCACACTCGACCCCAATAAACACTCCTGTTTCAAGAGGGGGCGGCATTTAAGACGTACGTGGATAGTCTCCAAGATTTTAAGATAGAAAATTGAGTGAGAACAACTCATAATCGTAAACCAGTTAATGCTGAAGTTCGTTGTGTACGACGAGTTTTGAAGCAAATAGTCGTTTATAGAAGACCCGTATTTGTTTCTTAATGCATCGCACATTAAAGTATACAAACGAAAGAGAGTGTAATTCGTCTCTAGCTTTCCTCGATGTATTGGTGAGGAAAACTCCATCCTGTTACCTTACATCAATTTACCGTAAACCTACGTCCACATGGTTGTATACTCGTTGGGGTTCATTTTGTCCAGGCAAACGAAAGTTAAATTTAATTTGAACCCTAACGCACAGAGCCCTTACGATTTGTTCAAAATCAAAATTGGACGAAGAAATAAAAATTATTACTAATACTTTGTCCAATAATGGCTACCCTCTGGGTTTGATATGGTCAGTCATCAAAGAAAAGTAGCCAATTTTTCTGAAATGAAATCTAATATGGTGACTAAATGCCCGATTTATATTCGTTTGTCTTGGTTAGGTGCACTAAGTGAACAGTGTGCCAAACAAATTAGCTCAGTAGTGCAAAATTGCTATTTTGCGTCGAACGTACGTGTTGAGTTCTGTACAAAACCCTTGCTGACGTCCTCTCGAAAATACGTTCTAGCCCCCACTAACCACCACCACACCACAAAAAAAATTTGATTCATCATTTTCAATGTAGTTGCAGTGCCAACTACTTGTGTTGGATAATGGCCCTATGGGAATGGAAGTATGTATTGGAAATCGGGTTTGACTTGCGCGAATTAGCGCGGGTGCAGTCGAGTGCAGATTGGGGCTTGTTCTCACAGTCAGAGCTCACAGACGTGACAAGGTTACCGTGTGACGAGACCACAGATCAGGGGTCAGTCTGCACCTGCGAGAGGCTGTGTTACTTCGTGGGCCTTGCGTGGGAAACAAAGGGATCCGTGACGTCCCTCGTTCTCGTGAAAAGCGAGTTTTTAGGCAGTCTGATTCGGAAGGCGAACTGAGAGGACGTGCGATGTACGATGTAAAACTAAAGAAAATATTTCCCTTAAGAGAAGACAAGAGCGAAAATATTTTGCCTTCCTCTCTATGAATGGTTAAGAAACATTGTTAACTAACTACGATAAAGTAGGATTTGCTCTCTCTCTCGACATGGTGAATGACTCTCAGTTGAAATAACAACGCTTGCAATAAAAAGAATTAAATTTAAAAGCAGAGTTTGTCTTCGGAGGCGTCATGACTTTTGTTGCAGACAACGGACGGCGTGGTTCACGGAAGAAAGAAGTCATCGACTAGACGACACGACCAGCCCTCTACACGACGGGGGAGAAAAACTAAGGTATGCAACAAACACCTTTTTGGGACCGTAACCAGTTGTTTAAGTTGTTTAAGAGAACTGCCGCGGTCCAAGAAGGAGTAGCTATGTAACACTTGGGCAGAACGACGTTAAGATTGGACAACAGAGTACAACAACACATCCCTAGAACAATTAGGAATGGAACCTTCCGGTCAACGGACGTTCTAAGAAACACATACAGGTCTTCTATAACCTACCATTTGCTTAAAAACCCGTCGTATTTTTCTAGTTTTAAATAAAAGTGAGAAGTAATAAACGAACTAGATATTCACTTTCGTTTCAATATAAATAAAATTAGCACAGTAGAATAATAACTTAATGCTTTTTCATTTTCCATTTCGCTTCTAGCGGAAACACGTAAATATCTACGAAAGAAATATAACATAGATATGTTTTTTTGTAATCAATATCCTGAAATGCATGCGTACGTGGGGAGATATCTTCGCCTGGAGAGTAGCAAAGTGTAATAGTCTGGAATAATACGAATGATAGATAAGAACATTCACTTACATACGTACATTTTATGTCCAGATGTTCGTCGTGTCCAAGGATGACGCTTACTCCATATTGGGTCGAGGGCATAGGAGAGAAGACGGTCAGCGTCATTGTAATGGTCAATCCGGAGCCGCAAGCACGCTCATAGCTGAAGCAAAAGTGCCGAGATGTCGATGAATGCGCATTTGAATACTCCGATTGTTATGTTTTTATACTTCCACTCACTGTTTCATTTTTGCTTTAAACTTAATTATACTAAATAGAACCTTTACTACCTACTTTTACGCCTATCAGCCGTGAAAATTTATAATTAGTTTAGGAGTGACTCTTATGCATAGAAATATATAAACGTATACACAGACGTAACATGCCTTTATATATAACTATATATTTTTAGTCAATGGGCACTATACATTATTTTGATCATCTATCGGTACATTCAGTTTCACAGAAACACTAGAAACTCAACCTGGGTTAAGTTTCTAGTGTTTCCGATAGGTACATTGAATAAAAATATATATATGCTCTTGTACAAGTAATTGAGCACTCGTCTTATTTCTCCTATAACACACACACACACTATATATATATATATATATATATATATATATATATATATATATATATATATATATATATATATATATGGGAAATGAAAAAGGAAAAAACAAGAGATATTTTTTATATATTCATCAACGTTTCGTCTTTATTGTAAGACTTCTTCAGGATGATAATTTTAAGAAAAATGTCATGCAAGTACATCGAAATATTGGCTTGACATGATGGGTTGATGAGAAAAAGTAGTAGCCGTGGCTACTAAGAGCGCTGGACCAAGTTCCGGGCTGAGAGAAGTCAGTCAGTGGTAGAGAGTGAAGTCAATGTTTATAAGTAGCGTATATTTTGCCGTTACTGTTTTGAGTGTTAATAATGTGTCTTCTAAAGAAAATAGGGAGCGAAAATGGGTTTAAAGATTTTACTTATATATATATATATATATATATATATATATATATATATATATATATATATATATATATATATATATATTAACGTAGTTCACCTCAAACAAGGCAGTCCGCCACTGTAGACGTAAGGGCCTACTGAAAAGAAAGAAAAGGGGAGAAGGTTGGGGGTCAATCTGGGATCTGCGCAGCAAGATGTCTGTTTACATTAATTTTAATTTTCTGCATGTCAGTACTGTCGGGGAAACAAGGGGAAGGGAGGGAGTTCCAGAGGCCAGCAGCACGAGGAAAGAAGCTATTTGAGTAGAAAGCTCTCCGGCATCTGGAGATCTCCACAGTGAATGGATGGGATTTAGTTGATTGTCGAGTTGGTCTAGTGAATTTACGTCGAGGGGGCACCAGAGTAGCCAATTCATCGGAGCATAATCCATTGAAGTATTTGTAAAACAAGTACAAGGATGCTACATTGCGGCGATGGGACAAGGACTGGAGTTTGGTTGGCGATGACGGATCTATAAGATTGGCGACTCTTTTCTAGACCTTGTCAAGGAGGGAGAGAGTAGTAGATGATGCACCAGCCCAGATGTGGCAACAATATTCCATGCATGGGCGGATGGCGGCTTTGTAGAGATAAAGGATAATGTCAGGTGTGAGGAGTTTACTAGCACGGTAGAGGGAGCCAACCTTCTTTGCGGCAGCCTTGGCAATGTCTTCAATGTATGTGTTCCAATTCATGTTACCTGTGAAGGTTAGGCCGAGGAGTTTGAATGATGAACTCTCAGGTAGGGTGCCATAACAATCGGTGGTTGGAGAGGTTTCTTGTAGTTATTGAAGGAAAGTAGCTTTGTCTTTGCGGCATTAAAAGTTACCAACCATTTATGACCCCAATCCACTACAGTCTGGACGTCATTTTCTAAGGATTCTGCCATTGTCTCGGATATGATCGCGTCTGTTTTGCCAACATGGCGAGAATAAAGTGTGGTGTCATCAGCAAATAAACCAATCTCACACTCTATGTCATCAGGGAGATTGTTTATATAGATCAGGAACAACAAAGGTCCAATGATAGATCCCTGGGGTACACCATTTATGTCATGTTGCTTAGATGAACGTCCATCGAGGACAACCTGGATTTTTCTTTTGTCTAGGAAGGATCTGATTATATTAAGTAATTGCCCAGTAATACCGTATGAGCGTATTCTCAGGAGAAGCCCTTTATGCCATACCTTATCAAATGTCTTGGGTATATCAAGCGCTACTGCCCTAGCTTCACCTGCCTTGTCGAGTGTATGATACATGCGTTCTGAGATGACCGTTAGGATATCTGCGGTAGATCGTGCTTGTCTAAATCCATACTGGCGGTCAGAAAGAAGTTTAGCATTAACTAAGTGCCGTACTATAGCTAGATTGATTAAGGATTCAAAGATTTTAGCAAAGATCGGCAGTAAACTGATTGGGCGGTAGTTCTGAGGACCAGTTCTATTCCCAGAATTCTTGTAGACTGGTACCACAGAGGCAATTTTCCAGCTAGCGGGGAAGCAAGATTCAGCTAGGCATTTATTGTAGAGTTTGGAGAGGACAGGGGCCAGTTCAGCAGAGCATTTCTTTATTACTATTACAGGTATAAGATCAGGCCCACAAGCTTTAGAGGTGTCAAGGTTTTTTATGATGTCTCTGACCTGGGATGGGGTGATGACCAGGTTATCAATTGTTGCTTCGGTCAGCAATGGAAATTTGGGGAGGGGTGTTTTTTTTAGTCCAAGGTGGAGTTTGAAGCGAAACGCTGAGCAAGTAGTTCAGCCTTATCAGTGGCCGTGTAAGCGACATCGTTGTGGTTTGATAGTGGGGGAATTGTTGATTGACCATTATTCACTACACTATTATATATTTTCCAGAAATCACGGGTACCTAGTTTCTATGACTGAATACGTTTTTTTGTTAACTCATTATACCTTCTCTTTGCTTCGCCTATCACGGCCTTGCAATTATTTCTTGACTCTATAAATGTATGTCTATTAGTAGCTGACTTATGTCAGCCGAATTTACGGAATGCTTGTTGCCTCTCAGCAATGGCAGCTGCACATTTCGAGGTGAACCATTGGGGAGAGTGCGGCTTGCTAAAGAATTTTCGCATGGGGACATAGGCTTCAATGCCTGCTTTGACCCATTCAGTTAATTCATTTGCACACTGGTCGGCAGGGAGTGAGAAGGTTTCCCTCCATGGGGCGTCACTGATGTGATCTCTGATTGACTCAAAATCAGCCTGCGTGTAGTATCTCGTGGTTTTGAGCAACGGTTCATCAGCTTTTGGACGACTTTTTAGGGTCATATGTATCATTAGCACAATGTGATTCCCAAGTGGGCTATGAACTTTCGTCACACATGCCTCGGGCATTGAGGTCAAGAAAAGGTCTAGAAGTGAGGCGTGTTGGTCTACTCGATCGGGGATGCGGGTCGGAAAATCGACAGTCTGAGAGAGGGAGTGAGCTAAGGAGAAATTATACGTAGAGTTGCCGGCTGCGTCAGTAAGGCTGGGGAATCCCAACCAGTCGCGGTGGTGGGCATTAAAATCCCCAAATACATGTATCTGGGCATTCGAGTCAATTAAGAGTGCTCTATCTATGCTTTCAGAGACAGAGTTTAGCAGAGTACAGTCCTGGGTCGACGGGGAACGGTATAAGAAATATAAGTAACTGACGCTGTGATGTAAAGTCAATCTAAAGCACATGTAATCTTGGTCATCTGATTCTAACCTATGTTCTCTAGTCAGGGGGAAGGTGTTCCGAACATAAACTCCTAGCCCGTGCATATGTTTGTCAGAGTCTTTACGGTAGAGTGGGAGGTAGTCAGTCATGTCAAAGTGGTGAGAGGAGATTGAGGATTGAAGGTTAGTTTCACTTAGAGCTAGAATATCCGGGGAGTTTGTTAGGAGAAAGGTTTCTACGTCGTTGATGTTGGTTCTAAGTCCCCGGATATTTGTAAATGCGAGCCTCAAGGGCAGAGGCGAAAGTGTTTTTTGTTGGGTGTCTGGTTTATGCTTGCTTTTATTTTTTTGTAATGACATGTTTGTTTTGATTATAGAGTGGGTTGGCCAAGGTGGGTCCTTGTTTGGTGCCAATAAGCTCACACAACCAGTCCATTCGTCACGACCTGGTCCATGGAGGTTGTGACCCCGGGAAAGCCCACCGGAGATAATTACAGGGTCTCTTTCCACGCGCGACATGGCACATACAGCTACCCACGGTATTATGCAACTGATGATGGAGCAGCCGTTCTTGGCGCTACCCAGGAGTTTGGGCTCCTTGCTATCAGTCGGACGCAGCAGCTAGACGAACTGTCTAACCTGTACCCTCAACCTGTCGGAACAAGAGAGACCCAGCCTGGCCATGTAAGACTTAGTGACGAAAAACTTTCTCCAAGTTGCCCAAATAGAGAGAAAGAGAACGGCGTTCATTGTCCTAGTAAGGAAACACGGCTAGGCACTGGGTGTTTTTGAGACGTCCCAGCACTGGTACCTCTGCGCCTGGCTAATAGACAAAGAAGGAGTGCAGAACCTATCTACTCCTTAAGCAATTGTAGGTTTGCAAACCGGATATTTTGTTCGAGATTTCAACTCTAGGAAGGTTGTCGATCAGGACTAAGGAGGCCTCCCTCCCCAACGGTTTACTGGCACGGCGTAAGTAGTTGGTAGCAAGGTTTTATTGTCAGAGATTTCCTTCTCTTAGATGATTTGCCTTACAAGGTCTTACGGGTCCAACACTCCGAGAGGGGTAAAAAATAGCTTTCGCCCGTGTACTAGTGGGTATTTCCTATTCCTCGCAGGTTTATATAAAACAAAAAACAAAAAAACTTCCATATATAATGTATATATATATTATTATCAGGAAACTTCCGAGACTATATATATATATATATATATATATATATATATATATATATATATATATATATATATATATATGTAGATTAAGTTCATTGTATACAAAAAAGGAAACAGAAAGTTTAAGATAGGTTTCCCTCTCGCAAGTAAGTACAAATAAGAGAAATAAGAGAAAGACAGCCAAAACTTCAGGCCAGCGTGGGATTTCAAGAATTTCTTCAGTGAGAAATCCATAGACAGGCACTAAGACATTATATATCAATAATTAAATACATTTAAGTCAAACACAGAAATAAGAACATTCATATAAGACACATTAAAATTTGGAGAATATTAGCAAGAAAAGAAAAGAAAGACAAAATAAAGATTTTTGGTACAGGCAAGGAAACTAAAACCTGGAAGAAAAGATTATTTAACTCAGGAAATAAAAGTAAATTAATTACTAGCTTTTTAAAAAAATAATTTTTTTTAATGACACCCATAATCATTCAGTTGAAATTTTGGTCTCGAATTCCCGGTCGGTGGCAGATATAAAATATGTCTTAGCTACAGACTGATGTGGTTTGGTAGGGACTACGTTTTCCTTTTTATCTATATTCGCTAGTGAACTTCGCCCACTCTTCACCCCCCTCTTGCAATCCCAAACGCATTGACCCCTCTAAAAACGTAACAGAATATTAGCAAGAAAAGAAAGACAAAATAAAGAATTTTGGTACAGGCAAGGAAACAAAAACCTGGAAGAAAAGATTATTTAAATATATATATATATATATATATATATATATATATATATATATATATATATATATATATATATATTATTTTTATTAATATTATTATTACTATTTCATGTATTCACATAAAATGTTATAAGGGGATATAATCTTTTATGTATCAATTTTCAGTATTTACTTCAACAGTGAACAATACGTGAGTAGAGCTAGGTAGTAAGTTATGAAAATATATTTATGGCAATAGAACTACACTGAGGCTTCCGCGTTTCATCTCCGTAGGGAATCGTCAGGCTAAAATGTATGGAGTCAGTGTTGCCGAGTGTTTTTATATATACACATGATGTTTAGTCTAGCTATGTAACCAATCAGATGCTTTATTCTCTTAGACAATCGTTGGGCTTCTCACAAACAAAAGTTCGGTTGATTTTACTTCATATCCTATTGTTCAATTCTCTATAGGGTGGTCTATTCCTGTTTTTGTGTGTCGAAATACTCGGTGACCATATTTTAACACGGGCTTGTTTGTATTTCTATTTTAGGTTTTAGTTTAGTTTAGTTTAGTTTGTAATTTATTTATTCATTCATTTATTTATTATGTATTATTAACCTAAGGCTAAAGTTAATAAACTAAGTTTGAACTAAACCACCACTTTCCCCCTCCTAATAACCATCCCTTTTTCCTTCCTAATAACCACCCCTTTCCCCCCTCCTAATAACCACCCCTTTCCCCTTCCTAATAACTCTATTAACTGCTGCTGCTTACACGCAGCCAAATTTGCCATTTCTTAATTGTTTTAACTCACAGTACGGCCGATGATTGTATGATTTTTTTCGGCATTCTTTCTTCATTCTGAGGAAGTCTCACAATAAAGACGAAGCGTGGATGAATACATAAATAATATAGTTTTGTGATTTTATTTTCATTTTCCATTACGTCGAATCATTTTACCTCTCTCTTTATTCATATATATATATATATATATATATATATATATATATATATATATATATATATATATATATATATATATATATATAGAGAGAGAGAGAGAGAGAGAGAGAGAGAGAGAGAGAAAGAGAGATATAGGGTTAGATGTGTATGTAGATTGTATATATAATTTAAGAAGGAATACGCGTGAATACAAGAAAATGATCCTATTCTTTAATAAAATATAACATTTCCATTCCAGAAGATTTAAGAAATTACAAATAAAACTGCAATGTTTTTTTTCTGTTTTTGCTTTGTTTCTAAAAGCAGGGATGATTTTTTACGATTTCGCTTTAGATGGAGAGATCATAAAAAATGCTGCATGCATAGGATTTCTTACAAAAAAAAACAAATTACATTTTCAGATGAGCATTTATAAGAGAATCGCACGAATTGTCTCTTAGAAACAAAATCGTAGGAGTTTTACGGAGATTTTGTTCAGATGATATATATAGCATTTTAGCAAAATTAAAGTCAATTTCTAAAACTTTTTCCAATTTATTTTGTTCATTTTTCAAAAATATTTAAATTCCAAAATGCTTAATTCGAAACATATTTATCCACTTTTTCTTTAAGAAAAAGGGTTCAATTTTAAGTATGTTTTATTGCTTTAATTAACTCACATTTAGAAGCCTTATTCATGGTATATATTTGGGGATGTGGGTAAATTTACGAATAATTTTAAAACTTTTTAATAAATAATTATTTTTCAGTTTTTGAAAAATTATTTCAAACATATTTTTCACTTATTCCTAAATTGCCACACGCAACTAAACATACAATATACCCAATAATGCCTTATTGGTAATATGATCCAATGATAGATTATAAAATATGAGCAAATGATGAACTTATAAAAAATATATTTGTGTCTATATATATACAGTTGTATCTCGGCTCACAAACGCCCCAAACCACGAACAAATCCATGATTGTTACAACTTTAGAAAATCGACAAAATGTGTAGAAAGTAAGTTTTGTGGGTACACTTTGGTAAAATCGAAAAGAGACCACAACAAGGGCATTTTAGCCATGACGAACAAGAACAGGACTGTCCATGGTAATCTGAAGAAGAAATAAATAAAGTACTTTCTCCAGGAAATCTTTTTTTAAATCAACGTACTTCGAACCGATTCACTACCACCGGCTTGCCTGGGACAAGTACATGGCACCATGTCAATTATTAGAAGAAAGAAAGACCCGGGAAATATGAAGCCCAGAGGGCATGGGTATCAGGAAGGTAGTGGAAGTGGTTCGAAACGGCTCCCTGAACGAAAAGCAAAACTTCAAAAAGCAGAGGAGCCCATGGATACAAACTCCTTAACTACAGCTCCGAAATGGGGTTCATGGTAAAGATTATGGATAGATTGAAAGAGACACTGATCGACACTGGATCTGAGGTCTCACTCCTAAAAAAATCAAAAATGAAAAGAGGGGAAAAATAGTGTTGAATAGCATGGTCCATTTACCCATTAAAGTGAGGACAGATAAAGCTTCGCCGAGGCGGTATATCGCTCCAGATATGTATCGGGAGTTTGTATTGTGGGCAGACTGGTTAACAAAGAAGCGATCCCATACATCCTTTCACTCTAACTAATTAAATGTAAGAGGGATGAATATACCACTTGGTAGTAATATCAATGGTAAAATCAAAATAATCTCAAGGGAGAAAGTGGACTTTCCGCCATGCACCGCAACTTGTTACACTGTTAGATCGGCTTCAAACAAACTGTCGAAGAGGAATCACGCCAGTCGCTATCGTGGACCTGTTGATAGAATACAGCAAGTGACTATTGTTCTTTCTTTCTCTCTCTCTCTTTCTATTTGTTGAAAATTTCTTTTCTCTTTATTTTTGTTAAAGTTTTTCTCTCTCTCGTTTTTTCATCTCTAAACTCATTAACCCATTGTTATGAATTTTCTAACACAGCTGCTAGACGTAAGGAGCTCAAATGTGGGTGTGCTGATGCAACATCATACTAATACCTACTCACACTTGTCAACAAGCTCGTTGCAAGTTTGACACATTTTCGTTGAATATTATATTAAATAGGAATTTTGTTTAATGATTACAAACACATAAATCAAAATCCAGAAAAAATATTTTTTCTTATTTTATACTTTTTTTTTCCTTTATTATGGCTGGCTATAATAATTGGATTCAGAGTCAAATATATATATTTTTTACAAAAAGATGGATTCTGTTCTTCAAAGAACATGTAAAGCTTTAGTTTATAATAAGCTCTATAAAATATTAAATTTTAATAAGTGATGCTTAATTTTTTGAAAAAAAAAGTAATCTTCAACTTTAAAGTACAAATGGGTGCAAAAATTATAAAGAAAACGTCCTTTCGTATTGTAGGAGAAACTCTGAATCGTCCGATGATTTTCAAAAATAACTGTCTAATAGTGTAGATTTAACTAGAACAGTAATATTGGAACTCTCCTAAAATGAAGGGGGATTAATCCTCAATCGCATCCCAAGATTTACTAGTCTGTGTCACATATTAAACAAAACGCATTTAAGGTTTAAGCGAGATTCCCTGAATTTCAATTTCGTCTTAAGACCCCTTAAGTTTAAGCTTTTGATTAAAGACATTTTCTACAATCTAAATCGTGTAATGGATTTTGATCAAAATTAGAATAAGGATTCCAGACATAAGGTTTAATTTAAGTATATCTAGATTTTAATCTTTAATAAAGGGACATAAAAGTGGTTAAAAACTGTTCTCTTCGAAAAATTAATTGTACCTGTCCTGGGACGGGTATTCTACTAGTATATATAATACTATACAATAATCAGATCAGTCATCGATACATTTGTTAGATAATGGCTTGGACGCATCTGTTTGAGACGGGTTTGACATGCGGCGGAGTCATTCCGTGCGGTTTGGTTCGATGTGTTTTCCCACAGTGCGCGTCGACGTTGAGTAACCTTAGGGTTACGAGAGGTCAGAAAGTTGACACCACACCTGCGTGTTAGTCGCGAGATTTGATAGCGAGAGTTCGGCGTGGGAGAATTAAAATCGAGATTATCAGATTATCAGATTTGACTTGGAAGCAAGAGAGTCAACATCACCAAAAATGTAACTGTACGAGAATGGTTCCGAATGACGGAAATCTAAGAGCCAATTAGTAAATCTCGATACTTCTCTCTCTCGGGCAATTAAGAATATTAACTAGTGAAGTTAGTTAGCGTAAACTCTCTCTCAATCAACGACTCGTTCAGGTCGGCCAATTAAAGTAATTAAATAAAAGCGGCTCTTTAAAACATAAAAAGGTTTGTTATACATTAAGAAATTGATTTCAGAGAGCGAAGACAACAGTTGCCATCGTGATCGTGGAAAAACACATCAAACCAAACCGCACGGAATGACTCCGCCACAATTCGCGCAAGTCAAACCCGTCTTAAACAGATGCGTCAAAGCAATTATTTAACACATTCGGTTTCACGAAGGTACAGGAAATTTCGCTCGCTGAGCTAAAAATTACTACTGTATACTGCCTTCCGTGAGTATTGATTTACTCCTCTCCAGGAGTTAGGCACAAGGCCAGTTTTTATCTTTCTCCCACAAGTAAGATGTGACCCAAGGTCGGGTCGGGAAAGTGGGGTTTAAAAATTGGCTGAGCAGCCCCGTCGGCATTCCCCCGGCAGTAAGCAATAAACTTACTCCTCCCCAAAGAGGGGAGGCGAAGCCTGGGAGGGTGGACCTCCTAGAACTGCACAGGACAAACCCATAGACCGGCGTAAATCAAGCCCCGAAGGCCAAGACAATACCAGTCTATAGGGTACAGTATCCATCGGAACAGATACTACACTTTGATCTTAGCCAAAAGGCCGTCACTGACTAAAGAACGTAATGTATACACGTTGTACTTTTTAGTCCGTTGGGCGAAATTTCCTGTGTGTCCGCGAAACCGACCAATGAACGGAATACACGTGGTATTTTATTTGCCCATCAGGTGAAATTTCCTAAAGGAAACCGCAGGTATTGATGGCTTATTGAGTGATTGTATAGTATTATATGTAGTATTATATGTAGTAAACACATACTATGGTAGTACAAGCGGGATTGAGCACTCTGGTCTTTCTTCAAAAGTAAATAAAGAAAGTGTGAAAAGCTCCTGACTAAAGTAATATTGCGAAGTTGGCTCCTCTCACTCTACTGAATCTTAAACATGGGAATTATCGTTATGTCGGGCGTCAATCATGTTAGATGAAAATGAAATGGGACTTTGGTCCGGTGTTCGAATCCAGCGACCGGCCACATTGATGTGTCTTATTAAGATGAAACATATACGTATGTATATAAATAAAAAATATTATATATATATACAGAACTTACCCAAAAGTAAAATGGAAAAAATATACATAGTGATAATGGAAGGTGTATGGCTTATTTCATAGAGTTCGTTCTGGTATATGCTCTCAAGACTTGCTGCTACACTGAATATTCAACTTTTTACAGGTGGTCCAGTGGAGATATTTACTCACTCTATTGTGTCGCATTGTATAGTAGCCGTACACAGCATAACCTTACAACTGGATGGCAGGTGGCTCACACTCTCTACTTCTGTGTGGCAGAACCTGCACTTGTCGTTGCCATCAACTATGGCTATGCTATTCCTACAGCTACATACCTAGAAAACGGAGCTGTTACACCTAACATAGTGATATGGGACAAGAAGGAGAAAGTAGCAACCCTAGCTGAAGTCAGTGTCGATAATGATTCTGTCTGAAACACAACTGAGAGGGAGAAGATAACTAAATACCAAGGTCTTATGTACGGCATGAAAATAAACCGGAACCTTAGGAAGACCTCTATGATTCCAGTAATTATAGGAGCAACCGATCTCATGAAAAAGAATTTCAAAAACTACGTGTGACTATACCAGGTGAACCAAGTGCAAGAGAGATACAAACAATTATGCTTAAAAGAGAGAGTAAGAATCTTAAAAAGATCTATCGGTTGGTTTCTCTGAAATAGCGAGTGAATGTCTGTCATCTGGTAGGACGCCCCAGCAAAATAAAAAACATGAGAAAATTGAAAAAAAAAGAAAATTTTAATTTTTAATTTTTAATTTTAATTTTTAGATTCTGTCTACTGTGTTTACATTCTTCCTATGAGCCCCTATTACATTTATTTAGAATTCAGTTTATATATATATATATATATATATATATATATATATATATAAATATATATATATATATATATATATATATTCTCTAATTCTATGTTCATAGTATACTGTTCAATTTTTATAATTATCCATCAACTTAATTAATATATATGTCTATTTTTATTCTATTTTATTTTGTTTATTTTTTATTATCCTGATTATAATTAATAATTAATTTTATCTCATTAAATTAAATATTAAAATATTTTTTATCCAGTTTATTATGTTGCTTATAGATAATTATTACAATTCTGACATTATTACTTAATTTAATTTTATATGGTATTATAATCCTTTATATATGTTCAATATTATGGATTTTTTTATCTTCAAATTATTTTTATATTTACTTGTTTAAACCATAACTTTATTTGATTTGTGATGTATTATCCTTTATTTTCTACTAGCAGGGCTACCCGGCGTTGCCCGGGGCTCTCTCTTCCCTGGTTGCCCCATTTCACCGCCCCCTCTCCCCGTTGCCACTTTCTTCCTGTTGTTGACAGTTTGCCGAGTAGTTTTTAAGGAGTAGCTGGACATACAAACAGACAGACAAACAAACAGACATACAGACAACTGGCCTTTATATAATAGATTACTATTTTGTTTTCATTTTACTTTATTCATTGTGTATTTAAATACTTTAATGCGTTGTATTATCATTAATATTGTGATTATTATTATCATCATTATTGATCGTACAAACATAATTGCATAAAATTACATAATAAGTTCTGTTTCCTACATTGACTGGATATATAGGTCTTTTTAAATAATACTAACATTTGATGTTTTTCTTACTTAACATCTATATGTGATGTTACGAGTAGCGCTGATAAAGAAATCTTTTGGAATAAAGTATAATACAAATATAAAATATTACAAAATGTTTTAGAAAGAATCGTACGCCAAATATTCGTTGCGTTTGAATTATTGGAACTGATATAAATATGTACTAATTTTATTTATCTCAACTCACTTTATATATATATATATATATATATATATATATATATATATATATATATATATATATATATATATATATATATATATGGGAAGAGAAGGATGAAGGTAATCCGACGTGATGGGAAAATGAAAAAGGAAAACCAAAAAATGGATGCTTTTTATGTGTACATCAACGTTTCGTTTTTATTTATAAGACTTCATCAGGATGATAATGTAGAGAAAAAAATGTCATGCAAGTACAAATACATGTAGGGTAGACATATTGGGAGGAAAAATAAAATGAAATAATGGCCACTACTGGGTGGACGTCCGTACTTGTTGGAGAATAAAAATGAATGTTGAAGAAAATGAGTGGGGAAGAAGTGGAAAGATGGGGGTGAGCAAGGACTACTGTGGCTGGTAGTAAGAGAAAGAGGTGGGGGGATGAGCAAGGATAAAGTGGATGGCAGATATATATATATATATATATTTGTTATTGTTTATTATCTATGTACGTATACGGTTCGGTCTTTTTTTATATAATATATATATATATATATAAAAAATATATAAAAGGTTGTCAGCATGCCACGAAATGTATCGACCAGAATTTGTGATTCCGCTGGTGTTCAAGTAAAGTTTCCGTTTGTGATCAATGTCGAAATCTCTTGTTACGCTGCCAATTGTTTATAAATACGTAAACAAATGGAACGAAGCGCACAATACGGTCTCCCACGCTTTTCGGTTCTTTGTGAATAACAAAAATATGCGATCTTTCATGACACAAGTCAAGTAGACTGTAATAGCAGTGGCGCAGTGGTTACAGGCATGGGCTATGAGCTCGGTGCGTCGTGTTGGATTTTAGTTATGGAGTGTTATTTTCTTTTCACATATCTATCATGTCTGGACATTTTTACCAACTCTTAATATCCGGATGCTTGGCTAAGTTCGGATATAAAGAGTTTTACAGTATTTTTAATTATCGACTTTACATCAATTAAGAGGCGCCCTAATTAAATTTGCAATCTAAATTTGAGGTAAAAGTTCGAGGAACAAACATTAATGTTCGAAGATCTTTGAATGAAATACTGGAATCCAATGAAAGTTTTGTATTAATTTCGTATTGATTTTTTATAAGAACTTTCTATAAAATATTTGAAACGTAGTAAATTCTCAAATGTAACTTAATTTTAGAAAATACGTCTACAATTATTCTTTTAATTAACAAAATATGACAAATGGTCGATTTCATTACGGACAATGGTGGTCAGTTACGTTGGGAGTCTTGGAAGTGATCATGCCGCTCCCTTATTTTGTGAAATGCTGCTACTAGTATGAGTTGTCTCCTAAGACTGATGTGTAACCTTCAAACTATTTCACAGCATCCGATTCATTTGGGTATATTAGTAATCGTAAATTGGTCTCTCCTGTGAATACTTGATTCTACAAAAAGATCGGATAAATTAATGACGTAAGTAAAAATATCGGAATTTACTGATTCTTGCGAACATATATTAATGAACAGTGTGGCGGGGTGTTGTTTGATTCCCACAGTTCGTGCACCTCGTCGACGGAACCCGCTGGTCGTATTTATGTAGTCGTAGTTATGATGTGACAGCTGAAGTGTTCATATTTCTCTCGCTGTCGTTGTAGACGTCTTTTCTTCTTTTTATTAACAGCTCTCGTAACGTTATTAAAAGACAAAGCAGCATAAAGTCACTTGGTTTAAATAATCCATTTGGGGTTTGATTTTTTTTGATAGAGTTTACATCAATCTTTCATGCCAAATTTTTAAATTGCTTTTCATCAGTCTGTCACGTTCACGGTTCAAATAGTTTTTTTTTTATCAATCTGTCATACTTCAGTTTGGAATGACATTTTTAGATTTATCCAAAAATTTCTCAAAGAATATAGGTACGTACGTACGTCGGTCAGTCGGTCTGTTACGTTTAAGCGTGAAATAGTCATCAGTCTGTCACGGTTATATTTTAAATAGCATTCATCATTAGTCTGTAACGGTCATATTTGAAATAGCATTCATCATTAGTCTGTCACGGTCATATTTGAAATAGCATTCATCATTAGTTTGTCATGGTTATATTTGAAATAGCATTCATCATTAGTCTGTCACGGTTATATTTGAAATAGCATTCATCATTAGTCTGTCACGGTCATATTTGAAATAGCATTCATCATTAGTCTGTCACGGTTATATTTGAAATAGCATTCATCATTAGTCTGTCACGGTCATATTTGAAATAGCATTCATCATTAGTCTGTCACGGTTATATTTGAAATAGCATTTATCATTAGTCTGTCACCGTTATATTTGAAATAGCATTCATCATCAGTCTGTCACGGTTATATTTGAAATAGCATTTATCATTAGTCTGTCACGGTTATATTTGAAATAGCATTCATCATCAGTCTGTCACGCTTAACTTTTAAATAGCATTCATCATCAGTCTGTCACGCTTAACTTTTAAATCGCATTCGTGTTTCTTACTGCGCAGATTGAAAGGGTGCATCCATGTTGGGTTTTTTTGTTATTTCACTAATTTTACTAATCACCTGTGTCGCATAAAAATGGATCTATATTCAAAGTGTTAAACGGTTTCCTATCGTGCTGGACTAAAATGACCGAATTATTTATAAGGATCGTCCATCCATCTTATCCTTTGAGATGTCAGTTTATTGCGAGGCGAATTAAGTTAACAACGATTGGCAATCGGATACGCACGGGACGGGAGGTGAGGTTTTACGATTTTTAATATGAAGGTTGCTATATTAGGTTATTGGAATCCCCAAACAATTACACACACGCACACATATGCACATCATTTGCTCCGTTCAGTTTTGAGAGATAACGGATATACCTTGTAAGAGTAGTTACGCGTGTAATTGTGAAGCAAGGGTTGCGCAATCAACAACCACACCTATCCTAAATCGACACTGCTTGATTCCAGTGGCAAAGAGAAATCCACGACGACTGTAAACAATGTCGTGATAAGCGGAGAGCACATACAGCACCTGGTATTCCCAAATGGTCACCCATTTTAATACTGACCAGGCTCAATGTCGCTTAACTTTGGTGATCTAGCAGGAACCTGTTTGTCAACGTGCTTATGCCATATATACACATACAACAAAACATACGCATACGCACTTGCACACCCACTCATAAATGCAAGCATACGTATACTCACACACACCTAAACACATGCATCGGGACAAAAATAAAAACTACCTCAATTTAAATTATTTCTCTTTCACTGACCAAGTGTTACATAGTCCTTTAATTACTCGTACCTTTTCTTCTTCGTCGTGGAGGGGTGTCGTCTCGATGTCGTCCAGCGGTTGAGTTCTCTCCTCGTTTCGGGACTGCTGTGGAACATCGCCGCCATCATCGCCACACGCCGCGCGTCCATTATCATCATCGTTGTATTGGGCTGTAACAAAGATTCTCATATACAGCGAAAAATAAGGCATACTCTCTCTTCTAAATGTGATTACTTTTATTTAGGCGTCAAGTTTCTGTCGTTTTTAGAGATGTTTTACTAACGAAGAGAGAGATCAATTCACTACTTTTATCGTAGTTAATTTCTAAGTATCTATGGTCCATTAAGTCCTTAGACATTAGAGGAGGGGGAGGAAGGAATCTTTTCACGCCTGTATTCTTTTAGGGGAATAAATTCCCCATTTTCATTTGCGGACTACATGGAGAGTTACGTCTGTTGAGCTTGCTTCAAAAACCCAGAATCAAAACTCAGTTTCCCCACACAAGAGCCCGTGAAGTCACAGAACCCCTATGCGCAGGTGTACCTTGACCTTTGGGGTGAGGTCTCGTCAACGTGGTGGCCCTGTCAACGTCTATGAGCTCCAACTGTGAGAACAGCCCTATTTTGCACTCGCTTGTACGGATTCACCCGCACTAAATCGTACAAGCCAAACCAAACGATCCCCACACATACGTCCACTCAACATGCGTCCGGCCTCACAGGGCCATCATCCAACACGAGGACAGAACAAATGAAGTATAGTATCAGAACAGATACTACACTTTGATTTTAGTCAAAAGTCACAACTGATGTTATATCTGGGGAACTGCTACTTAGAGCACTCTTTCTTGCCTTGTCAGGGTACAAAATCGATATTGCAATCTAGTGGGTGAAGATCTATTCTGTTCATTACAGAATAAAGTTTTTTTAATATATTTCTCTACTCTATCGTTATTTCGATGGAAGCTGCTCGACTGAGCTCCAATCTCTGGTTCCTCTTTGTAAGAAATTCACAGCAAGAACTCCTGCTAAAATTTTCCCTTTTTTATCCCTGTGCCTAGCACCAGACGGAATTTAATTCCAAGAAACAAATTACCACGCGACTGCTTCCCTGCAGACTACAACAACGTTGTCTTCAAATCCAATGTCAACAAATACTTATAAACCTTTAATCAAACTTTGCTTTTTCCATTCATTATTTTCAATCCTCTCATAATATTATTCAATATTCAACTGGCAATCTATCTATCTCGTTAACGCTTATCCTCAAGTTGATTTTGGCCTTAATAACTGGTGACTAATTGGTAAAGAAAAAATACACAACCTTATACACACCCGCATACACATACGCGCACATCCGTGTTTCTCTTCCCATGATGCCCTATCTAAAAATAGATAAAAAAAAGTATCCCTAAATTGTGAAGTCAGTTTCTTATCACCCAACAAAACCATTTGACCTAAGTCACGCTAGTCGTTCACGGCCGAGGTGATGGATGCAACCGATATAATTTAACCTTTCAACTAATGCTGGGACAATCAATTGGAATCGAAATCGAGAATCGGAAAAATTGGAACTTTTGGGGTATCGGAATCGGTATCGAAATCAGAAAAAATTAGCCTAATTTCCGATTTCAAGCGATTCTTGATAAAATACTAAACATTTATTGATGCTAAACTACCAGTAAAACCAAATGCTATAGATCATAATAACAAATTTAGGTAAAAAAAGAAATAGAACCGGAAATTGAGAAATAAATCTTAGTTGCTTCACTATTTCCAATCAATTTAGGGGGGGAAAACATTTGAGAAAGATCTACTCGTGCAATTTACGCCCCCCTCCCCAGTGTATTTTTACTTTTACGAAAATATATGCACATATTACATGGGTTTTCACAATGATCCGAATGTAAAAAGAAACAAACTGTATAATTAAATATTTAGAAATTTAAAAAAGAATCGGAATCGGTAATTGTATTGGATCCGGGAATTGTATCGAAATCGGGAATTTAGAACAGAATCGGTAATTGTATCGGAATCAGTAAAAAATATTAGAATCGTCTCATCACTATTTTCAACCTTGTGTCATACATGAACACATGAAACTTGGTGTCTTAGCTGCTGGCACTTGTACTTGGACCACTTTCTGTGATCCTTCCAGGTTGGGGAAATGCTAGCTACAAATAAGTCTTTTCAAGAAGAGAAAGGACTGATTCAAGACAACAGGGTTTATTCGCCTTGATCTTTGTTCCAAATCATTGACTAGTGGTGTAGGTGGAGGGAGCAGAGAACAGATATCGATAATCACTATTTAATGATGTCTTAGAACATTTACAAATAAAATATTCACACATTTAGTACTCCCATTAAACTTACGACTTGCTTTACTCACTCTCTCTTTGAGCCATGTAACGTCACATCCGTTTCTATCAATTCGCACGACCGAGTAAATCTAATCTCGAGTTAAGCAAGTAAACACCCGACTGAACTTTCATTTCATGTTATTATCAACTAACCAATTTTAATACTAGTAAATTTACTCGCCCATTATTCAATAATAATGGTCACCACTGACATGGATCTTATCAACAAAGTAGTCATTTCCGACTTCATATTTCTAACCAATATCATATTCACAGTCGTTTACATTTTTTAGAGTTGTTTATAAATACACAGATACAAACTCCTAGACATGGATTTTAACAAGAGAGACGTCATCGTTGACATCATAGTTTCAAATGTAGTCCTAACCAGTGTCATATTTACCACGGTTTAAGATTGTTTTGTTGAACATTTCTGGATGAAAATCGATTTCGCAATCTCGTGGAGAATGGTCTCTCCTGTCTAATACAGCCTCTTTCTCATAGAAGAGACGTTGCTACTCTTTCTCTACTCTATCGTTATTTTCAAGGAATGTGATCAACTGAGCTCCAATCTTTGGTTCCTCCCTGTAAAGCATTTACAGCAAGAACTCGTATTACTACAGCAACTGCAAAAACAATTCCTTCCTTTCCCCGTGTGCTTGACATCAAACGGAATTTCCATAAACGGAGTTTCTTTCCCAGTACTCCCCATCTGGACGTTGCCTAGGGATTGCGTCTCTGTAGGCTACAACGTGGTCGTCTTGAAATCCAATGCCAGTAAATACTTGCACTCATTAGTAAGTCTTAAGTCTTCAAATCAAATATCAATAAATACCGTCAACATAAGTACTCAAATTTTATTCATTCTGTTAATAATTTTCAATCCTCTCATAATATTCTTCAGCCTTGATAAGTGATGTCTTATTAGTAACAAATATTTTTTTTAAACATACATTCACTATTAACTTGCCCGTTTTTTCTTTCTTTTACGACATATCGACACTTTCGAGGTCATTTAGTCCCAAAACATCATATCCATTTATCCCACTATGCATAAAAATACATAAGAATACATTATAGATACTAGCAAATATATGCTCCCTCCGGTCGCATATTTTTGCTAGGCTGCCGCATCAGAAATGAAGGCTCACGCGTAAGCCAATGGAGCCCCAGTCATATTTCTGTGGTGGTTAGACATTGATTTTCTGTGTTTATGACAAAGAATATTTTTAGTTGAAAATAAAGAAAAAAAAACTTTTACCCTACCCCGATTTTTGTTTTACCCTCGCCCATAAATAGAAAGACTTGTAGTTTAAAAAGAAAGAAAATATTTTTTGTACCCCCCTCAATTTTTTTATATTACCAGTCATTGAAATATTTTTTAGTAAAGAAAAAAAAAAATTTTTTTTGACCGCCTTCCCCCAATTTTTTTGTTCTCCCCCCCCCCCCTATACATGTAAATATTTTTAATTAAAAAGGAAAAAAAACAAACCTAACCCTAACTGTAACGACGGGGTCAAAGTTAGCGTGGGTCCTAAAATGAAAAGGCACCAAAAAATCAAATACAGTGAACGCGCGCGCGTGTGTGCGTGTGCGTGTGTGTGTACCTTTTTTAATTAAACAATTTGATTCTACAATCAGTTGTATAGTTTTCTAGCACAATGTGTTAGTTTATTTTGTTGACATTAAAGAAAAAAAATCACATCTTTTTTTTTAATAAATAAAACATGGAATCATAAATTCTGTTGAGGTCGTGAAAAAATGATAATATTGGACATGAAAGTATTAAGAAATCAAATACAGTAAACACGAAAAAAAATTTAATTCTCGGAAAGAAAAAGTTTACCTGAACTGTGTGTGGGTGTGTGCGTGCGCACGCGCGTTTTTATATAGTAATTTTTAAATCAATTATTATTTTAATTAAACAATTTGATTTAATACATTTGTGTTTTAAAACATCATGGCTAAGAATAACCAAACTTAGGACGGTTTTAAAAATGGTAAACTGGGCACGTGGTTTGCCAGCGTTGTTGTTTACATGTTTAACGTGCCAGATTAACGTCGGCTGCTTAATCAGATCGCCATATTTAATTACCGGAGGGAGGGAGGGCATACTGATTCAACAGCCAATCGGCTGCTTAATCAGATCGCCATATTTAATTACCGGAGGGAGGGAAAGCACTACTGATTAAACAGCCAATCGGCTGCTTAATCAGATCGCCATATTTAATTACCGGAGGGGGGAGGACACCACTGATTAATCAGCCAATCGGCTGCTTAATCAGATCGCCATATTTAATTACCGGAGGGAGGGAGGACACCACTGATTAAACAGCCAATCGGCTGCTTAACCAGATCGCCATATGTACTTACCGGAGGGAGGGAGGGAGGGCATACTGATTAAACAGCCATTAGGCTGCTTAATCAGATCGCAATATTTAATTACCGGAGGGAGGGAGGGCACCACTGATTAAACAGCCAATCGGCTGCTTAATCAGATCGCCATATTTAATTACCGGAGGGAGGGAGGACACCACTGATTAAACAGCCAATCGGCTGCTTAATCAGATCGCCATATTTAATTACCGGAGGGAGGGAGGGCACTACTGATTAAACAGCCAATCGGCTGCTTAATCAGATCGCCATATTTAATTACCGGAGGGAGGGAGGACACCACTGATTAAACAGCCAATCGGCTGCTTAATCAGATCGCCATATTTAATTACCGGAGGGAGGGAGGGAGGACACCACTGATTAAACAGCCAATTGGCTGCTTAATCAGATCGCCATATTTAATTACCGGAGGGAGGGAGGGCATACTGATTCAACAGCCAATCGGCTGCTTAATCAGATCGCCATATTTAATTACCGGAGGGAGGGAGGGCACCACTGATTAAACAGCCAATCGGCTGCTTAGTCAGATCGCCATATTTAATTACCGGAGGGGGGGCACATCTGATTAAATAGCCAATCGGCTGCTTAATCAGATCGCCATATTTAATTACCGGAGGGAGGGAGGACATCACGGATTAAACAGCCACTCGGCTGCTTAATCAGATCGCCATATTTAATTACCGGAGGGAGGGCACTACTGATTAAACAGCCAATCAGCTGCTTAATCAGATCGCTATATTTAATTACCGGAGGGAGGGAGGACAACACTGATTAAACAGCCAATGACTTTGCAATTTTAACAGTACTCGAGTTGAAATGGTTTAGAAAACACGCCGGTTATGATGAACATGCCTTTAATTAATTGTATGAATAATGTTCATTAATATAACCTTATCGGAAAATATTGTAAATACATATGTAAATTTGATAATAGCAGTTATAAGTGTATATTTGTAAATATGAATTTAATTGAAGGTTTAAAGGAATGACTTATGTAAATGACAAAACCTATCTGGTGTCTAAGCGACTTTTAGTGACAGTATATAAAGAATTTCAAAAATATTAATTTCAGTAAAATAGTCATACTGGAGTTTCGGCTTCAGACAGACAGACAGACAGACAGACAGATACATAAACTCCATTATTAATAGATATATAATACATACATTTATGAATTGGTTTATAGAGGAACATGCATCACGTTGACACACCGGTTCCCGTTAGATCACCGAAGTTAAGCGACGTTGATCCTGGTCAGTATTACATGAGTGACCATTTGGAAATACTATGCGCTGTATGTCATCTCTCCAAACATGTACCCCCATATACTTCCACTTTCAAATATTTAACATCAAGTAATCAAGTTGGCATAAGTTTAAAAACGGAGTATATTTCAACGTAATTTAAGTTAACGTTAATAATCATTATATTTGGTTTAACATTCGTTTTACATTCTGGCATATGGTGGGCGGCTTTTAGAAATTAACAATCGACTTGAAAACTAATATATTTATGACAAGGTATTTATTTATCTCCTTTTCAGTCAATTACATCCTTGTCATTTCCTTTCATGTTTTACTTGGCCTTCCACTGGACTGACATTGCTACCTCAACTGTTCTACATCTACTAACCTAAGCACTTTCATCCATTCTTTCAATGTGACTAAGCAAACGATGTTCCCTGTTCTGCACACGTCTCCTTATGCTCTCCTGATTTAATCATTCTCTGAGGTCATCAGATCTAAGCCTGACTCACATTACACACCCATCGTATCAATCTTCATATCATTTCTCTCCATGCAACGCATCTCCTCAACCCTCACTGTCCAGGTTTCATTTGCATACATCATTACACTGCATACACATTCTTGATAGACTATTCTCTTGGTCAATAGCGGTAACGCTCTGCTGGTTAGTAATGGCAGAAGTTCCCTAAACTTACTTTATCCGCTCCTAACTCTTGCAACCAAACCAGCACCGGGTTTCGGTTGTATCACCAAGGTAACATAACTTCTGAATAACTTCAGTAGCCTCGCTATCTAAAAATACTTTCTCGATATCTGAGTTATCATCTGTCTCCATTGTCTTATTGATGAGAACTCAGATGTGGAGAAAGTATATTTGGCTGTCGAGACTATTGAAGTTGTTCAGAAGTTTTGTAACCTCGGTGTCACCATTTGAGCTCACAGAGGATATGTTACTGGTGAGATTGCAAGAGTTAAGAGACGATGAATAAGTTCAAGGAAATTATGCTATTACTAACGATTAACTTAACTATTACTTAAATTTTAAAACTTATCATTTTTTGTTTTACAATTTCTTCAATTAAAATGGAATCTACTTAATGAAACATTATCGAAATATTTTTTTCGATATCGCGCCACACCGAGAACCATCGGGAGTTGCCTTGGCTCTTCTAAGCGCCTCTTCATCGCCTAAATCTGAGAGAATGTTTCGAGCCTGCTCTCGGTCTGCAAATCCAGTAGATCAATCGATCAAACTGCCTGATGTTTCTGATATATCCACAAAGGCTTTTTAAAAAAATTTTGCAGCTAACACTCCCCCCTCTCTCTCTTCTCTCTCTCTCTCTCTCTCTCTCTCTCTCTCTCTCTCTCTCTACCAAAAATATCACGGAACTTCCACGAACAAAGTTTATTTCCTAAAACATCCCACCAGTGGAACAAAATTCCACGAGGTTGCTTCCTAATCGACGACAACATGGTCGTCTTCAAGTCTAATGTAAACAAATACTTATTGACCGTTTTTTTTTGGATAATCAATTTCTCTTAAATAATCTTCTGTCTATTCCACGCATTGTTTACAATCCTCTCGTAGTGGCGATCATCGTCCAACTGACAATCTATTTAATCCTTATCTTCAAGTGGACTCCGGGTTTGATAAGCGGTGACTCATTGTTAAAAAAACACAAAAAACGGATTATTTAGAATAGGAATGTATCAAAATAAATGTTTATATTGATATATTTATATTTAACACAAAAATATTAAATAATTTCATTTTCAATTAGAGTTTTTTTATCATTTTATATACTTATTAGATATTTTGCATTGTGCTTTTAATTAAATTCTAAAAAAAAACAAGTCAATATGATTTAAAATGTAAACGTCTAAATTGACTTGCGAAATGTTGCACATATCCACCACTATAAACTTCTGTATTTGTGTGCCTTTCGGCTAGGAGCAAAAAGAAACAGATACTACACTTTTCTGTCCTCGGTCAGTGAAAGAGAAATCCTTCTAGACTGAAGCAATTAAAATTTTTGTTTATACTCAGAGTGCCCCTTTGTTGGGAGCTGGATTTCCCTCAGATCAAAAACCGATCTTATGACTAACTTTGCCCTCGTAGGGAAGCAAGTTTATAGAAACATCAATTATGGATTATGGGTTAACGGTCTATACGATTAAGTGAACATAAATTGTTATTTTGCTCATTGTTGGGAAAAAACTGTGGGTTCCTACCTTTTCCAATATTACTTGTTTTTTGTTAGGATATGAAAACATAATAGCTAAGGACGTTCAATGAAAGTGAAAGTAATTCATTTTTTTAACCAGGAAATAAATTAATGAGAGAATTTCTGTATCTTAATGACATTTACAATTTTTATTTATTAATAAATTAATCTTAATATAACGTATTTAGTTTATTTGAAAAAAACTGTTTTTAAGTCACTTAAATTTCCTTACCTCCTCTCTTCATTTCAAGGACATACGTATTTACGTCTAATTATACCTATAGTCGAAATTGACTGACCACTTTACGAGAAAGCAGAGATCACCGTGAATGTGCGAATCAAAGAAATTAAAGGCAGCTATCGGTAGAAAATGTTACTAAAATGTTATAAATTTAAATGTAAAAAAAAAATTAATGTCTGCCTTTAAATGATTTTTTTACATTCGCACATTCACATTGTTATCTCGTAGTCAATTTGACGTATTTTGTGCTTTAAATGAAAGAGGTTAAAGTAACTTAAGTGATCTAAAAATCTATAAGAATTTTTAATAAAGTTTAAGGATCTAGTATGCTGGATTAATCAGTACATGATGGACACAAAAGGCCGCTTGTAACCTTGCGTGAACACATTGCAAGCAGTCAAATTAATTTACATACTATTTCGATGTTGAGTAATTAAAAGAAATAAACGGGGAAGCATTTTTTAAATATGATTTTTTAGCTAAAAGCAAACATAGAGCAATGTAGAATTTATTAATTTCGTAAGCAATTTGAGCTCTTTAGATCATAAATCTAAAATTACCTTTTTTAAAATCTTTCTAGTCAGAATAAGTATTTTCTGAAAAAAATAAAGCGAATTACATTTTTAGTTTAATGTTCATGTCACAGGATGATAAAAAATAAATCGCTTATATATTAGGTAATAGATGGCAAATGCAAACATATAGAAATAACCTTCTTGCTTCCTTTTCATTTCCTGGTTAAAATACGAATTACTTTCACTTGCATTGAACGTTCTTATTACGTGCATATCCAGATCCTTAAACTTTGAGTCTATTATCATGCGAAAAAGTGCAACTTGTATTCTAAGAATAAACCATTATTTTATTAAATTACAATTACACGGTCTTCATATCAACAATAATTTATTAATTAAAAATACTTAAAAAATCATTCAGATTTTTGGTGGATATGTTTTCCATTCATTTTTTGTTTAAAAACCAAATAGCTTTCACTTTTATTGTCCGTCCTTACTAATAGTCATTGGCCGAACACATCCGTATCTAATGCTACAGCGATTTATAAAATATATCTGTTGATCTTGTTAGCTAAATTCGGTTTCCTTTAAAATAATTATTCTTATTGGATTCGACATTTCCTCAGCTTGCAAAACAAAAAAAAAATTCTTGAATAGTAAGGCGCAAATGAACTACAATCTCTAAATAGAAAATTTCACTTTCAAATATTCTGTTAAAGTAGTTTAACATGGTTGAAGATTTTTTTTAAAATGGCTGACACTATTCTTTTTTCTCGCCATTTCTAGCCTGACTAGCACAAACTCTTGAGTTCATATTTTTAAAAGCGGCAGACGTCCACTTTATAATAAAGACATGTGCACTCAATTGTATTGCGAACTGATGTAATACTTGTAGACTAGCGGGACTCATGAAAATTTCACAGTGGTATCTTTCATCTGTTTTATATTGCCGCCGAGCTTTAAAATATTTCCATTCTATGGATGTCCAGTGCGAATGCAGACCCCACAGTATTGACGTATCATTTGTGTTCAAATTGAAACATCCTTATTTAAATACTCTGGTTTATGTCATTTTAAATTATATATAGTTATGTGGTCTATCTTCCAAATCCTTGTAGGAGTTTGTGACATATTTTCTATTCTATTCAATGGACATCCGGCGCGAACGTACACCCAACGATATTATTATACCATTTTTGGCAGAACAGAAATTACACTTTGATCTTTGCCCGATGGCAAGAAAATGTATTTATTATTTATGTTTGAGTTTCACGTTTGAAACAACAGCGACATCAAATTTAAAAAAAACTTGTTTGCATTGCATCTTCAGCGATTGGGTGACCCCATCTTAAAAAAGGATGCAAGGTGATAATGTACGCGCGAACATGACATTTTATTAGCATATAATTATATAGATGTGTATACTACGTTGCATGTATCGTTTATGGTCTGTTCTAAGTTGTTGAGACGAACTATTTATAAGTCTGTCTTTTGTAAACCAAGCTTCTTCATCACTTTTTTTTTACCGACGCGTGCATACGTTGCAAGTATGCACTGGATACCTTTCTATCTTGATAGAATAAGACTACACAATGTCTATATTCTTCAATACCAAAAAACATCGCCACTTTATTTTTATCAAAAAAAAATCCGGTTCTGGGAATTGTCACGTATCCGTAGCCGGAGTCCATTCATGTCAAAGGTCGTGTTGAAAGGGATGTACAAAGTGTTTTATCAATTCAAGAACGCCTCTTTGATCTCGAGTCAGTCATCTAAATTCCAGACGCACACAAACCTATGTTAATGCCCCAAACGCAGTACGTTCGTTCTATAACAAATTGATGTTACCAATTCTCTAGTGCACGAACACTGACACACTTGCTTCCCAAAATGAAAAACTCATATTCTACAGAAGTATTCTTTTACTCCTACTCCTCCTCCTCCTCCTCCTACTACTACTACTACTACTACTACTACTACTACTACTACTACTACTACATCATCATCATCATCATCAATTTTTGGTTTAACGTCTGGGTAGGTCTTTATTTATCACCCTTTGTCTCAAGTCCATACTCATCACTTCCTGCCATGTTTCCCTTGGTCTTCCCATCTGCACTTATCCTACAACCTCAACTGTTTCAATCGATTCTTTCTATGTGACCAAACCAACGAAGTCTCCTGTTTTGCACACATCTCCTTGTACGGTACTGTCCAGAGTTCATCTTCCTCTGAGATCACCAGATCTAATCCTGTATTTAAGACTCACATTACACATCCATTGTATCATTCACATGTCAGTTTTCTCCATGCAACACATATCCTCAACCTTCATAGGCAAGGTTTCACTTCCTTACATCATCACTCTACATTTTTTTATGTTAAGTTTGAATTCCTAAGCATGTTCCCAACATAGCAACTTACTTAGATTATCATGATGATAATTATGGAATTAATAATAGAATGTAATAAAAAATTAAAAATAGAAAAATCGAAAATTGATATCTGCATCGACGTTTCGTCTTTATTTAAAAAACTTTCTCAAGATGCCTCATTTTAAAGAAAAACATAAAAGGTAAAATCTGAAAATACGTGATGCGTCTATGACGTGAATCAAACATAGACGTTAAAATTCAAAATATGTGGTGCGTCTATGAAGTGGAATGAATGTTGTTTTGTTTTGTTTTTTTAATATCGATTTTATGTACAAAGTTTTGTTTGAAGTGTGGTGCAAAAATAGCTATTCTGGTTCTAAATTAAAGTTTTGTTCGGTTAGTATTAGTTTGTTGAATAAAGAAGATAAATTGTAGAAACCGTTACGTTGTTTAATTGTGTCCTTGTTTATAATGAGTGCTGATTCAAGAAGTCGTTGGCGAGATTTATTTAACATAAATTTGACGAGATTCGCTTGTTTAAATTTAAAGGAATAATGATGTTTACATATATGTGATAATCGTACATTTAAGGAATTGTTAGTTTTTATATTACTTTTATGTTCATCGTGTCATTTCTTAAGTTCACGTTCAGTTTCACCAATATATATTTGATTGCAATTATTGCAATCAAATATGTGTTATTTCTATGTATCATTTCTTTTGAAAATAGCCGAACAATTATTTTAATATCATCAGCAATAGTCTTATTTCTGAGTTCATATAATTAAATAAATCATCCCAAACCTCGGGTAATATCAACTTTTATATAACGTGATTCAGAATAAATCAATTTATATCAATTCATACTTCTCTGTCAAAAATTTACATTATATATCAATTTACCTTGAATAATACTAGAACGTCCCAAGTTCCCAATAACTTATATAACAATTCAGAGATTTAATCTGTCGTGGATACATGATTTGCATTGCTCCCGGCGGGAATGTAATATATTCTGCTGATCACTGACTATACGTTTCATTGTATAACAGCAGACGATGGCTTCTAGAAAGTCAAGAGTCTGAACGACGCATATTCAATGTGTCGTAGGGGTCAATCGAAGTTAACAAAAATAACGTCTATAGGTAATTCACACACACCCCCCCACAGATATATATGTATATATATATATATATATATATATATATATATATATATATATATGTGTGTGTGTGTGTGTGTGTGTGTTATTTCATGTATACACTATAATATTATAAAGATATATAATATAGTATGTATAGATTTTCAGTATTTACTTCAACAGTGCTTAATACGTGAGTAGATATAATACTTTTATACCTTACTATATATATATATATATATATATATATTAATAATGTAAATATGTACATGATATATATATATATATGTATATATATATATATATATATATATATATATATATATGTAATATATCATGTATATATTTATTTATATATATATATAAATGTATACATGATATATACCATACATATATGTATATGATATATATAATCACGAAATCCCTTAAGTTATATATGTATTTTAATATGTATATATGTTCCCTTCAAAAGTTGAACTCTTTACGTCAGCTGCGTTTAAGTACGATTAATCTCTCGCTGATTTACCAAGTTATTAGCGACTTTTATTATGGTAAAAGACGTTGGAATTTGTAGTTTGAAAGATAACTCGGGTTCCGGGTTCGAGACTGGCGACCGGTGTAAATAATTCTTCTTTACACTGACGATTCCCGTAAGGATGGAGCGTATACGTATGTAGATAAAAAACAAATATTTATCATAAATTATTTGTCGCCCCCAAATATAGGCCAGGCTGTCTAGCGAGTACTATGAAAACAGCTGTAATCGTGGCTTTGGTGCAATGCTCCTTTCAAAAGTTGAACTTTTTTCGTCAGCTGCCTTCAAGTAGGATTAATCTCTCGCTGATTTACCGAGTTGAATCAACCGGTGTGAATATTTCTCCTCTACACTGACAATTCCCGATAGTTGTAGATAAAAAACAAATATTTATAATTAATTATATATATATATATATATATATATATATATATATATATATATATATATTAAAGTGAAATATTTTAAAAATTAACAATCGTGTAATTTAAATGAAAAATTCATTTATTTAATTTTTTTTGCAAGCTTTCGTTGTAGAACAACTTTGTCAGACGAGACTGACAAAGTTGTTCTACAACGAAAGCTTGCAAAAAAAATTAAATAAATGAATTTTTCATTTAAATTGCACGATTGTTGATTTTCAAAATATTTCACTTTAGTACATTCTAATCCGTGCTTCAAAGATGTTGTCTATTTCCTTATTTATATATATATATATATATATATATATATATATATATATATATATATATATATATATATATATATGTATGTGTGTGTGTGTGTGTGTGTGTGTGTGTGTGTGTGTGTGTGTAAATATGTACATATATATAAACATGACAATAAAATGATAAAATCCGACGGTATGAGTTAAAATCGAAAAACAGAAAATATGTACATAGATATAAACTTGACAATAAAATGATAAAATCTGACGGTATGAGTTAAAATCGAAAAACGGAAAATCGTAAACTCAACGTTTCGCCCAACTGTTCCGTGGGCTTTTTCAAGAGAGAAAAGCTAAAAGTGTCAAAAGACGAGAAGATCTGTAATTTGAGGGAATATATTAGTAATAATGGTATAATAAATTTCAATCTGTTGAGGGAGAGAAAGATAAACAAATACGTATATACATATATATATATATATATATATATATGTATCGATGAAAAAATAAATATATAAATATACACATAACTATATATACATATACATATATATATATATGAACAAATTTTTCGCGGTACAGAATTTTATAATGGTATTAAATATGATGAACGGAGTCATAGCGAGTCGAGGCACTATCACAAGAAAAAAAGAGAGGACATATAAAATAATATATTTAATCGTCGATTAAAAACTTTTAAAAAGAATAAAAAAGATCGACTAAAATTGACAGAATAAAAAACTAATTCTCAAGGTACCTTTCAGCCGACACTTTGTCAAGAGAAACGTCGGCGAATATCGCTTAAAACCGGGGGAAAGAGTAACGTGGAAAGAAAAACAAAAAACAAAAAGGGGAGATTGAATAACGCCATTAAACCTAAAAGGAATAAATGGACAAAATAGGCAGAGTATTTTTTTAATTTAGAAATCTCTAAATAAATCTAATTTGTGAGACAACTCTTTTTACCTACAGAGCGATGGTTTTCGCATTGTAACACTCACTGCTTCCAACACCTTGAGATGGTGTTTGGAACGGGCCTCGTGTACAGTGCGAAAACATCCATCGGAGTACGCCTCACCGCACTTTTTATTATCATACAAGTGCTGTCCAATGGATGACTCGTGGACTTGTGAGCGCCTGGATGTGCTCTGTAAACGCCCGGATGTTCTTTGTAAAGACTCGGATGTGTCCGTCGATATACTCCTCTTTACGCCACGTGACCTGCGAAAACATGCAGGAATATGCTGGGCCACTCTGACCTCCAAGCGCTGAAGAGTACGACCAACATAGTCAGCTTCACACTGACATTTGAATTTATATATAATCAAACTTAGTGTTGGAAGTACATCTTTCTGAAAGGCTGGAAAGGCAGTTCTGGTGCCAAACACCACACGGGGCTGTACTGCATAAAAACAACGAGATACAACCGATGAAATTTGATCCGAAAAACATTTACTGATAGAACCAATAAAAGGAAGTTTCAAATAAACAGGACATTTGGGTTGACCAAAGAAAATGTTGGCATTAAATTTCGCAAGTTTTCGATCAATATATTTGGAAATTAGACCCTCTGGGAAACCATTTTTAGTAAGAATATCAGTTATCTTTCTAAGTTGTAGCCGCGAGTGTTTTGATCAAACTGATCTTTCTACTCATGGGAACAAAAGAATCCCAACTGATATACAAGCCCGTAAACGTCGGTTTCCTATAGATAGTTGTAGTGAATTTGTTCCCCGTCCTTTCCACTAAAACGTCCAGAAATGGTAAAGCGCCATTCTGCCCCTCTTCCATGGTGAACTGTAGTGCTGGGTGGAGCGTATTCAATTTCAGGAAAAAATCACTTGCCTCGTAACGGGACTCAAAAATGTTAAAAGTATCGTCCACATAACGCCAATAACGAAAGGGTCTGGTAACCCGAGAAAACAGCAAGGATTCCTTAAAACCTAGGAAAATATTCGCTAGGATAGCACCCAAAGGACTGCCCATCGCAACCCATCAATCTGCTGATACATTATATTGTTAAAGCTGAGATATATATACATTCATATATATACATGCATAAGACACACATATACATATATATATATATATATATATATATATATATATATATATATATATATATATATATATATATATATATATTGTAGTTTAGAGATGAACACATTTCTGATATATTGATTTATGTCTGTTCCAATAATTCAACATCAACAAGTATGTGTACGATCGTTTTCGATATGAAATACACCGTTATTCATACAAAGTCACAGAGTATATATACCAGAAATTCGAAGTCAGCAATATATATATATATATATATATATATATATATAAATTAAAAAATAAAGATTAATATTATATCTTTATATTATATCCTATTGTGATAGGTCACTGCTCGATATAAAAGATAGAGAAATAATATAAGAAAATGAATGATGAAAATAAAAATCTGATAGAATACAATTTATATTAATTCATCAAGTATTCGAACAAAGAAATATAAAAAAACGTTTGTCTTTTCCTTAATCTATGGATTTTCAAAAAATTTATTACTGGATAGCATATATTTAAAAGCATAAAAACATGTTGAGCAAAATAAGATCTTCAATGAAAGATATAAAAATATAATGTGACCATGTAAGTTTCAAAGGGATCGAATAGAAGAAGATAATATGAAGTGAATCATGAGTTATAATCCATAGGAAGAATTCAAAGTCCAGAATATGAAGGGATTCGGAAAAAAATAATAATAAAGTCAGTTGATGATAAAATAACCTATCACACACACACACACACACACACACACACACACACACACACACACATATATATATATATATATATATATATATATATATATATATATATATATATATTATTAAAAGTAACCGACAATTTTTGTCTGGTTATTTTAGTATTGATCCTTTCAATCTTCCGGATTAAAATCTTAATAATAATAATACGTGTCTTAAAGAAAAAATGCTGCCTCGATATATATATATATATATATATATATATATATATATATATATATATATATATATATATATATATATATATATATATATATATATATATCCAGAGAGTTCGTAGTGAATCAAAAAATAAATACATCCATTGCCAATTAAATGCTTTCCTGGCAGAACGAAAAATATGAAAATGTTTGTCCAACGGAAAAGATCAAATGAAATAATTCAGAATCTAAATCTAATTTAAATAATATATAAAAAATAGAGAAGCCGACAAAGAGAAAAAGATAACAAGAAATAGAAAAAAGAGCAAAATATATATTGGCAGATAGAAAAAAGAAGAAGAAAAGTGTAAGGTAAGGAATGAGATAGATATTTAATTAAAGAAGGAACACATATAAACATTGTAATTTATCTAATTTTTATTTTCATAATTCATTTTCTTATATTATATATATATATATATATATATATATATATATATATATATATATTGAATATGTCACGCTAAAGTTAAGGTCCCCTGTTTTGTTTCGCTGTTAGATACTTTGAATCCCCTTTTTTAATGAATTTTCCAACGAATGCTAAGTCTGCGATATTTCGGATTTAGTTAGTTTCTCTAGGAATTTAAACTGCATTTTCCTTTTTTTCTTTTGTTTAAAATGACACTAAGCTTCTTTAGACTATATATATATATATATATATATATATATATATATATATATATATATATAATCCACAGGGTAGTAATCCAAAGAATTTAAACCGGGTTTATAAAAAGTGCTCAATATCAAATAGAGCTTTTATATATGATTATTTTTATTTACACAGACATGTACAAAATCTGCGACACTGACATGTCGATGATATCGATCAACAGTTATTATAAACTGAGATCTCATCTGGCAGAGTTAGAATCCGATCTTAACATTAGATCATATTTGGAAAGAATCTTTCCAAATATATATATATATATATATATATATATATATATATATATATATATATATATATATATATATATATATATAAAGTATAAAGGTATACTCAAAAAAGAATAAAAGGGAAATACCAGTAGAGTGCTTAATTAAATTAAATTAAGAGCGTAATATTTTTATTTTTAAATACAGATTTTAATCAGACATGGACCAGTGGTTTCTGACAAGAAACGGGTTTAATTCCCGATTCCGTCTTCTTCAGCATAGTCTGAAATAGTAAATGATGGAATTTCTTCAAAAAACACTTATAACCGTTATGAAACGCTATGTACACAGAATTTTGAAATCGAGGGTCGACGGGACACTTAGATCAGAAAAAGCCGTTAAGTAAGAGATTTTATATTTAGAAGTGAAGAACGAGAAGGAAGGAAGAAAGAAAGAAAGAAAGAAAAGAGAGAAAGAAAGAAAGAAAGAAAGGAGGGGAAAATATATATATATATATATATATATATATATATATATATATATATATATATATATATAAGTAGGAAGAGAGAGAGAGTGCACATATTTATATTTTGGGGAGAGATAAAAACAAATTGCTAATTTCTCTGACAATAAATCCCATATATATATATTATTTTCCCGAAGAAAAAGTTACTCTCAATAATCATGAATGTCTCTCTTGGGATGCGTATTTTCGTGCACTTTTTATTCGTCGACATTAATGGACGTCGAAGAAAGGCAAACGGCTTTCTGTTTATTTTTCATGTGACGCGAAGCTTGTAAATAACAAAAGATATTATATCGCTGAGTAGCTGACATTTCTTTGCGAAATAAATGTTTTGGGAAGGACAAACCTGAGAAATATAACGTTGACTTCTTTCAGCTAACTCTTACCCATGCATATTTTACAATAGATAGATCCGTGTAAATTGCACACTATTATTATTATTATTATTATTATTATTATTATTATTATTATTATTATTATTATTATTATTATTATTATTATTATTATTATTATTATTATTATTATTTTCTTTTCATCTTCTGTGTCTTTTTTTTTTGGTTAATCGTTAACTCAAGAAAACCATTTTTGTCTGTCGTTGATTTGCTATATTTAAAGGAAATCGTTAAACTTTTTAATTTTTCTGATATATGTGCAGCGTATGTTATGTTTTTCAACATATGACCAAGTATGAAACCAAGAAATATAAAACACATTTCTGTCATTTTAGAACCCTCTCATGGGACTTAACATCACTAAATCAACACCGTTTAGGGCTAAAATAGTCAGGTCTGTAAGTATAGCATTCGAAAGAAACTGAAAAGAAGTACTTTTTTATTGTAAAAGAACAGGTGCAACATTAATAAATAGAAATTGGCTAGTCAGAATCGAATATTGAATTGTCAGCTTAATACTATTGATGACAAGCTTCGAGAATCAGACAAGTGTCTCTTTAGATATTGGTCCTCAATAATAGATAGAATCGTATATTTATTTGGTATAAAAAAATTCAGCGACCGTCTAAAATCGAAGATCTACCAGACTTTTGTGAGCACCGTCACTTTCTACAGATCCGAGTGCTTATCGACAACGAGGAAGGCGGAGCGTTGATTTGCCGTTATCGACACAAAATTACTTCGCAGGATGTCTGGAATTACACTGCTCGACGACGTCTGCAATGAGGACATGCGAAGGCGCTACGGCATCACACCGATTGAAGGAAAGATGAGAGAATGATGGCTTGAATGGTTTGGACTTTTGCTTAGGGTCAACAACGACACCGTTGCACAACTTGCATTAAAAATCGCAAGGAAGCAACCGAGAGTAAAGCCGATGATGAGATAAGCAAACACCCTGTTCAAAGACATCTGTAAAACCGAGCCTCATAAAAACTAGGCCTGTAATCGTGTGAAGTGAAGACAAATATCCATCATTGCAGATTCAGCCGTAGTTAGGGATTGAAGCATAAGAAAAAGATGTTTTTGCATAAAACTTTTTATTCATACAAACATTTTTGACTACACATTTGTTGTTGACATATTTCAATTCGAGCTGGAAACCAGCTGAATTTTTTCAGGTCTCCGTTTCATTTTTCACAACCAGATTAAACGATGGTCCAAGGAAGTTCAGCTTATTTATCATCTAAAACCGAAACATGTAATCAAATGTGTAGCCAAAGATGTTTGTATAAATAAAAATATTATACCATATATATATATATATATATATATATATATATATATATATATATATATATATATATATATATATATATATATAAACTCTAGAAGCGAAATAGCAAACAGCTGTTTACACAGAAATAAATTTACCTTAGGATGATATATAATAAATTAAATCATAAAAACATAAATAAATAAATAAATAAAAAACTGAACAAGTTAAAATTTAAAACCTAAAATAGAAATACAAGAAACCACGTGTTAAAATAAATTCGCCTACTGTATTGACAAAACAAAGGAAACAGGATATAGGAAACTCCATTGTTAACAAACAATAGGATTGACATAGGAGCGTCATCAACAAAGCCTTTGTTCTCGAGAAGCCCAACGATTGGCTGAGGGAACAACAAAGAATCTGATTGGTTAACTAGCAAGCTATGTATATAAAAACACCTGACAAAATAACTCCATGCATTTAGCCTGACGATTCCCCCCGGGGATGAAACACGGGAGCCTCTGTGTAGCTTGATTGACATATATATTTTCATTGCTTACTATATATATATATATATATATATTATTATTATTATTATTATTATTATTATTATTATTATTATTATTATTATTATTATTAACGATCTTCTGCATTACTCTTTATTGCTTAGAAAGTGGGGGAAATACAAAACGCCTTTACTATCGCTAATAAAAATTAACAAATACGTAACTTATATATATATATATATATATATATATATATATATATATATATATATATATATATATATGTTACATACCGGTCCCAATTAATTACCTTGACCGGATCTCTTCATCGTTGATAGCTCGTTGACGGACTGATCTCATTTCCCCTTTTCGACAACAACAAGTGACGTCACAGTCCTTTGTCCTGTCATACAAATCATAACCAGAGCTGGCCTGACCTTTATTGAAGTCGGCCAGGTTCCACCAGTTGTTATGACTTCTTGGGATTACTTATTCTGAGAACAAATCTATTTGTCCCAAAATGGATGTAATTTCGACCTGCACTTAACTCGAACAAAGTTCACCCCTTTCACAATCAAAACTAGTGAACCTACACGATTTTAGGCATGCAGGGCCCCTCATAATATAACATATATATATATATATATGTATATATATATATATATATATATATATATATATATATATATATATATATATATATATATATATATACATATATATATATGTATATGTATATATATGTATATATGTATGTATGTATATATATATATATATATATATATATATATATATATATATATATATATATATATATATATAAAGAAAGACACTTTCTTGCATGTGGCGTGGTTGTTCAGTGGAACAGTACTCGTATCGCATGCAAGTAACTCGGGTTATGTTTATGCTTCAAGGAACATTTTTGTTTTTATTTTTGGCTTTGCAGAACATGATTGAGTTTTGGAAAGGGAAACTAAAAAAAAAACAATAACATTAATATTTGGTGCATTTTGGCCAGGAAGTCAGTATCTTCAGACAGCCTGATCTGGTAGTACCAGACCGATTCAAGTACACGTACAATTAAGTACATGGTAACATAACGGGTGACCGCCATGTGGCTGTATAAGCTACAGCCTAACAGAACCAGACTCACGATTTGGACGTTTATGTACTCCTCTCTGAACTTTATTTGGTTGAGTTTTCATCGTTTCTCTAACTTTCGAAAGTACTAAAATTTATCAAGTAAAAAGTGATCATTAAAACTAAGAATATTCAAATTTATTTATTTAAAATAAAAAATAAATAAGTCAGAAGTTAACGTCGAGAATAAGAATAAAGGGTGAATTTATCCCCCAAATTACGCCGCCTGAAGATCTCGGACGCGCGTGAAACTATCGGAACGGTATATTAAATACAAAAAAAAAACTATTTAAGTACTATATAAGAAATATTTAAAACGGACTTATTTTAACATTTTACTGCAGTTTGACGATAAATCCGACAGTCAGAAGTGTATTTCTATCCCACATGTCTATATACATTTGAATTTGAGCTCAAACAGAATCAAATTTCGTCGTTAAATTTCCAACGCCGATTTTTCTAAATTATTTGGCATTGCGCTACTTCATGAAATCATCTTTAAAAAAACGTAAAACATTGCGTATTAAATTTGAAATGTACGGATAAAGAGTTATCATTATATTTTTTTGTATAATATTATATTTTCATGAATTACAGAGTGTATTGTTTTTCAGCTAAAGTATCATTAAGATTGCACGTAATATCGTCTCAAACATGAAACGCCACGAATAAAAAGTTGTATTTGTGGGTTTTTAAAATTGCGTTATGTATTTTTCTATCTAAACTGTTAATAATTTGAAATTTTACAGACAAATAGTTATACTCGCCTGAGTTTAAACTTATTATATGAAAATTTCGAGTTAAATACGACCACTATATTTATATCTCTATGTAGATATTCATTGATTAATTATTAATATAGGATGGCTGAAAGATATCAATAATTTAGTGTCAGATATCTCGTGAATTCCTTTAAGTAAAGTTAGGTATGTTTCTACGTTTATATATTTGTATGTATAGGATTCATTCCTAAACTAATTAATCTATCATCATCTATTTTAGAACACAGCTTCTAGCTGTAAGACTAATAATGTAATATTAATAAATATTCCACAAAATTCTGTTTGTTTGGGGTATTTTAAATGTTTTTTAGTGGACATAAAATCGGTACAACATTCCTTTTAAAAATTCAAATATTTCAGATTTGCATTGAATTTTCTCGATAGTTATTAGACATTAATTAAGCATGATTCCCGTAATTTCAATTTCTTATTAAAACCCTTCAAACTTAAGGTTTAAATTTTATTTATTTTCTAGAATCAAAGGCATGCAATGGTCTTTTTATGTCTAGAATCTTTTTTCACATTTTTATCAAAATAAAAATTGGAAGAAAGATTGTAGACATAAAAAGATAATAAAAAAATCTTACCTAATCAGAATCGGAATTTTAGTTAATGGTACCATACGCCTTTTTGTGACTATTTTTAAGCCTGAAATTAACGACACTTCCAAAAAAATCGACCGCCATCTTTGATTGACGCACGTTTGACCAAATGATAGTAGCAAAACAAATTTTGAAATAATAAAAATTACAAAGAGTTTAAGAACGTGAAAACTATACAGATCGATAGAAAATGAACGGTTTGGTAACAGTTTTTCCCCGATGTTATATTTTTATTTTGACCTCATGAATCAGCGTTGTTTTTTATGATAACGTTTGCCATTAGAAAACTTGAAATATCAGAAAATTTCTATATAAATGACCTTAAATCCACGATATTTAATAAACTCTTTCCATAGTTTAGTTGAGCAAGTGGTTACTTTTTACGCTGTGGCTGTGTTCTATCGGGTGCTTTCGTTATTGGAATCGGCATCAAGAATTTATCGGAATAGGGAATTTCGAATAAAATCGGAAATTGTATCGGAATCTATAAAAATATTGGAATGGTCCTATCCCTAATATATATATATATATATATATATATAGGACAACTTACAAAGATATACAATTAAGACATATGCATCATTAAGCATACAAGTTCAAAAAAATTCGTAACCAACAAAGTTTTAATGTACGTACGTTCCTGAGACAAATTGTTATTAAGTCTTTTAATCAGCACAAATTAGAAGGAAAATCATCAACATTTCGCCAACAGTACATTCAGAGAGCAGAATTCATATTGGACCACAGATGACTTTAAGGAAGAGTCAACTACAATATTTAAATAACAAGCTTAATCAATATGTTTAATGTCAATGTTTATAGTTTTTCCTAAATTTATCTGAGTAACGTTTCGAACTAAAACTTTGACCCATAATTCAAAGTGCTCAATATCTTGGATAGAGCAAGTAGAAACCCAAAAGTGCTCATTACAGTGCTACATATATTATATAGAGCAGGCGTATTTAAACGCAGTATTGCATAGAATAAAGATCTTCTCTGTCTTTTTTATAATGTTGTTGCCTGAGAGCCATACTCAACATTATTTACTTTCATATTATTGTGAAATAGAGAGCGGTGGGCAAGAAATTAAGAATAGACCGACACCATTTGTTCTGCTCAGAATTGTCCGGGATTAATAATCATTATCAACATCATTTCTGTTCATACTTTGATTTTAACCTTACTGTTGACATTGCTTTGAAGGCCCTCTTACTAACATTACAGTATTATATTTGGTAAGTGAGGTTGGGAGTAACAAAAACGTTTGTTCTACTTGTTCACTATTTATCTTTTATTTATTTTTATCGGCCCGAGCAACGCCGGGTAGCCCTGCTAGTATATATATATATATATATATATATATATATATATATATATATATATATATATATATATATATATAAAGTATGTGTATATGTTTATATATTTGTATGCACAGAATTTACTTCTATACTAATTAATCGATCATTATGAATTTTGGAAGATAACTTCTAGGCGTATGGTGTCGTAATATGGGCTATAGTTAGTAAAATTTAGATTTATTAAAAGAGGGTAGAAAGTGTGTGGTATCCCTTCGTGAAATGCATTAAGTAATAAATATTCCATAAATTTCAGTTTCTTTGGAGTTTTAAAAAGGGTCTTTAAGGGGCATAATATGGACACAACCTCCCAATTGAGTATTCCAATATTTCTGATTTGCATTAAATATAATTTGCATATTCATTCGACAAAAATTAAGAAAGATTTCCTGAATTCAATTTCTTCTTAGGAAGCATCATAGGCATTATTAAGCATTATAGGCATTTTTTACAAACAAAATTATTTAATGAATTTTGATCAAAACTGGAATCAGGATTCTAGACGGTTTAGTATAATTAAATCTTGATTTAAATCTTCGTAAGGAGACATGAAATTGGGGCAAAACTGTTCGGTTTGGGGAATTAATTTTAACTTGCCTGGGACGGGTATTCCTCTAGTTTATATATATATATATATATATATATATATATATATATATATATATATATATATATATATATATATATATATATATGTTCCTTTCAGTAGTAGAAAACGTTGACAACGACTGCCTTTAAATAGGATTAATATCACGCTGGTTTACCGGGTTGTTGATAACAGCCGTGTGGGCTAAGACGTCAGAATTGTAGTTTGAAACATGACTTGTGTTCCGGCGACCGATATGAATAATCTTGTCTACACTGACGATTTCCGTAAGGATGAAACGTATACGTATGTAGATAAAAATAAATATTTATAATTATTTGTTTTCTCCAAAATCTATGCTGGGCTCTGTAGTGAGTAGTATTAACACATCCGTAATCGTGTCTTCAATGCATATTTTTTCAATATTAGAACACTTTGACGACGGTCTCCTTTAAATAGGATTAATATCTCGCTGATTGACCGGGTTGTTGATAACGAGGGTGTGAGCTAAGAGGTCGGAATTTGAGTTTTAAAAATAACTCGTCTTCCAGAGTTTGAGTCTGACGACCAATATGAATAATCTTCTCTACACTGACGATTCCCGTCAGGATGAAACGTATATGTATGTAGATAAAAACAAATATATATATATATATATATATATATATATATATATATATATATATATATATATATATATATATATATATATAAAAACATTTAAACTGGTCTACACACGATCTTGTATCCAGCAAAACTGAAAAAGTATTGGTTTTAAGTTCATTTTACAAATAGTTTTCAACTTATCCAATATATATATATATATATATATATATATATATATATATATATATATATATATATATATATATATGCAAACAAAAAACATATTCGATAGGTTTCAGAGGCTTCACGAACGTTTTCGATTCTTCGTCGAATTATCCTCAGGTGTCAAAAGCAAATAAACAAAAAAGCTGAAAAAAGAAGAAAATTTTTATAAAGACAGCGGAGAAACACGCATTCAACATTTTTCGCATTGTTCCAGGAAGTCGTTGACGATTGAAATTCAACAACGCTGGATGGCATCACAGAACAAAATAGCATTACGTTAAGCATTTTAAAATGCTACCACTGGTTTCATATGTGATGTTAATTTTAGGTTGTTGTCTTTTTATGTAGATAGCTTCGAGTATTTTTAATTTTTCTAAATTGGTTTCGGAATGCATAATTTTACTGTTATTAACTAGAATTTGTCTTAAATCAGAGGGAGGGCAGTTATGTTTTTGTAGATGTTGATAAATTGAGCTAGAGTTTACAAGATGCATTGTGAGGCGGCGAGATAGGGTAGTGTTTGTAAAGCCATAATTCAAAGTGCTCAATATCTTGGATAGAGTAAGTAGAAACCCAAAAGTGCTCATTACAGTGCTCATATATTATATAGAGCAGGCGTATTTAAACGCAGTATTGCATAGAATGAAGATCTCTGTCTTTTTTATAATGTTGTTGCCTGGGAGCCATACTCTAAAGTGTGCAATATACTGGATAGAGGAGGTATGTTTAAACACAGTATTGCCTGGGATAATAAACTTATTTGTCTTTTGTTATTATGTTGTATACTAGACAAAGTACATGGTGTTGCCCAGGAGTCATAACAATAATAATTCATTATCTTATCTGGTAAGTGGTATAAGTTAGTCAATCCAAAGCTGCTCAAATTCCTGGATAAGTCAGGTATGTTTAAAAGCCGCATTGCCTCGTGAAAACAACATAACTTACATTCATTTTTCATTCATTTCTTCTCATTTATTTTTTCATGCTGGTTATCATTCTTTTTTCATTCATTTGTTCTCATTCGTTTTTTCATTCATTTCTTTCATTTTTTCATTCAATTTTTAATTCAGTTTTTCTTTCATATTACATTCATTTTTTTTTCAATCACATTTCATTCATTTGTTCTTATTCATTTTTTCTTTCTGTTTTTTTTCTTTTTTTTTCATTCAGTTTTTTATTCACTTACTTTCGTTAATTTGTCGTTAATTTTTTCATTCATTGTTCATTAATTTCTTTTTCATTCATTTTGTTTCATTCATTTTTCATTCACTTTTTTCATTTATTTTTCATTCATTTTTTCATTTATTTTGTCATTCATATATTCTCCTTCATTGTTTTCATTCATTATTTTAATTCATTTTTCATTCGTTGTTTCATTCAGTTATTTCATTCATTTTTTTCATTCACTTTTTTCATTTATTTTTCATTCATTTTTTAATTTATTTTGTCATTCATGTATTCTCATTCATTGTTTTCATTCATTATTTTAATTCATTTTTCATTCGTTGTTTCATTCAGTTATTTCATTCATTTTTTTTTTCATTCATAGTACAGTAAGTGTCCGGGCTCAAAAATTGTAAGATTACACTATTTCTTTTGTAACTTGTAAATATAAATTATCTTTGGACTATTGTATTATCAACATCATTTACCTTCATATTATTGTGAACTTTAGGGGAGAGGACAAGAAATTAGAAATGTACCGGGACCATTTATTCTACTCGGCGTTGTCCGCGATTAAATAATTGTAAGATTACGGTATTACTTTTGGTAAGAGATATATATTGAATCTCTTTATCAACATCATTTACCTTAATATTATTGTTAAATTGGGGACATAATAAATTAAGAATTTACCGGCATCATTTCATGTACTCGGCGTTGTACGGGATAAATAATTGTTAGATTGCACTATTACTCTTAGTAAGTGGTATATATTAAATCTTTTCGGGCTATTGTCTTTATAAACATCATTTATATTCATATTATTATGAAATGAGAGATACAAGAAACTAGGAACTGATTGGGACTATTAGTTCTTCTGGGCGTTGTCCGGCATCAATAATTGTAAGATTACAACGTTACTTTTGGTAAGGGATGTATAGTAAATCTCTTCGAACTATTGACTTTATCAACAATAGGGAGGGAGAGGAGAAATAAAGAATTGACCGGGACCTTTTGTTTAACTCGGTGTTGTCCGAGATCAGAAAATATAAGATTGCGGTATCACTTTTGGTAACTGGTATATATTAACTCTCTTCGGACTATTGTCTTTATCAACATTATTTACTTTCATATTATTGTGAAATAGAGAGCGGTTGGCAAGAAATTAAGAATAGACCGACACTATTTGTTCTGCTCAGAATTGTCCGAGATTAATAATCATTATCAACATCATTTCTGTTCATACTTTGATTTTAACCTTACTGTTGACATTGCTTTGAAGGCCCTCTTACTAACATTACAGTATTATATTTGGTAAGTGAGGTTGGGAGTAACAAAAACGTTTGTTCTACTTGTGCGGGAGCAATAAAATTATCATTATTAACATTACTGTATTATATTTGATAAGTGGAGAGAGGGGTAACAATCTTTTTATTCTACTTGGATTTGTCCGGGAGCAATAAATGTAGATTACAGTTAAATCTCTTTGGACTATTTTCATTATCAACATCATTTCTCTTCATATTATTGTGAAAGCGGGTGCGGGAACGGAATTACCCGGCATCAAGAATGTCATGGTTTTCTTGTACTCAGCGTTGTCCAGCCGCAATAAATGTAAGATTACAGTATTACATTTAAAAAGGATCGTCCCGGTAAATGAATTAAATTATTTTTAGCATATTAAAACAGGAGAGAGAAATGGTCTGGGCGGAAGAGAAAGATTGTGTGTGGGAGATGGATTTAAAAATGAACGGGTGGGAAATATAGATAGATAAAGAGACGGCTAGTGAGAGAGAGATAGAAGTTTTAATATTAAGATGTTACACACACTATTTATCTTTTATTTATTTTTATCGGCCCGAGCAACGCCGGGTAGCCCTGCTAGTATATATATATATATATATATATATATATATATATATATATATATATACACGTGCTGGTCAAAAAAATAGAACATATGTATAAAACTGTAAAAATCATTCCGTTTGAGATAATTCTCGGCTTTTAAATTGTGTAGGCGAAATATTCTATATGTAAATAACAATTACAACTATTGTTAATCATTTGTAATATTTGCATATGTCAGACTTTATTGTCACAGAGTAGTTTATTGTCACATTGGGAAATTCAGCGTTTCAATTTAATAGAACATTATTCGTTGAGTAATCTTAAACTCAAAAAAATTATGTTTTTAAAAAGATTTTGCAAGTAATTTAATTATAATCTCTCATTATGGGTCGCTCTAAAGACATATCTTTGTTTGAGAAGCAGCGAATGTTCGATTTGCGGGAAGTAGGAAAGACGCACATGGAAATCCCAACCAAGGTCGGATGTTCAAAATCGGTAGTGACCAAAGTGCTCCAGAAAGATGTTAAGGGTGTTTCCAACAGCAATTGCAAGAAATGCGGACAAAAGAAAAGCACCACTGAAAGACAAGACCGGGCACTGGACAAGGTGGCAAAGAAAAGTCGATTCCAGTCAACAAGCCACATTACTAAAAGTGGAAACAGGCTTCTGGTGCCGACGTTTCACGAAGCACTACCTACCGAAGGCTCCGGCAACTGGGATACCAAAATCGTATAGCTGCCACCAAACCGCTCCTTAACAAAAATCAGATGTTGAAGAGGCTACGATGGACAAATGCTCATCAAACCATGGTTTCGGGCTGTATGAGTGCTAAGGGTGTTGGTAATTTCTGCTTCATCAAAGGAAATGTAAACGCAACAGTGTACCAAGATATCATGGAAGCTAATTTACTGTAAGTGCTGGATAATCAGTTTGACAGTGACGCCACATACATCATTTTTCAACATGACTTGGCACCGACACACTCTGCCAAGTCCACAACTTACTGGCTCCGAGAACAATCGATCCCTGTTCTTGAATGGCCGGCGAACTCGCCAGATTTTAACGTTATTGAAGCCTTGTGGGATCAGATGAAGAGGAAGCTTCGCAAAGAAAAACCTACTACCTTTGCAGCCATGACGATTGCAATACAGAACACATGGGATTCGGTGTCTACATAGATTTGCGAGAAGCTTGTTGATTCCATGCCCGGCGAATTGATGCTGTTATCAAGGCAAAAGGTGCTGCTACTAAATATTGATTAATTTTTATCTGTATTTAAGTTAATAAAACAAACTATTTTGTTTTCTTAGCTGTCTTGTTCTATTATTTTGAAACGCGAAATATTAAAAAACTGACATTGCAATTGATATGAAAAAAGGTTTCTATCGTAAACCACCTATTTCAGTTAGTTTAGCATTATAGGAATATTTTAGCACCAATTACATCTCACATGTTGTCCTCAATAAGAATGAGAGATTATGATTAAATTACTTGCAAAATCTTTTTAAACACATCAATTTTTTGAGTTTGAGATTACTCAACGAATAATGTTCTATTAAATTGAAACGTTGAATTTCCTAATGTGACAATAAACTACTCTGTGACAATCAAGTCTGATATATGCAGATATGACAAATGATTAAAAATAGTTGTAATTGTTATTTACATATAGAATATTTCGCCTACACAATTTAAAAGCCGAAAATTATCTCAAACGGAATGATTTTTACAGTTTTATACATATGTTCTATTTTTTTGACCAGCACGAGTATATATATATATATATATATATAAAGTATGTGTATATGTTTATATATTTGTATGCACAGAATTTACTTCTATACTAATTAATCGATCATTATGAATTTTGGAAGATAGCTTCTAGGCGTATGGCGTCGTAATATGGGCTATAGTTAGTAAGATTTAGATTTATTAAAAGAGGGTAGAAAGTGTATGGTATCCCTTCGTGAAATGCATTAAGTAATAAATATTCCATAAATTTCAGTTTCTTTGGAGTTTTACAAAGGGTCTTTAAGGGGCATAATATGGACACAACCTCCCAATTGAGTATTCCAATATTTCTGATTTGCATTAAATATAATTTGCATATTCATTAGACACAAATCAAGAAAAAATTCCTGAATTCAATTTCTTCTTAGGACCCATTAAGCATTATAGGCATTTTCTACAAACAAAAGTATTTAATGAATTTTGATCAAAATTGGAATTCCGCTTACAGTTAAAGTTCTTCTCTATTTACTTACTGGTTGACAATGGCCTGCGGGTAAGATCTCCGACTACGAATCAATGGCGATTTGTGTTCGGGGTTCGCGCCCACCGACCGTGGGGAATTAGTTCCTAGACTGAAGATTGCGTTAGCGTGAAACATCGATGTCTTTTATTTATAAAAATATTATATATATATATATATATATATATATATATATATATATATATATATATATATGCACGTTCCTTTCAGTAGTAGGAAACATTGACAACGGCTGCCTGTAAATAGGATTAATATCACGCTGGTTTACCGAGTTGTTGGTAACAGCCGTGTGGGCTAAGACGTCAGAATTTGAGTTTGAAAAATGACTCGTGTTCCGGCGACCGATATGAATCATCTTGTCTACACTGACGATTCCCGTAAGGATGAAACGTATACGTATGTAGATAAAAACAAATATTTATAAATATTTGTTTCCTCCAAAATCTATGCTGGGCTCTGTAGTGAGTAGTATTAACACAGCCGTAAACGTGCTTTCAATGCATATTTTTTTCAGTAGTAGAACACTTTGACGACGGCCTCCTTTAAATAGGATTAATATCTCGCGGGTTGTTGATAACGAGGGTGTGAGCTAAGATTTCAGTTTTAAACATAACTCGTCTTCCATAACTCGTCTTCCATAACTCGTCTGATGACAAATATGAATAATCTTCTCTACACTGACGATTCCCGTCAGGATGAAACGTATACGTATGTAGATAAAACACACACACACATATATATATATATATATATATATATATATATATATATATATATATATATATATATATATATATATATATATAAACATTTAAACTGGTCTACACACGATCTTGTATCGAGCAAAACTGAAAAAATATTGGTTTTAAGTTCATTTTACAAATAGTTTTCAACTTATCCAATATATATCAAATTTCTGTAGCTGTGCGTCGGTGTTACCAGGCATCTAATCCTAGAATTGTTTTTTCTGCTCGACCTTTGCTCAAATCTATTCATAAGGATGTTCTCCCACCCCAACATATCAGTAATATTATTTATCTATTTAAATGTCGGTGCGATGCCGTATACGTGGGAAGCACAGTGCAAAGGTTTGAATCCAGAATCAAACAACACATCCCCCCTGCCATACGCCAGGGCCGACTAAATAATTTAAATAATTTAGTTAATACATCCGGGTCTGCTATTGCTGCCCATCTCATAAATAGCGCCGAATGTGCATCGACGTACACTAGTGACTGGTTTTCTGTCATAAGTAGATCGCATTCTCTATTCCACCTCAAAGTCCTGGAAGCCATATATATCAAGTCAATCAAACCTTCCCTTTGTAAGCAAAAGGAATGGCTTTTAGGACTTAATGTGATCAACTTATGACTCTCCTTCCCATATTTTTTTTCTCCTAAACTTGTCACTAGTTTTCATTACAAATTTTTTTAGGTTTTAGTCGTATTCAATCACTTCCACGTTTTACTCTGATGAGTGTGGACGAAAACCGGTTCAGTACATTAATTAATTTCTTTTTAATCGTTTTCTCTCGTTTTTATATTTGTTTAATCTCATTCTACCCTCCCAAAAATGTCCCAAACGTCCGTATTCCTCGCCGTTATCAAATTTTGTACCACGAAAAATTTATTTAAATATATATATATATATATATATATATATATATATATATATATATATATATATATATATATATATATATATATATATATGCAAACAAAAAACATATTCGATAGGTTTCAGAGGCTTCACGAACGTTTTCGATTCTTCGTCGAATTATCCTCAGGTGTCAAAAGCAAATAAACAAAAAAGCTGAAGAAAGAAGAACATTTTTATAAAGACAGCGGAGAAACACGCATTCAACATTTTTCGCGTTGTTCCAGGAAGTCGTTGACGATTGAAATTCAACAACGCTGGATGGTATCACAGAACAAAATAGCATTACGTTAAGCATTTTAAAATGCTACCACTGGTTTCATATGTGATGTTAATTTTAGGTTGTTGTGTTTTTATGTAGATAGCTTCGAGTATTTTTAATTTTTCTAAATTGGTTTCGGAATGCATAATTTTAGTGTTATTAACTAGAATTTGTCTTAAATCAGAGGGAGGGCAGTTATGTTTTTGTAGATGTTGATAAATTGAGCTAGAGTTTACAAGATGCATGGTGAGGCGGCGGGATAGGGTAGTGCTTGTAAAACCAATGTAGCTATTAGCTTTATCATTATTGTGGAAGTTTCATTCTCTCAAAGAGCATTTGAATTTATAAGTAACATTGGTTCTATCTAGTGGCTTTTGAGTTAGGGAAAAATTGTTTTTTACTACAAGATTTTGGGTTTTAAATTTCTTATAGTTAATAATGAGTCATATTTTATTGTTATTGTCAATTGGGGATATGTATCCGTGTATAATAATTTTTATGGCTTTTCCTTATAATCTGAAGTTTGGTTGCATTTGATTACAATAATATATTTAAATATTGTTTGAGTTGTGATGTTGAATATTATTATTATTTGTACTGCAGTTAAATTCTTGTATAGCACAATTTATTGGGGGAGTCTATTCTAGGTAGTTGCATCACATTCGCTTGAATACGTTAGCATAACAACTACGAGACCGTAGCATCACATTCGCTTGAATACGTTAGCATAACAACTACGAGACCGTAGCATCACATTTACGACGTGGCAAACGTAGAAGAAAGTGTCGTTATCTAACAGAGCACGTCAGTATCGATTGAAATAACTAGCTTTTCACAGTGTGCATACTTGATAGCCATATTTGTATCGAGATGGGGCAAAAATGGCCGACGTCCTTGCATTCTGCGAACACATTTATCACATACAACTTCCTTGTAAATCAAGTCCAGAAGGGATGTGATTTTAATAGCCTCGGTCTCATGCCACATTATTTCGCCCAGTCAAAATCTATATAATAATACGCTAAAGCATTTTATGTTCGTTCATACGTTATCACCTTTCATATACATTTTAAAAATCAGATCGTTCGATCAGCAAAGATGGTGATTGGTGATTAATCTGATGTCACTAAGGTAAATAATTCCGACTTTGCCCATTTTAAAATGAATTGTTACCAAATCAAGTGATGTTGTCCCGTCGACTAAAACAGTACAATTTTAAATTAATATATTTAAAACAAATGACATTCGTTTTATTGATTTTAAGAATATTTAGCTGACAATTATGTTTACGGTAAGAAGACGTAATATTCATTGTTATCACAAGATTTGAATTGCTACAATTTTAAATAAATAAATAGAGACATATTCGTTTTACTCATTGTTGTGAAGTAGTCCAACAGTAAAAAGAAGTCAAGTCGAGGTTGGGCTAAGATAACAAGTGTATTAACATAAAAGGTACAAGGTAAGGAAACTGACTGGCACTTGACTAGACAGTTACAATACTGTCCCTTTTCTCCCTGGTGATTGTCTACTCGCGCTATTTATAGTGAGAACCGGTGTAGTTTCTCTTCTGTTAGAACGGTCGGTGTTACACTTATTTAAAGAATATTTAGCTGACAATGACAATTATTCGTACGGAAGAAGGTTGGGTCATTTTTGGCTTAATAGTATTGACCCTGACAGACAATTATTATTTCAAAAGGAATATTATTATTAGCAGGAAATTATACAGATTGTTGTAGAAAGCACCGTGGAATTTCTACTGGATGTCGATAGTTTTTAATATTACATTCCGCCAATCTATTTTTAAGGTGTAAGATCGGTCTGTCGGCGGGACCACGAATTCGCCGACTGCAACCCCATGCAGACGGGTAACCCTTAACTCCCTAAAACGGGGCCACGTGTAGGCCGTGGTGGCTGAGCAGTCTTTGATCTGGTGACTTGCAACACTCCACTTTGGTCGTTACTTTAGCTAGACGGGAGGTCGGAGAAGTCCGATCCGGTCAATCGGATGGTCACCTCATGCCCTCCTATCTATAATTCATCCCCAACCGTATTATTAAATCTAGTTCTTTAAAAAATCAAAACCTTACTTCTCCTCTTTATTTTCCCAACAAATAGATACTAGAAGGCGGTGGCTGAGGGTCAATCGTGTTGAGAACAAAGAAGATTACCAATGCCGAACAGCAATGTTTTCTAAGAATATAAAATAATTATTCTACCTATAATATTCCATTTGACAAATTTATTCGGTATTAAATAACCCATATGGTTGAAATGCCGTAAACCAAACCAAACAAAACTAAAGTGTAGAAATGATTTGCATAATAAGGTGCAGCGGGATGATAAGTTTAATGTTTGGCAAGGTGTTTTCTTGGGGTCATTTACACATGTCTGATTTTTTACTGAACTCAAATAACAGATTTGAAATTTGGTTTTCAGTTACGCACTAATCTTTAGTAAATATACATTACATACAGCTAATTAAAATGAATTATTTAAAATTATAAACTGTTACGAGGCAATACAATGCGATTTTTAAAAACTTTCGGCGATATACGCCCTCGTCAGAATTAAATGACAGTTTCATACCCTTTTTTATTATTAGTTTTGGTTGTTAAAGTCTAATCGTGTGATGTCAAAACGGAATCCAGAACGAAAGTGTCAGTCAAGAACTTGCGCATATGAGCGCCAAGTGAAGTAGACATTGAATGTTCTTGTTTTTAAAGCATTGTTGATAGATAAGAAAATTTAACTTATTAAAAATAATAAACCGTTAAGGCAGTCATACAATTCGATTTGAAAAATATTTTGAATTTTCAGCGATATACGCCTTGTTTTTTTTTTCAACCAAAAATCAGATTTATTCATTTTTTTTTGGGGGGGGGGGGAATAAAAAATATTACTTACACTTTCATTGTACATCCCTAATATACACAGAGATTAAATAAATAAATAAATAAATATATACATGTATTACCATTAATAATGACGTCAAAGGGTTCCGATGGACCTAGGCAAAATAACAATAATCATTTTCGCTCGTGGAAGAATTGGACAATAACTGTTAAAAATGGAAAGTGGAATCCAGAGGTTGGCAGCGTTTTGACCTTAATTAAATTCAGCTTTATATTAACTTATAATATGGCTACTCTGACACTCTGAGAATTCTAATGCTTTTGCCGGTGCCATACTTAAATGGTGATATATGATAGATATATTGTTATATCTGAAATACAAAAAATGTAAATTAGTATAAAATATCGATATTTTAAACTTTTACTGCTGTTTTGTACAGTACCGAGTGCTGGCGGTCGACGAAGGAAGCAAAGACTTTAAACATGCATGAGACGTATTTTTGTTGCGTGTCTAGTTACTTTTTTCATGTCTGTGTACGTGTCGTAATGTAAAGTCCTGGTAGATATAAGCCATTAGACCCCCTGTATGTGATTGTTCATCCAGAGGCAATCTGTAACTAATGAGAATGTACATCGATTAGTACAAGTAACGTGTTAGTGCCCTGTCAAATCAGTAGAAAACACGACAAACATAAAGAAAATAAAAATGACACTCATCATCATTAATGTAATAAACAATATTTATTGACGAGAAGAAAAGTGTTGTAATTTGTTGTGTTTGCTGTCCCCCGACTAATCTGCCTATCTCTCGGAACGCTTCTCCTCCTGACCTATCTGCTAGACTTCTCTTCCTCCTCCTCTCTCTCTCTCTCTCACTCTTTCTCTCTCACTCTTTCTCTCTCTATCTATCTCTCTCTCTCTCTCTCTCTCTCTCTCTCTCTCTCTCTCTCTCTCTCTCTGGTCCCATAATCAACCTGTTAAATGGGATTTTTTTGCGACATTTGACGTCAGATCTGTCGTCAATGTTTGCGGCCTGATTTAAAACCACAGCTTTTCGGACAATAACAGTCTCTTCATGATTGTTTTTTTTCCGACCTACTGACACCACCGACAAAGGAATGTTTCTGGTTTGCTATTTCAATCAAAAAAAATTTGTCTCTTGTTCTTTTTAGTTTGACCTTAAATCCGTCTGCCATCGTCTTGAGGTGTAAATGTTACATTAACAGGGGCGCTATATTTCTGAAAAGGTGCACGTTACCTTGTTTGGATTGTGACCTGGGTAGAAATTGATAGATTTTGAGTACGGGTTAGGATGACATGAGATCTTGGATGATGATTTATTCTCAAAGTAATAATACATAGAAAGGATTTGGCCGAGATGAAACATTTGGGGTCAAAAGAGTTACACACAAAGCGAGAAGAAATGAGATTCCGTGATTGGTTGGGGCTAACAAAAGCTACGTGACGTCACTTGTTTTTCGGACGTAAATCGGAGTTCAGTTCGCTATGGAGCTCGAAGGGAGTTGATATCTAAAAAAATGATATGAAAACTTTAACTTTGGGTCTCGAATGAGATGGGAATAAGCCACTCCATATCTCCCTCGCCCAGTCAGAAGATTAGCTAAGTTAGAAACTTTGGAGCAACAGATAAAGTAATCTGGAAAATTGCAGGCTCTCTCCCAGGCGTTATCTAAAGAAAAGACTAATAAAAGCATTTGGAAACCTCTCAAACTCTAACTTGACTCTCTTTTTGTCGTAAGAAACAAGTTTGTCTACAGATGCACCACACTAAGACGATCGACGGTCGAAGAAGCATAAACGCTCACCCACACATGAATCCGCCATTAAAAGTACCACCCACCCACATCTGCAGGCCGCTCTAAAAAGAAAAGAACTATATACTCGAGAGAAGCGAGTAATTTCATGACAAAGTGATAACTTACAGTTTAAAGGCTTTTTATTGTTAAAGGAAAACTTTTGAAAACGTTTCTAAGTTTTGTGTTTTGGGAAACGTTGCATAAGAACATTTTAGTAACGATCGTTTAAATCCGTATCGTTACACCAATCCGCGTCCCGCCCCTAATAACATTATTATTATTATTATTATTATTATTATTATTATTATTATTATTATTATTATTATTATTATTATTATTATTGTTATTATTATTATTATTATTATTATTATTATTATTGTTATTATTATTGTTATTATTATTATTATTATTGTTTGATGATGATGATGATGACGACGACGGAGTTTGCATTCAGCATGGCGTACATATCCGTAGCATTGTTATTGTTTTTACAGAAGAAAGAATAAACGAAGTTGTTTACTTTCGGTGTGCATCATCAGGTCGGATAGATGAAAAATTGATTAAGACTCGGGCGTTTTTATTGGCGCGAATGTGCCAGTCAAGGGTTTTATCACAGAATATTGTGGGAGTGTGTGTTACAGTCCATGCTGAGATAGGCTCCTATAGAATGGTGACCCCGACGTGTCCTATACCTACTCCATTTGAGAGAGCATTTTCAATTTGATTGTTTTTTTTATTAGAAAGCAGTGTTTTAACAAGTTTACGTTTTTCTACGTTAAATTTTAGATCGTACATAGGAGTCAATCAGTTTTAATGATCAAATGTGATCCGATTAGTTTGAACAAGTAGATTTCGAGCATTTAGGTCCTAAGATAGAGTAGAAAATCGACTTCGAAATCTAGTGGGGGATTTCCTCTTATCTTCCCTACAGCCTCTTTCCCACAGAAGAGAGGTTGCTAGTCTTTCTCTACTCTATCGTTTATTTTTATGGGAGGCACTCCACTGATCTCCAATATCTGGTGTTCCCCCTGTAAAACATTCGCAACAAAAACTTGTTTAGCTACAGCCACTGTAAATAATATTCCTTTCTTCCTTAGTTACCTGCAGCTAAACAGAGCTTCCATGAACAGTTTCTTTGCAAGAACTACCCGTATATGGAAACCAATACCAAGGAGCTTCTTCTCAACTGACTGAAACATAGTCGTTTTCAAGTCCAATGTTAACAAATTCTTGTTGTACCTTTTACTTTAATAATCAAATACTGTCCAGTTTAAACAATAACCTTTGACTCAGGTTTTTGTCTAATCGTCCATCTGATAAGCTCATTAGCCCTCATCCTCGAGTGGCCTTGTGGCTTTGAAAATCGGTGACTCATTAGTACAAAAAAGTGACTAATGGATAGCTAACCAAATAATATTGCATTATGATATAGATTATTAAATATCGTTTATCTTTGCTCATCATTTGACATCAAATACATGCAAGTAATTTATATTCCTCGCTCGGCTCCAGTATAAACTTTCACCGATATGATGATGCTGCGTATAAGGTTTTGATCACCCATTGTCAAGCGTGAATAACACACCCAAGAGATTAACAATGAAGGGGATCTTTTGTTGTAACTGATTAGGTCAATCTGTAGGTGGCAAAATCCAATTACTGGAAACCTAACGGGAAACAAAAATAATTGCTCTTGATCTTCCTCCACCAAGTTTAGGTCGTTCACGTCGCTCAGAGAGTCAAGTTAGAGTTTGAGAGGTTTCCAAATGCTTTTATTAGTCTTTTCTTTAGACAACGCCTGGGAGACAGCCTGCCATTTTCCAGATTACTTTATCTGTTGCTCCAAAGTTTCTAACTTAGCTAATCTTCTGACTGGGCGAGGGAGATATGGAGTGGCTTATTCCCGTCTCATTCGAGACCCAAAGTTAAAGTTTTCATATCATTTTTTTAGACATCCACTCCCTTCGAGCTCCATAGCGAACTGAACTCCGATTTACGTCCGAAAAACAAGTGACGTCACGTAGCTTTTGTTAGCCCCAACCAATCACGGAATCTCATTTCTTCTCGCTTTGTGTGTAACTGTGGGGATACAATATAGGCTACAGAGAGAGGAAGATGTTTTGCGTGCGTGACGTCATCACATTTAGTATAAAACGAGACCACCGAGTTATAAATGATTTTAGGATGTTTTTAATTATAAAAAAAATGTGAAAGGCTTTTTATGGTATCTCAGATTTTGTGTATTGCTAAATCATCTCTTTTAGTTATTCAGGTGCACCACTAAGTGACTCTGCCTATTGTCACTTTGCAAAACAAAAATACTTTTAACCCGTTTACTAGTAATCTTTGAAATAGGTCACAGCACAACCATACATCATTACTTTGTAATATACCAACCTGGTGCCCGGTGTAGCATTTATTTTTGTCGGGTCGAAGAAGAAAGTTTCTAGGGAATTCACTTTACAAACGGTCCTCAGTCGGATGTAAATCCCGGTCAGGCGAGATGATGACGTTGAGTTTTTGCAGTTATTGTGGCGGGTAAGTGTCGCCGTCCTCCCACATACAGCGCCTTCGATTCCTAAATGGTCACCCATCTGATACTGACCAGGCTCAACGTCGCTTAACTTCGGTGATCTAACGAGAACCGGTCTTCTAATGTGTTTATATATACTTATGTGTTTATATACTTATGCTTATGTGTTTATATACTTATGTGTTTATATATACTTATGTGTTTATATACTTATTAATTAATGCAAGAAATGGAGTTAATATAGAAAACATTCATCTGGGCACCATATTTTACTAGTCTCGTAAAGTCGTGTGACAATGTAGCAAATTTTAACGTGATAGCAAGCAGGTTACGCAGAATATAGGTTAGCGAATGGAATGTGTTATGTGAGATTTAGCAACATCTAGAATTCAAGGCTGTTTTTTTACAGGTTGTGATTTAGAAATTTCGGTAGGTAAATTATCAAAGTAAATATTTGTGTTTTGTGGCTGAGAAAATATTGTGTAAGAACAAAACAGCAACAAATATATATTTCGTAATATTAAAATAATACGTAGCAATACATAGTGATAAGTAGTATGACTACGCATCAGAAACAAGAATAGGTTTAAGGCTCCTAATTGCCAGCAAGAACATGTGGCGTAACGGATATACGTGCTAGGTAATAAACAGTTCTAAGTGATAGTCTTCTGGAGTTTTGTGGTTCAATCCTTAGTGCGGGCAATACTAAGAATACAATTACGAATTACTTCATACTTCTACCTGGTCATCACTGAGGGAACGAAATCAAGCTACCCCGTACAGATTCCCGAGTTCAACAAGATTCACCTGAATACGGTCGAAGGTTACATCGGCCGAAACATTGTGAGAATAATATCCAAGATGAGAACAATAGTCCGAATAATTGAAATAAAACAATAGAAACAGATTTTGATGACTACGATGAGCTGATCGGAAAACGCCTATTGTGTTTTTTGCTCCCACGGAACTCAATGAACATCGAGAAATGAGTGTGAAACTAAGAAATTAAAGCCAAACAGCTTAAACCCCGTTTTGTTCCGAGTTTTTCTTGTGTTCTAACCTACAGGTGAAAACAACCCTATAAATGCCATGCGACCTACTACCGAAGGAAGAAACTAAGTAAGTGCCGATTTTTGGTCCTTTTTTTTATAAGTTGCATCTTGACGAGTTACAAGCGAATCACCTCAACTAAGATAATATTTACATAACACATATCCACAAGAGGCAACTTCTTATTCACGATAGATGACGAACAGCTTTCTAAAACACTTAGTTATGTCTATGCGATTAACTACCAAAAGTTAACTAATTTGCATATTACTTTCGAAACGAACTCTCATTAATTAAATATTTGTTTTTTTCTTTTGTTTTTCCGATAATTGGTTTCATTTTACTATTACCTTCAGTACTATTCACGAATATTTTTCTATGTCGTTGATAAATGCTTTCCATTTTTTGTGAAGGAGTCTTTCTGGTCCTTTCCGGTCAATTTATTTCTGGCGGTTGCTATTCTTCGTTTAATCGACTTTCCAGGTCAACTCTTGGACACGGTTCTCGCTGGAATGCCATAAAAAACTAAACCAATTAATGTATTTTATTAAAATAGTTATCGTTTCGGCCTTAAATAACCCCAAAAAGCTTGATATGCTGTAAAACAGACAAACCAAACCAAACCAATAAATTACCGTCTGTGTTTTGTTCCACGTTTTTCTTGTGTTCTAACCTACAGGAGAAAACTACTCTCTAAATCGCGTGCAATCGACTACCGAATGAAGAAACCAAGTAAGTGTCGATTTTCGCTTTTTTTAATAAGTGGTATCTTGACGAGTTACAAGCGAATCTCCTTAACGAAGATAATGGCTATGTAACACATATCCATAAAAGACAACTTCCTATTCACGGTATACGACGAACAGTTTTCTGAAATACCAGGTTAATTTGTTCTCTCCATTATGTATCATTCAGCGCAAAATATAAATCCGTATCTGATTTAAATTTGGCTACCAATGAAAATCTATATTTTCTTTATTGATTTAACAACTGTATATGACTAATTGCGTGCATCACTTTACAAAAAGAAAGTTAAAGACAATGTTAACATTATTGCTAAATAAGTTAACGGTGTTAATTAATTTCGTACATTCCAAATCGTTATACATATTGAATAGCTAGAAAATGGCAGGCGACTCATCAATGGATATTTATTTTATTTTAAACAAGCGTAAAATATATCGAGCAGGACAAAATATTAAAAGCGAACAAAGCGAGTGAAACTACATTTTTGTTCTCTAACAACGCAGACACATATGTGACTGAAAAGATTTATCATGTAACTTTTGTTACTGAAGCTTTCGAGAAAAGGCAAAGAAGAGCAAGTAGAATTACTATTTTTATAAACTGCTTTCGGTTCACTTTATTAGCTTGTACGAAGGAATATAGTCATTTAAGTGGACTGTCTTTACGTGCGAACAGAAAAATCAAGATGGCATGGAAGAGCAGTATCGCATATAGCAGATGTGATGAATTATTTTGTTTTAAAAATCTATATTACGACGTGTATATAAAAGATTATAATATTATATTTATCAAAAGTAAATAATGATAAAAATATATGAATGGATTTGTAACACTTTTAGAAGTCGATCGCGTTTTACTCTGACCGACACCTGCGCATACGAAATCTGTATTTTCCAAAGTGAAATATATAGCTGATTAAATATAGAAATTGGTAAAATCGATCGAAATAAAACATAGTCGAAAATAGACCACGTCTGTATATCAAAATAGATTTAATTATATATGCTGTAGTATGAAAACATCAAGAAATAGACCGGTTTCATTTCATTATATATACTATCTGACCCTACTCGACGTTGTCCGGGATATTTATACTTTCATTTTACGCAAAGTTCACAGTAACTAATCACTCCGATATGAAACAAAAACTTGTAATTTAGTTGAAAATTTTAAGTTTTAACATTTTCACATCTTATAAAGCCGCCATTTTTTTTCGAAACCAAGAAAATACTAAGAAACTTCAAGTAACCTTATTTTTAGGAAATTCACCTTAACGTTGTGATTGTGTTTTAAAATGGTGTTAGATAGAGATGGAATTTGAGGTTATAATATTTATCACTTTTATCCAAATTATGCAGACGATTTCTCTAAATTCCCAATACTCTTACGTGACATTTTGAAATTGGAAGAGTAGCTTACTTACTCAATATCTAAAATCTAGAATAAATAGAAACATGTTAATTACTTTTTTATTAATAAAGATGTAAGTAGCCGATGTTGTGAAGGTGATTATTGAAAAAGGCTCCAGTTTTACAATGTTCCAAGCCGGAATAAACGTTTTTAGATTCTAAACCAAAATACATTTTTGTTGAAAAAGAACATGGTCCAAGAAAGAAAAAGAAAAAAATGACGATTCAGAATGAAATATGGATATTGAAGGACAGAAGCTATCGATGGTAAATTTAAAAGATTAGACTGGCTTCTCTTTATATATTAAATGCTTTCTACTAACTGTTTGTCAAAATTATATTTTAGCTTAAAAAATATTTTAATTCAAATCATATTTGTATGTGAGATATTTTGGGGGTAATTAATTTTTCTAGAAATGAAAGAAAAATCGGAATGTAATTAATTTATGTATGAGTTTCGTCAATGGGAGGGGAAACTGAAAGTAACAGACATTTTGAAAAGGCTTAGAATATAAAAGGACTGACCATGAACGTATTTAATTAATCAACAACTACTAAAAAATCCCATTGTAATGGTATTTTTTAATCTTGTAATTTTGTTACTATTTCAATTTTTTTACTAATGAGTCACCACTTATCAATGCCTGGGGGCCACTCGAGAATTAAGGTTACATAGATTTTCAGTTGGGCGAGGAACGCCACCACGAGAGGATTGGAATCAGTGGATTGTATGGACAGAAGATTATTTAAGAGTATTTGTTTACATTTGATTTGAAGACGACCATGTTGTGTTCGGGTTGGTACTTTGTTCCACAGATGATATGTTCGAAAAATAAAGTTTCGTTTTGTTTTTGGTATAAAGAGGGAGAAAGAACAGTTCATTTCTGTGGTTGTAGGTATGTGACAAAGTATCCGGGCTCCATGGGGATCAGGCACCCTGGTGACGCGCTAGCATGCATCTTGATGGTGATGCTATGCCCTGCGTCGAGACGAGATGAGATATAAAACTAGTATACATTGACGTAGAAACGAACTTATTCAGGCGACGGGACGAAGCGCCAGTTTGTCTCGTTTGATCGTATTTGTTGGTCAGAATCCATTGTCTCAAAAGGCAAGGAGACAGTTGCCACATGGGAATTAGAGATTATGAAATTCCATAATCTTAGATTTAATTCTGAAGTGTCAATAATCCGATATTATTGTTTGGGGTAAATTGCATGTTTTGGATTCACGATACTGTGAGGGCTGTTTTGACTTGGCTGGGATTTAATTGGGCCTGTCATCGTTAATTACGAGCCCGGTCACAGATCATCTCCAGCCGTGTGACAGAATGAGAAAGCGTTAGTTTTGACGATAACAATGGGATAGAAAGAAAATTCCATTTATTTTTAGGGAGTGAGGCGCCCCCACCCTCTTTGAGAGAGGAAGACACGCAGGAAGAAAGATGGTGGAGAAGGGGGTGTACGACGATAGATATTTTCAATAAAAGAATGTGCGTTTTACACGCACGGCAGTACATAGCCAGTGAGAATTGGATTGTCGACAGAGGGAGTCGGACGGACCCCGGCACGCCGATGATGGCGTGTGTCGACGAAAAGAAAACAGGACGAAATCCCCGCCGTCGCCTTCGCCAGTTAATTGTGACTAAAGAATTCGCGCACACAGAGAACTGACGGATTAACTTAGAAAAAACACAGCTTTTACGAGAACGGTAGACATTATTCTTTTATTATATTAATAATTACTTTCCTGTACAAAAAACACCGACCGAGTTGTTGAACATTGTTCTTTTCCTTTTGTTCTGCTTTGAATGATCTTTCGCCTTCACAGGTCTAACCGGTTGCTGTTCGCCTAGTGATCGCTCGCTGATATTAACAGTTTCAACGTGGGAGTGTGTTTGTAATTGGACGAGACGACAAGATCGGCGACGTCGTCATCATCATCATCATCATCATCATCATCATCATCATCATCATCATCATCATCATCATCATTATCATCATCGTCGCCATTCCGGCCTAGAGGAATTTCGTTCTATATATGTTTTTTTCCACTACGACGATCAGCACAAGTGTGAGTCACAGTCTGGCACCGCGACAAGAGGGTGTCACATATGTGCGGTTGACGACCAAGACCACTACTGACACTGACGAGTAAGATTCACAGGTAGGCGAGTTCTTGCTGTGAATGTTTTTCACTGCGGGCGCACCAATGATTCATTATCTGTAAGTTATAAGACAACTCAAGTCTGAATAAGACCCCACCACCAGTGTTCAATACGCTGAATATCAAACAGGCTAGCCAAAAAGTAGCCTATCAATTGGGGAAAAAGGGATTACAAGGCTGGCTGACAAAAACGTCTACCCCCATGAAAATATAAGACATAACAATGCCCTGTTTGATCACAAAAACTACTCTCTCTCTCTCTTTCTCTCTCTCTCTCTCTCTTTCTCTCTCTCTCTCTCTCTCTATATATATATATATATATATATATATATATTAGACCTCTTAAAAATTGACCTTTTTCTTCAAACATATCGAAACTGATATTATTCCCATTCTCCAAGGTCTAAATTAGCTAAATATACCAGTTATTGTGATCTTGGACCTTGGCTATGCCTGCCTCAAGAGCCATGTAATATTATTGTTGACGTTTTTCAAAAACGCTGCAAAATTTGGGATATTATGTCCTTATTTTCATTGTAGCTTTCCAGAGATTGATGCTATAGCATTGAAAGTGGTACCAAATGAAAGCTAATAAAATTTTCTTGCATATGGTAGTAAACACATGAACACCTGTGTTAATTTTAATTAATTTTAATGCACAAACATATATATTTTTTATGCTTGGAAAGGATGCCATCATATAATACATAACTTTATCTCAAAAATGTTACTCTTAATGCATGTATATAATTTATTATCACTAAGTATGTTTTATCTCTTCATTTCAGATTGTAAGTTAAAGCTGATTTGTTAATATTTGTGAACTGCTGACAACATGGCATCTGGAAGACAACTATGCTGTGGGAAAGTGGTCAGCGATACAAGTGAACGGGATGAACCAACTGAAAAGAGAAGAAAGGTGGCAACTCCTGCCACAAGGTCATTCAGTGATGTGTATCTCATTGGGCAACCCAGCTCCAGCATCAGGGGCTCTCAACTTCCTACTAATCGCCAGGTGTTCCAGTATTTCCGGCATTTGAGGAATGATAATCCCAACAGTGACAATAGGTCTTTTAGCCCATGATACAGTGGATGTCGTTTTGGCATTCTGGAATATGGCAAGGATTAAAACACTAACTAGACCAAATGCAGTCAACCGTTTCATGATCCTCCATGAAAAGTACAGGAAAATTGTTAAAAACAAGGGAAGAAATAACAAACCAGAGGAAGAGAAACGAGCTAACTTTCTGAAGGACTTAGACAAGTTATTTGATATTGGAGCAAAGGATGTTGTGGAGGAGATAAGAAGCAACAGGCTGCTCACAAAGGTGACCAAGGAAGAGGACGTCAATTTCTACTTGGAACAACAGACAACTCGCCTGGCACACATGTCAGGTCATGATAAGGTGTTTGAGAAGAAGTCTAGAGAGAAAAGCTTCCGAGAAGAAAGAGAAGAGAGAATGTTATCATCAGTGACTGCTGCAGCAGCAGAAGTTGGGAAAATTTCAAGTGATGAAGACCCAGAGAACAGTCAAGGCTCTGGTACTAGTGAGGGTTCAGAATACACTGAGACAACACCAAGCTGTTCATCAAAACCAAGTACGATAACCTTACACTTTCCACACTCAGTTATGACCAGTGAAGAGATTTGTAGCACTGCAGATCGGTTGTCACTCTGTGACAACCAGACTACAGCCATGGTGTCTGCAGTGTTGAAGGCAGGAGGCGCAGATCTTGATGACTTTGTTATATCAGCCTCTACTACAAGACGAAATAAGGTAAACACTCGTCATAACTTGTGCCAAAGTTACATGAATAACTTCAAGGAAAGTCCGCCAGATTACTGCCCACTACACTGGGATGGAACACTTCTACGGGATGTTCTTGGTGAAAGATACCCAGTGGAAAGTCTTGCAGTGCTCGTCTCTGGTACTCCACAGTATGAAGAAGGGAAGCTGCTTGGTGTGCCCTTCATAGAAAGTTCCACAGGAATCCAACAGTGTAATGCTACATTGGAACTGATAGAAGCATGGGGTCTCACAGACAACATTGTAGGCTTGGTATTTGATACCACAGCAAGCAACAGTGGCATCAACAAGGGTGCAGCGAAGCTTATTGAAGAAAAACTAGGCAAAAAGGTATTCTACTTCGCTTGTCACCATCACATATCAGAGGTAATAATTGGAAGTGTATGGGAGGCTGTGTTCAGCAAGGTCAAGAGTCCTGACAACCCAATGTTCAGCAATGTGAAAGAGAAGTGGGACAAGTTGGTTAAGGACTGCCTAAGAGTTCTGGGCCTAGTTGAACAAGACTTGAAACAGAAGAAGACAAGCACAATTGCAGTCTTAAGCAATTTCCTTGAGGAAGCAAGTCCGAGGGCAGATTACAGAGAGGTGGCAGAGCTGTGCCTGATCCTGCTTGGTGAGGAACCTCCTCGAGGTATCCACTGGGCCAAGCCAGGTGCCATTCACCAAGCCCGCTGGATGGCCAGGAACATTTACTGTATGAAGATGCTCATGTTTTCCAAGCAACTAAAATACAACACGGACACTATCTTCAAGCTGGAGAGGATGAACAAGTTCCTGACCTTATTCTACACCAGCCACTGGGTGACCACCACATCTGCAGCTGATGCACCTATCCATGACCTCCAGCTTATGAAGAACATGCTGCAATACAAGCAGTATGACTATGAACTGGCAACCTCTGTTCTCAAGAAAATGAACAACCACCGCTGGTATCTGACCCAGGAACTAGTGCCATTCACCTTGTTCAGTTCACATGCCAGCATGACCAAGTCTGCAAAAGAGAAGCTCGCAGTCAAGCTGTCAGAAACAGAGAAACCTGAGAGTTACAGGAAAGGCAAGCCAGTGTTTCCTGTCATCAATGCAGCTACAGTTCTCACAGACCTGGTAGGGCCAGAGTCTCACTTTCTGTTTGATGCTCTTCGAGTGAAATATGACTGGCTCACTACTCCTGCTGACACCTGGGAAGACAATGACAGCTACAGGAATGCACAGAAGTTTGTGAGGTCAGTGAAAGTGACCAATGATGTGGCTGAGAGAGGTGTGAAACTAATGAGTGACTTTGCAACTCAGATCACAAGTGACCCAGAGCAAAGAAGCTGCTTACTACAAGTTGTGGAGTACCACAGGAAAAAATTTGACAGTTTCAAAAAAGCCACATTGAACAAGTGATAATACATGTATTAGTAACATCCTATCTGACAGTTTCTTATGCAATATATGTGTCAGTGCAGTGCTATCATACTACCAAACTGATTTTTTGTAGTATCCCAGCTGTTTGTGCATTAAAATTAGTTAAAATTTACACAGGTGTTCATGTGTTTTATTGTGCTTACTACCATATGCATGAACATTTTATTAGCTTTCATTTGGTACCACTTTCAATGCTATAGCATCAACCTCTGGAAAGCTACAATGAAAATAAGGACATAATATCCCATATTTTGCAGCGTCTTTGAAAAACGTCAACAATAAAATTACATGGCTCTTGAGGCAGGCATAGCCAAGGTCCAAGATCACAATAACTGGTATATTTAGCTAAGTTAGACCTTGGAGAATGGGAATAATAGCAGTTTCCATATGTTTGAAGAAAAAGGTCAATTTTGAAGAGGTCTAATATATATATATATATATATATATATATATATATATATATATATATATATATATATATATATAAGATGGACCCGGATGGGTCTGAAAATACTTAGATCCTTATTAAGACTATTGAAAAGATCTACCAAAGGATATCTAGACATGAGTTGTCCGTTATATTCAACAACATATATATATATATATATATATATATATATATATATATATATATATATATATATATATATATATATATATATATATATTGTTGAATATAAGAGACAACTCATGGTATCTAGACATGAGTTGTCTCTTATATTCAACAATACTTGCCTACAAGAGAAGATGCTGCCTATATATATATATATATATATATATATATATATATATATATATATATATATATATATATATATATATATATTTATTTATTTATTTTGGTACAGAGAAATTCAGCTTCTGTTGTCATCTCCATCAGAGATGACAACAGAAGCTGAAGAGAGCCGGATGGCTAAGACTTTCCGTGCTTGAAACCGACGGTACGAATGTTGTACTAATTTTTCTGTACCAAAATAAATAAATATTATGCTCTTAATTTTTAACTTTAATTCTTAATTAATCGAGCAATTTGCTTGGATTTTTCTCTACTATGTTTCAAAGAAGTATATATATATATATATATATATATATATATATATATATATATATATATATATATATATATATATATATGAACAAGTAAATGATGGGAATAAAATTGTGCAAAATATGAAGTCATCAATTGTTCAAAACAAATGGTTTTAAATGAGAAGAAATTTATTATTCCTTCCTTAAACCGTGGCTTTTCAAAGAATTATATATTATCGCCAGAGGAGAGGAGACAGATAAGTTGATAAAAGAGATGTCAATATTTGAAAAGATATAAAAATAAAAGTAATATAAAGTTTAATTAGAAGATGTAAAAAATATAGGCACCTATAGTTCACCGTTGATGGTACCATAAGAATTCGTAGAAGCAGATTCGAGGTAAGTAAAAATCCGGTACTGTATTAGGGTAGATTATTGACATCGGAATTTGTACAAAAAATAGTTGGAAAAAGTTGCGGTGTGTGAAAGCTGCGGATATCAGTGGCGTATTAAAAGCCATTTGTAGATAACCGTCCTTAGAGAGAGTAATTTTGGAGTTATTCACTCCAGAGTAAGTTGATAAATAAAAATTTTAATCGAAAAGAATCAGCAGTGAGAGAGCCAGCAGTGAGATGAACATAGAATAAACGTGGGAGGGGGACGTTAGGAATAGGTTTTAGAACAAGAGAAACAAAAGGCGATGCGGGCAGCAGCGAAGAATAGGAGGATGGCATGGTAGGGAGTGGTGGGAGAAAGGAAGTAGGTGTCTCTCCTGTATATAGAGCATCAACTCTTCATGATAGGTGTTACTTTAAAGATATATATCATATTTTTCTTCTTTTCCCTTATATATATATATATATATATATATATATATATATATATATATATATATACGGATATATGTATGTATATATATATATTTATATATATATGTATATATGTATGTTTATGTATATATATATGAAAATATATTTATGCAATTAAGCTACACAGATACGTCTGCGTTTCATCTCCGTAGGGAATCGTCAGGCTGCTTAGATAAAACACTGATGCCTCTGTGTAGCTTAATTGCCTTGAATAAATGTTCATATTTTACTACTAAGCTCTACTCACGTATTGAGCACTGTTAAAGTAAATATTGAAAATCTATAAATGATATATTGTATCACCTTAAAATATTATACGTGTATACATGAAATAATATATATATATATATATATATATATATATATATATAAATTATAGAAAGATTAGTACTCTCCGCATCTTTTCAGGAGAGGCTGGGTCAGTGCCCTCCTCGGCCTTTTCATCTTCCTTGATTTCACAGTCATTTTTTATAGCTGGTGCCACCACATTGTGAGTTTTTAGTGGGGGTGATAGTTTATGAGATTTTTGCAGTTTCAGTTACCTTGGTGTCCATCCTATGTTTTTTTTTCTATTACATCTATCACGCAGCTGGTTAGAGTCCGGAATGGTGGAAAACATTTTGATATTTCGGGAGAAATTCTCATCTTCTAAAAAAGCAAACGTTCTTTCCGTGTCCCAAGATGTAATTTATAAGTAAAGAAACTTATTATACAAGAAGAATTTCTGAACAGATATATTAGAGTTTATGAATTTTCAAATGAAATCAAAGTGGAACCAATTGTGGTAGTGGTTGTGACCCAACGGGTAAAATGTAGTCTAGTATCCTATTAAATACGAAGAGAGTATCCAGTTAGAGTAGTGAAAAGAGAAATATGTAATTATTTTTGTTTTGTTTCTCTTTTGCCTGGTCAAAGGTTAAGATTCGTCGATATTTCAAAATTAGTAATGAGATATAAATAGAGATTATCACTTTCATATTTAGGAAATGTAATCCATCTTGCTTAATAATCAGTACACACGTATCAGTGTTAATGGCATATGTTGGTTGTAGAAGACATTTCTCTTTACGATGAAAAGAAAGTAATTCATGGAAATTGATGGTTTCATTATTGTCCAGACTTTCTGGCCAGTCACCTGACCCCGTCGTCTGACTTTTTATCCATTTGGCTGATGGCAATTCTCTTTAACCTCTCACTCCATAATGATATATTCAAATGTCTGACATTCTGTATAGAAATCTGTCCATTTAAATCCTTACTATATAATATTCAAATGTCTGACATTCTGTACGGAAGTCAATCCATTTAAATCCTTACTATATAATATTCAACTGTCTAACATTCTGTATGGAAATCTGTCCATTTAAATCCTTACTATATAATATTCAAATGTCTGACATTCTGTATAGAAATCTGTCCATTTAAATCCTTACTATATAATATTCAAATGTCTGACATTCTGTACGGAAGTCTATCCATTTAAATCCTTACTATATAATATTCAAATGTCTAACATTATGTATGGAAATCTGTCTATTTAAATCCTTACTATATAATATTCAAATGTCTGACTTTCTGTATGGAAATCTGTCCATTTAAATCCTTACTATGTAATATTCAAATGTCTGACATTCTGTACGGAAGTTTATCCATTTAAATCCTTACTATATAATATTCAAATGTCTGACATTATGTATGGAAATCTGTCCATTTAAATCCTTACTATATAATATTCAAATGTCTGACATTCTGTATGGAAATCTGTCCATTTAAATCCTTACTATATAATATTTAAATGTCGAACATTCTGTATGGAAATCTGTCCATTTAAATCCTTACTATATAATATTCAAATGTCTAACATTGTGTATGGAAATCTGTCGATTTAAATCCTTACTATATAATATTCAAATGTCTAAAATTCTGTATGGAAATCTGTCCATTTAAATCCTTACTATATAATATTTAAATGTCTGACATTCTGTATGGAAATCTGTCCATTTAAATCCTTACTATATAATATTTAAATGTCTGACATTCTGTATGGAAATCTGTCAATTTAAATCTCTATTATTATCATTGAGTGGCCTTTCTTTTAATGTAGAGTATTTCAATGAAAATTAAAGCTATTAACCAAAACATAGATAACTTCTAATTAAAATATATCCACCAAAAAGCATAATGAAATCTTCAATAATTATTAATTTATAAATAAATGTTTTGTATCTTTGGGTCTTTAGAAATATATTTCACCCCAAACAAGGCAGGCCGCCACTGTAGACGTAAGGCGCTACTGACAATTAAATTGTAGGTTTTGGGTGTCATCCTAAGTTTGGAGCTGTGCAGCGAGATGTCTGTTTACATTAATTTTAAACATCTGCATGTCGATAGAGTCGGGAAAACAGAGAGAAGGGAGGGAGTTCAAGTGGCCGGCAACACGAGGAAAGAATCTTTTGAAGTAGAAGGCTCTCCGGCATCTGGGGACCTCCACAATGAATGGATGGGATTTAGCTGATTGTCGGGTTGTTCTAGTGTTCTAGTGTTAATATAAAGTATCTATTTTGTTTTAAAAGATAAATTACTTCACGGTCCTCCTTTCATTTCAAGGACGACATATGACTCATTATACCCGTAGTCGAAACTAAGTAACTATCTTTCTAAAGATATAACATCTCAAAGATACGATTGAAAAAAAAAAGCATTTTTAAAAGCCGCTTTCAGTAGAAAATAATACTCAAAACTCAAATATCGAAAATTTAAATGTAAAAAAAATGTTTTGTGAGCGTTAAATACAGACTGGTTTCAATTTTCTTTCTTCATGCGTACATTCAGGGTGATATCTCTTTGTAAATGTGGTCACTGTGCTTCGACTATGGGTATAATAAGAGGAGAGTAGAAAGTGGACTTTGGGTTTACTTTCGCTTCCCTTATTTTGTCCTTTAATACTCACATTCCATGAGTGATGTTTCTGACAAAGAGGTAATAATTGCTGTTTTCTGGGTCGGAATCTATCCATCTAACACTTATCGTTGGCTAGTTTTTGTAAAGTTTTTAGCTCCTTTCATCAAGTGGCTTTGTGCCTTGCCTGGAGCGATTTTCATAAAAAAGAAAGAAAAAAGACTATTTCGTCCTTTAAATGAAGGAGGTAAAGTAATTTAAGTGAGCTAAAAAGTATATATACTTTTTTTTTAATATCAAATAAATACTTATTGTTGACATTCATTTATTAACATTTCATTGAGACCAGATAATTTTCTGATTTTTTTTGGATTCGTTTCAATCAGATGTATTCATTTTTATTGGTTAAAAAACAGATTACTTTCATTTTCATTGTCCGTCTATATTTTCGTGCGAATTTTTGCAAGTCTCAACATGAGACTTCAAGAAGCAAGTTTTCTTCTTTTTTTCTTTTCAAATATGTCTGTATGATTGCGAGTGTGCACGTGACGTGACGTCACACACGACAACATCATTTCTGCATTGCTTCCCAATTCACCTAGAATTTTATAATCAACTAGCTAACTTTGCATACAGGCTATCGCTTCGCAAAGTTCGTTACATGAATTACTTGAAATCAAAATTTTAAATAATAAACATTACATTCATAAGTTTCTTGTAGACACGAGACAAAGTCGTTTCGCATTTATTCATATAAATAGAAAAACATTAACATTTATTCATATGAATAGATAAATATTAAAATTTTGTTAATTTTGATATCTAGACCGTAAACAAATAAAAAGAAAGACAAAATTAATTTACCTGAGCGATGTTGTGTATGGGGGAGCTTTTTTAAAACTTAAATTTAGAAACGGATGGCAACTCGTTGAAAATACAGACAGTCATCCCCCTTAAAACTGGAAAGGCACATTTAACACATGTTAAACGTTTGTCTACGGGATGAAAACAGTCATTGAATTTAAAACATAAAAAGTAAAAATGTGGCGCCGCTCACGAAAAGGGGGAGTGAGGGGTTTAGTAATTTAGCCTTTTTCTATGAATAACGCCAAACATTAATTTATTATGAACTGTTTAAAAAATAGTTATGCAAATTAGTCATTAAAATAGATGTCTTTGGGCCTTTCGTCTGTACTATATATACGATATTTCAAAATAGTATGTTGTATCACTGATTGATACACGCCATAAACTGGTATCGTCTTGGCCTTCGGGGCTTGATTTACGCCAGTCTATGGGTCTGTCCTGTGCAGTTCTAGGAGGTCCACCCTCCCAGGCTTTGCCTCCCCTCTTTGGGGAGGAGTAAGTTTGTTGCTTACTGCCTGAGGCGCCCCTACCGGGGAATGCCGACGGGGCTGCACAGGCAATTTTTAATGGCCAGAGTGCTCACCTTCTCGGGCGCTGGCTTTTCAAACCCCACTTTCCCGACCCGAGCTTGGGTCACATCTTACTTGTGGGAGTAAGATAAAACTGGCCTTGTGCCTAACCTTCTGGGGAGGTAAATAAAATGTTGTATCATTGATACACGCCATAAACTGGTATCGTCTTGGCCTTCGGGGCTTGATTTACGCCGGTCTATGGGTCTGTCCTGTGCAGTTCTAGGAGGTCTACCCTCCCAGGCTTTGCCTCCCCTCTTTGGGGAGGAGTAAGTTAGTTGCTTACTGCCTGAGGCGCCCCTACCGGGGAATGCCGACGGGGCTGCCCAGGCAATTTTTAATGGCCAGAGTGCTCACCTTCTCGGGCGCTGGCTTTTCAAACCCCACTTTCCCGACCCGAGCTTGGGTCACATCCTACTTGTAGGAGTAAGATAAACCTGGCCTTGTGCCTAACCTCCTGGGGAGGTAAATAAAATGTTGTATCACTGATTGATACACGCCATAAACTGGTATCGTCTTGGCCTTCGGGGCTTGATTTACGCCAGTCTATGGGTCTGTCCTGTGCAGTTCTAGGAGGTCCACCCTCCCAGGCTTTGCCTCCCCTCTTTGGGGAGGAGTAAGTTTGTTGCTTACTGCCTGAGGCGCCCCTACCGGGGAATGCCGACGGGGCTGCCCAGGCAATTTTCAAATGGCCAGAGTGCTCACCTTCTCGGGCGCTGGCTTTTCAAACCCCACTTTCCCGACCCGAGCTTGGGTCACATCTTACTTGTGGGAGTAAGATAAACCTGGCCTTGTGCCTAACCTCCTGGGGAGGTAAATAAAATGTTGTATCATTGATGCACGCCATAAACTGGTATCGTCTTGGCCTTCGGGGCTTGATTTACGCCGGTCTATGAGTCTGTCCTGTGCAGTTCTAGGAGGTCCACCCTCCCAGGCTTTGTCTCCCCTCTTTGGGGAGGAGTAAGTTTGTTGCTTACTGCCTGAGGCGCCCCTACCTGGGAATGCCGACGGGGATGTCCAAGCAATTTTTAATGGCCAGAGTGCTCACCTTCTCGGGCGCTGGCTTTTCAAGTCCCACTTTCCCGACCCGACCTTGGGTCACATCTTACTTGTGGGAGTAAGATAAAACTGGCCTTGTGCCTAACCTCCTGGGGAGGTAAATAAAATGTTGTATTATTGATTTAAATAACAGTCAGTCGTTTTTATGCTAATATAACTTTGGCATTTATCTATTTAGAAGTCTGTAACATAATAATGATACGTCGTCCTCAAGGTCGGTGACCATCATAGTCCATTTACATAGTCGCTCCTCTTCCATAACTATTGGCCCTCTCCGTTACCCACTCATGAAATCAAAGTTGAATCTTAGTATTGAAATTCCACGCTTGGATGAACCTCAAAAAGCAGCTTCCATCCGAAAGACATGCTTCTTTTCTGAAGCTGTGCTGCTGTAGGGTTTCACTTTGTTAAAAGTCTTCTCTCTATTCAGCTGCCTCCTCCTTGATGTTACAAGACGTTCAGCTAAAAATAAAGTGTGACTATTACTGAATGCCATGTAACGTTCACCAATGTCCACTAAAGGCTTAGCAGAGCTTTGTAAAGCTCTCATTTTCCGAAAATCGCGGACTTTTTCTAAGATTCCGTTGGAATTTTTACGTCACCATTTTCTTTTCTTTTTTTTTGTAAAGAAGAAATGTGATTGGTAATTTGGAAGTTTAGTCCCAACCTCAAAACAGAGCCTTTGTACGTTTAGCTTTAGTAAGTACGGATGTCCAAAAAGACAATAATCTCGTTAAAAATCTAACAACTAATACCTATAATGACTCTCTGCGCGCGTGACGCTAAACACTGGAAAAATACATAAATTTGGGACATAAACAATTTTTCTTTATTCAAAAATCTCATGACGTTGATTTTATTAACTTTTAAAAAAATATTAATAAATAAAAAATGCATATTTTAGGACACACACAAATTGTCTTTAAGAAATATGTTTGTAATGAAAAGATTCCATGACGTTAATTTGATTTAATTTTTGTAATATAAATTTAAAAAATTGTATGTAAAAAATTCCATGATGTTTACTTTATGTAATTTCTTCATTTAATATTACTTAAAAAAGTGTAAACATAATTTTTTTAAATAAATATGTATGTTACGTAAACATAAGAAAAAATTCCCAAACTTTTTTATTTATTAAATTTAATTTTTATAAATATTAATTTTTTTAAATTGCATGTAAAAAAATTCTATTGTGTTAACTTTATGTAATTACTTAAAAATGTCATTGACTTCTGTTGTTAGATCTTTACTGAGATGATTATCTTTTCAGGCATCTATACTTACAAAAGCTGAACGTACAAATACTCTGTTTTCAGGTCCAGACTAAACTTCCGAATTACCAAGTGATTTATCATTTCTGGTTATGCAAGAAGAATGTCTTAACAAATTATGTCGCTATTTATGATATTTTTAACATAATAAAATTGGCAAAAAAATTTACTTCGATTAATATAAGTGTATAATATAATATTAACATGAAATAGTAATGTATATGTATACATGCGCACACCTGGGGTTCAACCCGTGCGACCAGCGGAACAGTTATCTCCACACTGACGATTCCGTAAGGATGAAACATATATGTATGTGGATAATAATTTAAAATATTCATTATTAAAGGGAGCTATTAAATAATAGCTCTCTTTACGGCTGGACCCTTTAAGAGAAATAAAAAAATAGGCCTAAAAACTAAAGATAAAATTCGAGTACCGTCCATCATATTTGTCGAACACTGTCTTATAGCTGTTTGCTTGAAAAAACATGAATGGACTTTATTTTTCCTCTTTTCGAATAGCTGTTATGTTGGCCGCAGTGACTAAGAGGTTCAGATTCGTGTCTGGGGTTCGATCCGTAAGGACGAAAAATATATGATAATTTTAAATATATATTTGTTATTATTTATGTACGTATACTTTTCGTCTTTAATAATCGGGACTCATCAGCATAGAGATATGACTATTCACTACCGGTTATGCAATTCGAAACCACGGATTACGAGTATTTTGCAACTCAAATCCGACGCCTTAACCACTCAGCCAATGTTGAACAGCGAATAAACGGTGATAATTTTTACAACTTTTTAATGATAGGAACGATGCATTCTCTTCTTCTTTCGTGTGAATCGGGTGATGCTGGTGTTGGCATTAGCTTCCTTGATGTTTTTCTAGTTATAAATCTTTCTGGAAAGACATCGGGTACTTACGGGAAGGACCACAAGAAGGTTGCCAACATCCCTAAGTGAAAGTGGTAATGAGAAACCAACTGGATTCGAACTTGGAACACCCAGGTCTTCATTCCGTGTCGATATCCACTTAACCACCTAACGATGCATTTAAAGCTAGCGTGAGTGTGTATGTGTATTTGAGTTTATATAAAAAATAATATATATATATATATATATATATATATATATATATATATATATATTTAAGGTATAGTACGAATCCAAATTGTTACAAAAAACAAGCTCAATGAAGTTTCCGGCTTCAGAGCATATATATTAGTTGGTTGCATTCAAATGACAAAAAAATAAATCAGTCCACAATCATAATTTTTTATTTATTATTTTATTTTTTATTTCGCCTATACCTATATTTTTTCATTCCGTCCTACGCGTGTTTCGTGGAGGTTGATAACGTACGTGCGAATATGAAATTGCCTTCACGTGTTATTATACAGATATGCTTCCATAGTTTTTTGGCTTGGAACAAAGTGTAGTATCTGTTCTGATATCGCACTTTATCTTTTCTGCCCTCGGTCATAAATCCTTCTAGACTGAGGCAATTTTACTTTTTTGTTTAAATCCAGTTGCTCCTTTTTCGGGAGAAGGATTTTCCCCACATTAAAAACCGATCTTGTGTCTAACTTTTGCCCTCCCTCGTGTGGAGGCAAGTAAATAGGAAAAATACCGGTCCAATGTGTCGCGGGTGTTCTCATTACCAATAAAATTGCCTTAACATGTTGGGATTGGCTCCTAGGATGGATGACATAGATGTTATTAGTTCGCAAGTGAAGCAAATAGGATCCGATGTTATTTTGAAGTCGACATATTGAGTACACGTCGGGGAACATTGCGACAATCACGAACCTGACAGATTCTTTTTCTTTGTGTGTGTTTTTTTTAAAAATTACTGGAATGTAGGCGTTGCGTTTAAAAAACACTCTAAATAACTTTGTAACTAGGTTTTGTTCTTCAAAACGCGGAAACTGCAGGTGTTAACTCACTTCACTTATTCATATATTTTTATTTTCATTTTTAATGATTTCCTTTATTTTAATTAAAATGGACGCCTTTGCACTATCTTTCCGCCTTCTCTCCGAGGTTGTGTTTTATCTGCCACCTTCTTCGATCTCCCTTGTATTAGTTTAACATATTATCACTTCCATTCATTCTCTTTTTCCCCCGTTATGCAGACTCTCCATACAAACAAATTCTAGTTTTAATTATATCTCTATATATATACTATTCGCGTGACACGTGTCCTGGCGCTGCCCTGGAAAATTAAAGAAACGAAGAATCGCAGCCCCCAGAAGCAAATTGACCGGTGCGGACCGGAAAAACTCTTTTCACCAAAAATGCTAATCCTTTATTCACTATATAAAACATATTCGCAAATAAAACAATATATATAGCTGCTGCTTATTTGTTGCTGTTGTTGTTGTTGTTGCTGCTGCTGCTCTTGTTGTTGTTGTTGTTGTTGGTGGTGGTGGTGGTGGTGGTAGTGGTGGCGGTGTTGTTGTTGTTGTTGTTGTTGTTGTTAATTGCGTCTCCGAGTCTTTGCCCGTCGTCACCTAAATGTTTGGAATTTGCATTATTATCGCTAAATGCAAAGATAGAATTGACACATTGTAAGAATATCCGTTACATTTTTTTTTATTTAGGCTGGTAGTATTGGGTCATTGTTGTTGTTGTTGAGCTCATGAAGATTGTGCCTCAGGATTACTGGATCTGCATGAAGTGCTCCTCGTGTGTCTCAGCTATTCGTTAAACGCTCATAATGGCATATCTTTAACCCACGACACTGAAAGCGACAAGTCTCATCGGTTTCATGCGAAGTCGGGCAACGTTTGGCCGAGAATACACAAAGGACTGGCACAGAAGCAACATTGCAATTTTTACTCCATTGATTTGCAGTTCGGCGCCTGACACATCTTTGCTTGTCCCATGCAGAGACAGAGACGACTAGAGGACGACGGATCCTGATGCTGACTACTCCTCGATGTTCAGCAAAGCCCTGTTAGCTGGGTTGAGGCTCTAATACAGATTGCTCACATACCTGGCCGCCATGACGAACCCCTCCAGGAAACGGATTTCCAGACGGAATAATTCTGACATTACCACATTGCCGCCACCTCCACCCCGGTGAGGACGGGTTGAACTTCGGAGGATGGGGAGGGGCTGTTGATAATACTATGCGGATATGTGTCTCTGTTAGAGACACATAATTATTACTCGTAAAAATAGAAATTAGAAAGCAATACATAAAACGAATAGTTTATTAATGAGATGTCCTTATGCAAGGCAATATGCATATTAGTTATTCTTCAAACCTCGATTGCATACCCATGATTAATATATTAGAAAGTTATTGGTCTTCTATTGTGAATATGAATTTGGCAATTTAATCGCACTGTATGCATGTATTGGCATCCGTTAATCGTAATGACTATGAAGCAGCGCTATCTTGGGATGTGGTTTGTGAGCATCTTCTTGTGTGACTGTAGAAGCCAATCCTAGATTTACATGGTCTACCACAGCGTTGACATACAAAGGCTGTCGAATGTTGTGTTAATTCGGCTGGTTGGTCTGCCTTTTGGCTCGCTTTTCTCTCACTCCCATACAGTAAAATACCAATCGCACTGTTTGTTTGATAAATGACCAACTCTATAAATATAGAATGAAAACGTTTTTCTCCCTGTCGGTTCACCATTTACGTTTTCAGCCTCTAATGCAGACTTGATAACAAGAAGTTATATTTCGATGGTATTGAACTAATATTATTAGGGGTGTCATAGAAGGCTATCACAATGCCAGAAATAGAAATATCTCGGTTTTGAGAAAGTGGACAAAAACGAAGACCGGTATTGTCTGGACCTTCGGGTCTGGATTTACGCCGGTCTATCGGTTGTCCGTCCTGTGCAGTTCTAGGAGGTGCACCCTAACAGGCTTTGCCTTCTCACCCTTTGAGAAGGGGTTAGTTTATTGCTAATCGCCTGGGGCGCCCCTACCGGGGAATGCCGACGGAGCGGCCCAGTCAATTTTTAAATGACCAGAGCGCTCAATTTCTCGAGCGCTGGTTTTTCAAATCCCACTTTCCCGACCTTGTGGGAGGAAGATATATAGAGAAGGCAATCACAATGCAAAGAAATGGAAATATCTCGGTTTTGAGAAAGTGGACAAAAACGAAGTAATTTTTAATTTTTTGTTTAATGGTGAATTTTACTTGTTTAGTCGCAACTTCTACACAGTGATCTAATATGTGTGATCGTGTTCAATAATATATTTCGAGGTAAGACCTTTTCAAATCCCCTTAAACAACACAATGATATAATATGTGTGATCGTGTTCAATAATATATTTCGAGGTAAGACCTTTTCAACCCCCCTAAAACAACACAGTGATCTAATATGTGTGATCGTGTTCAATAATATATTCCGAGATAAGACCTTTTCAAACCCTCTTAAACAACACAGTGATCTAATATGTGTGATCGTGTTCAATAATATATTTCGAGGTAAGACGTTTTCAAGTCCCCTTAAACAACACAGTGATCTAATATGTGTCATGGTGTTCAATAATATATTTCGAGGTAAGACCTTTTCAAACCCCCTTAAACAACACAGTGATCTAATATGTGTGGTCGTGTTCAATAATATATTTCGGGGTAAGACCTTTTCAAACCCCCTTAAACAACACAGTGATCTAATATGTGTGATCGTGTTCAATAATATATTTCGAGGTAAGACCTTTTCAAGTCCCCTTAAACAACACAGTGATCTAATATGTGTGATCGTGTTCAATAATATATTTCGAGGTAAGACCTTTTCAAATCCCCTTAAACAACACAGTGATCTAATATGTGTCATGGTGTTCAATAATATATTTCGAGGTAAGACCTTTTCAAACCCCCTTAAACAACACAGTGATCTAATATGTGTCATGGTGTTCAATAATATATTTCGAGGTAAGACCTTTTCAAACCCCCTTAAACAACACAGTGATCTAATATGTGTCATGGTGTTCAATAATATATTTCGAGGTAAGACCTTTTCAAACCCCCTTAAACAACACAGTGATCTAATATGTGTCATGGTGTTCAATAATATATTTCGAGGTAAGACCTTTTCAAACCCCCTTAAACAACACAGTGATCTAATATGTGTCATGGTGTTCAATAATATATTTCGAGGTAAGACCTTTTCAAACCCCCTTAAACAACACAGTGATCTAATATGTGTGATCGTGTTCAATAATATATTTCGGGGTAAGACCTTTTCAAACCCCCTTAAACAACACAGTGATCTAATATGTGTGATCGTGTTCAATAATATATTTCGAGGTAAGACGTTTTCAAATCCCCTTAAACAACACAGTGATCTAATATGTGTCATGGTGTTCAATAATATATTTCGAGGTAAGACCTTTTCAAACCCCCTTAAACAACACAGTGATCTAATATGTGTCATGGTGTTCAATAATATATTTCGAGGTAAGACCTTTTCAAACCCCCTTAAACAACACAGTGATCTAATATGTGTCATGGTGTTCAATAATATATTTCGAGGTAAGACCTTTTCAAACCCCCTTAAACAACACAGTGATCTAATATGTGTCATGGTGTTCAATAATATATTTCGAGGTAAGACCTTTTCAAACCCCCTTAAACAACACAGTGATCTAATATGTGTCATGGTGTTCAATAATATATTTCGAGGTAAGACCTTTTCAAACCCCCTTAAACAACACAGTGATCTAATATGTGTCATGGTGTTCAATAATATATTTCGAGGTAAGACCTTTTCAAACCCCCTTAAACAACACAGTGATCTAATATGTGTGATCGTGTTCAATAATATATTTCGGGGTAAGACCTTTTCAAACCCCCTTAAACAACACAGTGATCTAATATGTGTGATCGTGTTCAATAATATATTTCGAGGTAAGACGTTTTCAAATCCCCTTAAACAACACAGTGATCTAATATGTGTCATGGTGTTCAATAATATATTTCGAGGTAAGACCTTTTCAAGTCCCCTTAAACAACACAGTGATCTAATATGTGTGATCGTGTTCAATAATATATTTCGAGGTAAGACCTTTTCAAACCCCCTTAAACAACACAGTGATCTAATATGTGTCATGGTGTTCAATAATATATTTCGAGGTAAGACCTTTTCAAACCCCCTTAAACAACACAGTGATCTAATATGTGTCATGGTGTTCAATAATATATTTCGAGGTAAGACCTTTTCAAACCCCCTTAAACAACACAGTGATCTAATATGTGTGATCGTGTTCAATAATATATTTCGATGTAAGACCTTTTCAAGCCCCCTTAAACAACACAGTGATCTAATATGTGTGATCGTGTTCAATAATATATTTCGAGGTAAGACGTTTTCAAACACCTTTAAACACTAGTTTCAGGAGATTGGAAACATTTTTTAAATGCCTTCTTTTAATTTACATCTTTTCTGCCCTTCTTTTCAACATCGACATGTTTACATTTCTTGCATTCTGATAGACCTCTATGACTCCTATATAGAGAGACATGTATTACTCAATGCTTCAATCAAACTACATCTTATTCAGATTATTAGGTTTTGGTAGATCATATTATATGTTAGGGTTTATGTTATGTTATTTTTTTAAAATATAATACACGAGCAGATATTAGTCCAGGAACATAGTTATCTTCTTTGTGGTTCATCTACTTTTCTGCACTTTTCCACCATTCCTTCTTGATGTAATAGGTCTGCAGTCGATCGATTTATGCGTTTGTGTGTATTAAGTAAATGTTATGCTTTTCGTTGTTCAATTTCAGTTTTGAAGTTAAACGTGAGTTTTTGGGTCCCAAAAAAGCCCAGTCTTACTTTAGTTCGTTAGCATCGAGTGATCTGAAATATCAGAGCATCCTCAAACTCATCGACTGTGATCCGGTGTCATGCTCAAATAGTCTATCTACCGAGAATTTGATGATACGTACTTTCTGTTATGTAAAAGAAAATAAAACTTTAAAATTTATATTTAAATTGAATCTTTACACAACAAATTAAGCAGTAAAAAGATTATAAAAAATATTTAAATTTGTTTCAGGACTTTACCATGTAAATGTCTTGTTAGAAAAATACTGGAAGATGTTTATCTTAACAATTTAGAGCGGTTAATATAAAGATATTTCGCGGTAAAATTCACGAAATATGTTTGAGGGACACATTTTGAATGGTTAATGTTGTTATCGATTTAGCTCAAAATTTTAATTATTACATACTTTTTTTTAATATATTCACCCATCTACACTTTTTGCTCTTTTTATTTTTAGACATTTACAACGAAAATTAATAAGCAATGATATATATTTAACATGAATATGTTTGTTGTCTTTCTTCTAAGCACAGTAGACATCTAAAAATTAAACCACAGTATTTATCTCTGACAATTAAATAAGGTTATCTCGTCTAGACAAGCCATGCCGACTTAGAGTCCAGGTGGTCTGTTTCCCACGCTGTCTTACTGGTTTGGCTTCTACTTAACTCTCTCAGTCTACCCACCTCTCCTAACCAGGCCCCTAACACCTGACAATCTCACACAATAGAAATGTAACACTAACATGATAGAATAAAGCTAATAGAAATATGTGTTTTACCCAGCCTAATAAACCGGTATCATCCGGGCCTTCGGGTCTGGATTTACGCCAGTCTATTGGTTGTCGGTCCTGTGCAGTTCTAGGAGGTGCACCCTCCCAGGCTTTGCCTCCCCTCTTTGGGGAGAAGTAAGTTTATTGCTTACTGCCTGAGGCGCCGCTATCGGGGAATGCCGACGGGGCTGCCCAGGCAATTTTTAAACAGCCAGAATGCTCAAATTCTCGAGCGCTGGTTATTTTCCCACTTTCCCGACCTTGTGTCACATCTTACCTTGTAGGAGGAAGATAAATAGAAGAAATATGTGTCATGCAGTAAGACTCGACGTTGCTGATAACAGTCTGGGAGTTTAAACGTGTTAACTAGTCCTCCCTCTCCGTAGAGTGAATGCCGAGACTAAGAAGATCCGATTGGGCAAACCAGAACAACACCTGACTCATAGTCAGCAGCAAACAGTGTTCGGTCAGATTTAGTTCCTGATATTAAAGATTTCCTGTTTAGGGTCGCTTACTTATCTGGTTTGCGAAGTTATATTCTAATTTTCATTTATTAGATTGTTAGGTGAAAGTACAGAATATTTTTAAAAAGCTTCCCCCTCCCCATGTTTAGAATGGCTTTCTAAATAATCGTCTGCAGTTTACAGACCGTGCTGAAATAATAACGTAATTATTTAGAAAGCCATTCTTAACATGGGGAGAGGGCTCTATTAACTATTCTGTACTTTCCCCTAACAATTTAACAAATAAATTAATAAATTCGGGAAACTGAAACTCTCGACGGAAGTTATATTACGGAAGTTTAATATCGGGAACTAAATCTAACGGAACACCGTTTGCTGCTGACTTTGATTCGGGTACTCTTCTTGCTTGTCTCCGATTGATTATTTTTTTCATTATAAATCTAAAATGAAAAATTCTTAGTTCATAAAATGGAGGATGGAAAACTATTTAGTATAAAAGTACAGATAACCTGACAGAGTTCTATAAAGTGTCGATATTTAAACGTTTATTGATTAACAACAATTTATGCAAGAGTCAAAATTGTGCATTTAATAGAAGAAGAAGAAGAAGAAGAAGAAGAAGTAATGTGATATCGCTCTCGTTCCTTCGTTTTTCACTTCCATCCTCTAAAAGCACCCGCCCCTCATTCTCTATCTCACTCACTCTCTCCTTCATTATGTCCAACTCACACCATTCCTTTCTCATTCCTATTCTTTCTCTTCATTTCTTCTCTACTTTCTTCCACATACTCTCTCTCTCTCTCCCCCTCTCTCTCTTTCTATACCACTTTCCTCTTTGCCTACATCTCCCATTCCCCCTTTAGGGCTCCTCTCAGTTACCACCGCTTCTATTTCATACATCTCCCATCTCCTTCCCCCTCTCCAATATATATATATATATATATATATATATATATATATATATATATATATAAATAAATGAATAAATGTGAAAGTTGTTTTCATTTATCACTCCTATCTAATAATCAAAACGGGTTACTGTTATTTTAATCAATAATACAACATATAGACTTGATATTCTGTATATATAGTGCAAAAAAACAATTAAGAGATACACTTTTGACTGCCTAATTAGCGTAACTATTTTTAAACCGTTCATAATTAATTAACATTTGGTATTATTAATTTGGAATTGCATTTGCTTACGTTTGTCATCTATACGCAATAGGTTCGGCCATATTAACAGTAATTATTTAAAGTTATTTGATAAATAAATCAGAAAAATAACTAAAACACCTTAAGTTTAAACAACCAGCGCTCGACACGACCTTACCAGAAGGTCGAGCGAGGCATAAACGAGAATGGAAAGAGGAGGGAAGAGAGAATGTGGCTGTCTCGCTCGGTTTCTCTCTGATCGCTTTCCATCGCCCTCTTTTTTAAGTTTTTACATTTTACCTGAAATAGAAATAAATATCTTTTTTATTGGTTTAGTTAATGTCTTTATTGCAAAGTTTAACAACAAACTTATTGCTTAATGTTTACAAAGACCTTATCACTATTCTGATTGACAAATTAAAACAAATATTTAGTAGCACTGAACCAATTACGAAAAATATTGATTTGTATCTTTTGTATGATTGTAGATTAGCATCCTCCACTAAATTACCCCACAACCACCCCAAAAGTTGTCTACCTGTTTCAGGCGATCACGTGTGAACGCCCTGAATAACTTCACGGAAAGTTGAAAAGAAAAAAGTATTATTTGGGAATTTAAAGTAGGGGAAATTATTTGTATATGAATTTAATGTAAAATGATACCCATTTTGGGGGCCAGTTTTGGGGCAGTTAACTACATTCTCTTTTCTATGGGAGTTAAATCCGCTGCGTTTTTTAGAAGTAGCCACTTTTTAAGGTGATTACATTTCGCTTCATGACCTTGTCACTCGGACTTAGGATTAGTAGTAAAAAGTTTTGGTAAGTTTCCTAACAAAATAGGACGGCCCGGAAATTGGGAACAATTACTCTGCAAGTTTACTGATATTTATTTTTTGTAAATCTTATACATTGTTTTAACTATACGTCTCATTTAAATATAATTTTAAGCAATTGATTTTAGTTGTGTTTATTTTTCCCGTGAAAACTAAATAAAAAAAAACTTTAAAATTATCTAACAAATTAAATACCTTATTTTTATGGTATAAATAAAAATGTTAACAGTTTGGATATTGTTGCATAGATCTACTCCTGCGTGGACCGCGTTTCGTATACGATCCCACTACGGGCCGTGGCTTTACTCGTTTCGTATACTCGTCGCTGAAAGGGCCGTGACAGTTCACATTTAATACTCGTCATTTTTAAAACATCATTAATCACATAGTTCATATATTGTTTGCATACATTTAGATTTATCCCTCTCCTTGTAGGGGGTCGTGTCGCCCGATGTCGTCTAGTGGATGAATTCTTTCTTCTTTCCTTCCTGCCGTGAACCACACCGTCCGTTGCCTGCAACCAAAGCCCCATGACGCACTCCGAAGACAAACAATCCTTTTAACTTTCAATTCTTTTTATTACATGCGTTGTTATTTAATCAGATGGGAGTCATTCACTACGTCGAGAGAGAGAGAGAGGGAGAGCAAATCACTACTTTATCGTAGTTACTTAACAATTATTTTCTTAACCATTCATAGAGGGGGAAGGATATCTCTCGTTTGTATTTTCTTAGGGAAATATTTCCCTTATCTGTTGTAAATTACATGGTAACAATCACATCTCATCGGTTTGCCTCCAAAACCCAGACTGACGAAACTCGCTTCTTACCAAGTACGAGTGACGTTACGGATCCCTCTGTTTCCCACGCAAGGGCCTATGACAACACAGAGCCTCTTGCAGGTGCACACTGACCCTTGATCTGGGATCTCGTCACACGGTGACCTTGTCATGTCTGTTAACTCTGACTGTGAGAACAGGCTCTATTCTGCACTCGATTGCACCCGTGCTAATTCGCGCAAGTCAAACCAACGATTTCCAACAGATACGTCCATTCCCATAGGGCCATTATCCAACAGTATTATTGTAGATGAACACCCATCTCCTGATAAAATGAGATTCTACTATTATAGTTGATTACGTGTGAATACCCTAACAAAACTGGCGGAAAGGGAAACAATAAAAACTAATTCAGAATTTAGACTGGGGGATCAGTTTATCAAATAAATTTAACGTAAAATGATCCTTCATTTGTTAGATATCCCAGTTTTATGGCAGTTAACCATTATTTGCAATTAGAAATGAATTCTGTACGTTATTGTTTTGGGGCGAGAGCGCGTGGATTAACGACCTTGCCAGTCAAACTTAGGATTAGTGTTAAAATATATTAGTTAACTGCCCTAATAATTTAAAATGACCGTAAAAAAGAAGAATCTCATTTTTAGGGGGTATAATTTAGCTGAGTGTTTTAATCTACACTTTAGTCTAAAGAAGCTTTGAATCATTTTAAACAAGGAAAGAAAATGTTGATACTAACTAAATCCAAAATATCGCAGACTTTGCAGCGATTTGGCTTTAAAAAATTATATTTGTATTAATATTTTTATCTATACAAACATGTACAAAAAGCCGCTACACTTGCGTGGGGATGTTATCGATCTTTAGTTATTAGAAACTAAGATTTCTTCAGGCGTTTTCAATATGAACATCTCAGTGAAAGTTAAGACCTTTTGCTGAAAAGAGTTCCGATAATATCTTTTTTTTCTGAAGTGGTCATCTTTTTCCTAAATCAGTATTTTGCCTTCATCTACTTCAGTTTGCCGAATTTTTATCAGAAATCAACCTGGATTTTCACCGTATTAACCACTTTTGTGTTTTTGTTACGACATGCTTTTTCGCTATTCAACAATATATATTGCAACCCTCTGAAGATTGACAAAATTGGAGTAATTAAACACGCGTAAGGAATAGGAATAAATATTAAATTTGAATAAATTACTTTTGTGTGCAAAATGAGAGATGTAAAAAAAGAAGTACAGAAATAAAGAAGTTGTTAAAACCAAAGAACATTATGGTTTTGGATTAATTCCCCATCGTCTATGAAAGGCATATATATATATATATATATATATATATATATATATATATATATATATATATATATATATATATATATATATATATATATATATTAGTCGAGATTTGTTGTTGTTTTTAGCGATAAATTCACTTCACAAGTAGTAAGAGTTTCCTCCCTTAACATATATTAAATTATATATAAGTAGTATTAAATTTAGTATTAAATTATATATGCATTGAGTCACTCCTATTATAGAACTATGTTATGATGTTTTACTAAAAAGTCTTTAAACTTATTTTTCTTTCTGTTATTCACTTAAACAATTTTGGCGTATTTTACATTGTGTATGCGAGTGTTGAAGTGCCCCTTCTACGTGTGTGCGTGCACATAATTCTTTTACGTGAGTGCGTGTTTAATCATTATTCTAATTATTCTAAAGGTGCACATTTAAAATCCTTTGTCTAAGTATATGGGTGTACACTCATACATGAGCTTTTCAACCTCTTTTTTTCAAGCGAAAAGCAGCAATTGTCTAAACTGTTCATTTCAACATTAAATCATGAAAATACTTTTGTCTCACCGTGGTTCTTTTCCTATTTCGTTCTGTCGCTGACTGCCTGCACTGATTCGCTTCGTCCTCTCTTTCTCTGCGTGTTGTTGTTGTCGTGATCGCTTAGTGGTTTCATCAGTTCAGCTAGATAATAAAACTGTTTCTCATATAAAAGAAGGATTCGACCACTTTCGTTTGACATGTCAGGGTTTTTATTCTTATTCAAGAGAGGAACATTGACTCAGAGAGAGAGAGAGAGAGAGAGAGAGAGAGAAAGAAAGAGAGAGAGAGGGGGGACATATTTATTTTAATTAACTATTTATTTTATACATTGCAGAAATTTGGGTTAATAACTCATCTTTCAAGAGGATAAATGAGTTACTCGACGAACAGAAATCTTGGGGCACATTTTGCATTTCGACATGTTCAACGTTCAAAGTTTTACTTACTTTACGTCTGTCTTGCTTAAACTCCCATACATAACTCTCTAAAAACCGTCGTTTTTTTTGTCAGCAACAAAAAACTGACGTTACTCGTCATCTCGACTAATGCACATTTGTGTCTACTCTTTATTGATCCCTTGTTTTCATGATCCTGTCTGTAAATTATTTCGTGGGAAATGATACATTTCCGAAAGTTTGTGTCAGCTTAACCTGCACTAATCCCAACTCTTTAAAAATTCATACTAGTTTATTTTACTCTTCTCTGGCATAGAATCATCCATAATGTAAGATACCTCTTTTATAAAAAAAACAATTCTCAGATCCTTCCCGTGGTACTTTACCCACCACTAATTTGACTAAATGGGTAGGTCATCTTTATAACAATCCACAGGTTTATAACTGGCCGGCATTACTCATTGGCCCAAATGACATTTATTTCGGGATATAAGTAAAGTCTTCTTATGATCAAAGTCGACCCAAATCGCCACTCCATGTCATTATTCGATTATAAGGCGTCTTTGCCCCTGTTCCACTGCACACATTTTCCAATCATATTATAGTACACATAGTATCCTTGTTTCATAACGGCCTGATCCTCTGCCCCGGTTTGTCTGCATGCGATCCCGAGGCATACAATTCACATCCCCATACATTCTTCTAGTGCATCAATATACAACAGATTGCAATGTAAACTACCACACGCGTATTACTCTGATATAAGAGGAAAAAAACAGAAAACCTTTTCTTATATGTCTACTGCGGTCAGTACACGAATTTTATATAAGGTACCGTTTCTGTACCATTTACTACATTTGGATCCGTAATGTAACACGCATTTATATATATATATATATATATATATATATATATATATATATATATATATATATTCGTTATTGTTTATTATCTATGTACGTAGACGTTTCGTCCTTTTTTAAATAATCGGGACTCATCAGCATAGACATATGACTATTCACTACCGGTCATGCGATTCGAAACACCGGATTACAAGTATTTTACAACTCAAATCCGACGCCTTAACCACACGGGCAATTTTAAATAGCGAATAAACGGTGATAATTTTAACACTTTATATGCGGCTTAACGTCAAGAGCGTTCTACTTCTTTTAATGGAAGGAACGATATATATATATATATATATATATATATATATATATATATATATATATATATATATATATATATATATATATATATATATATATATATATATATATATATGGTACGTCAATCCAGTATATTGAGCTTTCCTTATTTCACAATAGGTCCAACTCTCTAAAAGTTTACCTTTTAGTTATAATTTACATACATATATATATATATATTGGGGTGAACTATGTTAAAAAATATATTTTGCGGCTTGATTAAAGATCGATTATAAGATGTGTCTATTTAACCTCAGAATAGACGGCCCCCTTGAGTGCGTCAGATTTAAAATGAAGTAAAGGTCCCTTAGGTTTTGACTGGTCAGTGATCACATTCAAAAGGGGGGGGGGATAATTCCTGACGTCTTCCTCGGTAAAACACAGCTTAGAAAAGAGGACGTCAAACGAGTTTTGCATACACTCGGACAAAACTAAGTGTTTGTTGATTGGTCAAGAAAATCTTTCTTGACCAATCAAATGGGACTATTCATGAATTGAAAGGGGGTCATTCATCCCCATACATGACAAAGGGAGATAATTATATAAGCGAAAAAGGGGTAACGTTTTTATATTATTTACAGCGTTTATTTACACTTAAAAAGGAATCAAATGGGAATCTTTCAGTGGCGTCTTCAATTTTCGAAACAACCAGAAGGCGCAAGAAGCCATGTCTGGAGAGTAGGGAGGTTGACAAACGACTGCAATTTCATGTTTGGCCGAGAAATGTTGGATCAATTGGGATGAATGTGCGGGGACGTTGTCATGATGTAGTTGCCTATTTTTATGCTGTCCACATGTCTGGTCTTTTGCGCCGAACTGCGTCACGGAGACGTTGGAGAACATCTTGATAGTACTCCTTTGTCACTGATGCTCCTTCCGGTGCGTATTCGTGATGCACAATTCCATGGATATTAAAGGACAGTCAGCATCACCTTGATTTTGCTTCGCACTTTTTCTGTCCTTGGAGACTCGGGATGCTTTTTGTTTCTGGGTCGTACCCGTATACCCATGACTCATCTCCAGTTATCACGGTGTTCAGAAACCCAGGATCAGTGTTGACGGTTTCCAGAAAGTCCTGTGCAACTTGAAAACGGAGGTCCGTTTGTTCCTGCGAAATTTTTTTTTCTTTAATTTTTTTTTTACTTAAAATATTTCTCAGGTTTGGGGGAGAGTAAAAATGATTTGGTGGTGGTGGGGGTGAAGGGATTGGGGGTCGGATAAAATTTGTTCCGGGGGGGGGGGGCAAATCTTTTTTTTTTAAACTTAAAATATTTCTCAGGTTGGGGGAGAGTAAAAAAAAATTGGGGGGTGGGGGTGGAGGGATTAGGAGGGTCGGGAGAAATTTTTTAGGTGGTGGGGCCAATTTTTTTTTTAACTTAAAATATTTCTCAGGGTTGGGGAAAGGTAAAAATTTTGAATGGCGGGTGGGGGTAAACTTTTTTTGGGGGGTGGGACCAAATCTGTTGGGGGGTGAGGCCAAATTTTTTATTTTTAACTTAAAATATTTCTCAGGTTGGGGAGAGTAAAAATAATTGAGGGGTATGGGGGTAGAGGGATTAGGAGGTCGGGGAAAAATTTTTAGGTGGTGAGGCCAATTTTTTTTTAACTAAAAATATTTCTCAGGGTTTGGGGAAGGTAAAAATTTTGAGGAGTGGGTGGGGGTGGAGGGTAAACTTTTTGGGGGGATGGGAACAAATCTGTTGGGGGGTCGGGCCAATTTTTTTTTTACCATAAAATATTTCTCAGGGTTGGGGAGAGTAAAAATTTTGAGGGGTGGGTGGGGTAAACATTTTTTGGGGGTGGGGCCAAATGTTTTTGGGGTCAGGCTAAATTTTTTTTAACTTAAAATATTTCTCAGGTTTGTGGGAGAGTAAACAGTATTTGGTGAAGCGATTGGGGGTCGGGAAAATTTGCTTGGGGGGTGGGGCTGAATTTTTTTTAACTTAAAATATTTCTCAAGTTGGGGAGAGTAACAAAAATTGGGGAGTGGGGGTGGAGGGATTAGGGGGGTCGGGGGAAGTTTTTAGTTGGTGGGGCCAAATTATATTTTTTTTGTTTTTCTTTTTTGGGAATTTTAAAAAATTCTTAGGGCGGGGGAGAGTAAACATTTTTAGGGGTGGGTGGAGGTGGAGGGTAAACATTCTTTTGGGACGGTGGGGCCAATTTTTTTGGAGGGTCGTTCCAAATTTTTTATTTTTTCCTTTGAACTTAAAATATTTCTCAGGGTCTGGGGCAATCTTTTAGGGGGTGGGGCCAAATTTTTTTTTCTAACTTAAAATATTTCTCATTGTCGGGGGAGAGTGAAAATTTTGTGGGGTGGGTGGGGTGTAGGGTAAACATTTTTTAGGGGGTGGGGCCGAATTTTTCGAGGGGTGGGAAAATATTTTTTTTTTAATATTTCTCAGGTTTGGGAAGAATAAAAAAGTTGAGGGGTGGGTGGGGGTGGAAGGTAAACATTTTTGGGGGTGGGGCAAAATGTTTTGACGGGTGGTGCCAAATTGTTTTTTTTTTGTTTTTTTAACTTAAAATATTTCTCAGGGTTGGGGGAGAGTAAAACAAATTTTGGGGGTGGGGGTTTAGATAAAAAAATTGGGGGGGGGGGGTCGGGAAAAACATTTTTTAGGGAGTGGGGCTAAATTTTTTTTATTTTTGAAGCTAAAATATTTCTCAGAGTTGGGGGAGAGTAAAAAAAAATTGGGGGGGGATGAAGGGTAACATTTTTTTTTGGAGGGGCGGGAAAATTATTATTTTTTTCTTGAACTTAAACAGAGCTCATTAATATTAGTTCCTCTTTATGATAGTGACACTACATGAATGAACTTGATTTTTGTTCTTTGATACGACAGGGGCGCATTAATATGAGTTTTTTTAGGATAGTGACAAAACATGAACAAACACAATTTTGTTTCTTTGACAGGACAGGGGTACATTAATATGAGTTCTTAGGTATGCGAACTGGGCTGGAGATAGGTACATATATAGTATGTCTACCCTTGCAGAGATAGGTAAGTATATAGTATGCACACCGAGGCGGCGATAGGTACGAATATAGTATGCGCACCGGAGCGACGATAGGTATATATATAGTATGTGAAGCGGGGTGGTAATAGGGACGTATATAGTAGTGCATAGAGGTGGAGATAGGTACGTATATAGCATGTGCACAGGGTCGGCAATAAGTACGTATACAGCATGTGCACCTGGGCAGTGATAGGTATGTATTTAGCATGCGCTCCAAGGCGGCGATCGGTACATATATAGCACGCGCACCGGGGCGGGATAGGTACTATATAGCACGCGCACCGGGGCGGCGATAAGTTAGTATTTAGCATTCGCACCGGGGCAGCGATAGGTACGTATTTAGCATTCGCACCGGGCGGCGATAGGTACGTATTTAGCATTCGCACCGGGGCGGCGATGTGTACATATTTAGTATTCGCACTGTGGCAGCGATAGGTACTTATGTAGTATGCACACCGGAGCGGCAATAGGTACTTATATAGTATGCGCACCGGGGCGGCGATAGGTACGTATTTAGCATTCGCACCGGGGCGGCGATAAATACGTATTTAGCATTCGCGCCGGGGCGGCGATAGGTACTTATATAATATCTGCACCGGGGCGGTGATAGGTACGTATATAGTATGTGCACCGGGGCGGCGATAGGTACGTATATAGTATGCGCACCGGGGCGGCAATAGGTACGTATATAGTATGCACACCGGGGCGGAGATAAGTACCTATATAGAAGGCGCAGACAGAGGTGGCACTTTTTATAGAAATATGTCATACTTTTGCCCTGGGCAACGTAAGCGGAATGGTGGGGAAGAAACAGCTTTCGCAAAAGGCAAAATGAGAAAGTAGCGGTGAAATGGGGCGACTAGGAAAGAGAAGAGTATAAAGATAAAGAGACGGCTATAGTGCGAGGGAGAGAAATAGAAGTTTGAATATAAAGATGTTACACACGTGATTTTGCTTCTATTTTATATTTTTATGACCCCGAGCAACGCCGGGTAGCCCTGCTAGAATATATATAATACTGGCAGGTGTGAGAAGTTTTCTCGCCTGGTAAAGGGCGCCTAGCTTTTTTGCGGAGAGACTTGGCATCATCTTCTATGTAATTATTGCTCTTCATGATGCTTGAGAATTTCAGACCGAGGAGTTTAGACGTTAGACTGTCGGGAAGGGTGCTAAACACCATGAGAACACCAAGGGTTGGAAATGTTTCTTATAATTGTTAAAGGAAAGGAACTTTATCTTGGTAGAATTAATTGTGACCATCCATGTTTCGCCCCATCCTACTACAGACTCAAGTTAGTACGCTTTAATAAATAGTAAAATTATCAAATTCAAAGTATTTATAGAAGTTCTCATATATAAATGCTTAAACCTTTGAACGAGTCTTTTAGTATCATCACCAGCTACCCCAACCACCAGGAGTAATCTCGTAAAACACACACACACACGCGCGCGTACACACCGTTTAAACTTCTTGCCCCTAATAAAAACGCAGCTTTTTATTTAGAAGGCGAATTTTCTCATTGATTGCTCAGTAAGAGAATGGCGGACAAAAAATCAGCATAATTAATTACTTGTACCGAAAGTGTTAATAACATTTATCCTTTCCTGAACCCTCCCCCCTATCTACGACAGACCATGCAAAAGACACGGATTCGTTTTCGGGGATTTTGTTCTCGTTCGTCACAGTCGTTTCCAAAGAGGCTTTATAACATTTCTCTATGAGCTGCACATAGAAAATCAATTTAGAAACGATTTAACAAATAGTACAACGATCACATATAACGTATTTATAGGAATTCTTATATATAAATGCTTACAAGTTTGCACCAGTCGTAGCTAAAAACCAAGTTATCGACCTTTGCATTTGACCGATTAACCAGGTTATAAGTGAAGACATCGCATAGATTTCCTCTAGACCCTAATGGAAAGGAGATAGGAACGTAATTGACTGCATCTCTGAAAAGGGGGAAGCGTTGAGTGACCTGTCGATATCTCGATGCCTAGATAATGAAACACTCAGCAGAATCTCAGGTTCGCTTATTTTATAGCGAGATGGTTACGAATCTATAGTAAGAAAAACAACGAACTCGTCTGATACTTTATACAAGTGTCCCATCGAAGTCGTGTGCAGCGTGTATAAAATATTATAGACACCTGTCGATAACCCAGGACGTCTTCGTCGTCTAAGAATTGTTTAAATGGAAGATTTATTAGTTCAGATAGATTACAAGAATCTGGACAATTGCAGGAAACCAGAGAGAAAGAGAGAGAGAGAGTAAGAGAGAGAGAGAGAGAGATAGGGTGAGAGAAAGAGATAAGGGGAGTAAGATAGAGATTTTAAAACATGGGCTAGAGATAGATAGAGACAGATAGATAGACAGACAGACGGCTTAGGCCGCGCACTATCTAATTAACATCGTGTGTCCACTCTATCCTCACTGTTTTAGGGGAAGGGGGCGACTTTTTTCGTGTCTGCCTCGCTCGAGTGTCTGGTCAGAAAGTGAAAGAATTCCCTTTCTTCGGAAATCACGTTGTTTTGTAACTTCTATTCGGTAAGGTCGATTTTAAAACCTAAATCCGTCAACTATTTTGTCAAACCAAACTTGCGGAGTTCGTTATGTAACATAAACACGCTTTTGACTGGGAGTTTTAACTACGACAAACCACATCTCGTGCAATACAGGAAGATTCTTTACCAAATACGGGGTTGGGCATCAATATCTCATATCGCGGGTAATACTAGCGTTAAAGATGCGACGAAAGTTTCACTCGGTAGGATAAGATCGATTATTTTCATTTTTTATAAATTATTAATAACAATTTTTGTATTAACGTTTATTTTCTCTATCTCGCAATGATCAGTTGAGTAGCATATTTATTAGGAGTTTTATCTATTTCAGCATAGACATGGGTCGGCCGTCAAGTTCAACAAATTTAAGTTCTTGTGACTTTTACCTTTTAGTGTACCAAAAGGAAAAGTGTTTGCGTCATCGGTATCGAACTGTTAAGGGTTTGAAGAGAAGAATGGAAGAGAAAATCGGTGCAATCTCACCTGAGATCACATTTTGATTTACAGATTCTTTTAAAATAATTCTAAGATCGGTTTGATTTTAATGCATGGAGAGTAAAATCTAATTGACCAATTAAGACGAATTCAACAACGCAATTGCCAGAGAGAAAGAAACAGACCATATTGAACGAAGAGATTGACCAATTTAGAAATTAGCAGTTCAATAATTCTAGGAAAATTGTCAGAATCAGGAGAACGGAAGGGTAAGACGCGGAACACTTACAAAAAAGTAGCGATATTGGATTTGGGTGTGTAAAAGTAATGTTAAAAGCGGAAAATACTACACAAGTAAGGAAAAGGTGGAAATTTCCATTAAAAGTTATAAGATTACTATTAGAGCGACGTTTCAGGATAAGACGTCTTAGAGAGAAAGTCTGAAAGTGACACGTAGCAGATAAGCTGATGAAATATTTCTCTTTTTCTTTGAAACCACAGAAAATTCTGTGTAGCACGAAGAAGGCACTTTTGCTAGATCGCTGAAAAATGAATCTTTTGTTGTTGTTGTTGTTGTTGTTGTAGTTGTTGTTATTCAATCGAACTTGTATTGCGTCAAATAAGAAACTTTGAAAATCTTGAAATAAAAAAAATGGACTCTTTTCTACTTCACAGACGAAGAACAGAACAAATGAAGTTTAGTATAAGAACAGATACTACACTTGGTCCCGGTAAAAAAAAACGTCAAGCTCTTTAAAAACGAAGCACTATTGAACTCGTTAGACCGATTAAAAAATTTTGCGCGTGTCCTCAAGGTCGTGTAGTCGCGTGCAAAAAAAGCATCACGTGACGAGCCAAAAAGAGGGAGAAGGCTAAGGCTTACATATAGCATGCAGGGGTGTATACAGGTGATATATAAGGGAGAGAGGGGAAGGTGAAGGAAGAAAGTGTCAATTATAGTATGGAGAATATTGGAAAATCTCTCGTATATAACTCTGTTGATTTTGTTCATAATTTTTGAAAAGATCGATCGAATTTGAAGTTGAAACCTCTAAATACATATGCGAAACTATATATATATATATATATATATATATATATATATATATATATATATATATATATAGTAAGCAATGAAAATATATATGGCAATCAAGCTACACAGAGGCCCCCGTGTTTCATCCCCGTGGGGAATCGTCAGGCTAAATGCATGGAGTTATTTTTGTCAGGTGTTTTTATATACATGGCTTGCTAGTTAACCAATCAGATTCTTTGTTGTTCCCTCAGCCAATCGTTGGGCTTCCCGCGAACAGAGGCTTCCTGCGAACAAGGGCTTTGTTGGTGACGCTCCTATGTCTACTCTATTGTTTGTTAACAATGGCTTTTCCTATATCCTGTTTCCTTTGTTTTGTCAATACAGTAGGCGAATTTATTTTAACACGTGGTTTCTTGTATTTCTATTTTAGGTTTTAAATTTTAATTTGTTCAGTTTTTTATTTATTTATTTATTTATATAATTTATTTATATATATATATACAGAAACCCGAAGAATCACTCGCCGAGTCGAGAAATTGACTAAAAAGATCATAAAGAAAGAAAACTCCGTGGTATTTAACGCCACATGTCTAATAAACGACTTGCTGCCAATATATATATATATATATATATATATATATATATATATATATATATATATATATATATATATATATATATATATATATATATATATATATATATATATATGGGGTAAGGTACACGATGATTCATGAAAATGAAATGTCGTGATGGACAAAATGTGTGAAAAAATGACAAACGGAAAACAAGTTAAAGTGCAGGAGAAAAACAAAAACAATAGATTTTTTGACTTGTTTCGTTCGTGGCGAACGTCTTCAGAAAATGAAGATATGGAAATAATTTTATTTTGAAGGCACACACATGGATGAGGGAAGGATGATCTGATTGGACCATATGAGAAGATATTAAGTGAGGTTGGAATATGATAAGTGGGTGACACATTCTTCTATGTTTCTTATTCTTCTGTTTATATTTTTATTTAACCTGTTTTTTCCGCCTGTTCCATTTTTCACACAGAGAGAAAGAGGATAAATAAAAATATAAACATAAGAAAAAGAAACATAGAATAATGTGTCACCCACTTACCATATTCTAATATCACTTAATATCTTCTCATATGGTCCAGTCAGATCATCCTTCCCTTATTCCATGTGTGTGCCTTCAAAATAAAATTATTTCCATATCTTCATTTTCTGAAGACGTTCGCCACGAACAAAACCGGTCAAAAAATCTCTTGTTTTTGTTTTTCTCCTGCACTTTAACTTGTTTTCCGTTTGTCATTTTTTCACACACACACACACACATATACATATATATATATATATATATATATATATATATATATATATATATATATATATATATATATACATACATTTTTATAGGTACCGAATGTTAATAGATAATCAAAGAATATTGTGCTCACTTCCATTAGTATCGATGGTTAGTTTTTTTAATTATTTTAATTATATTATAAAAGAAGAAATAGAGAATCACGGGAAGGGGGACAAAGAAGAATTTCTTCGAAATATTTTCCTATAGAGATGTTTTAAAACAATTAGTGAGAGAAAAGAGGTCAGATAGACAAAAACTGTTAAGATATCTTTCAGTTGACCCTTATCAAGGCAGTCGTCGACAACGATGGGGAATGTCAGTTAAAAACGTGGTCAAAAACTATGAATAATTATCGAGAGTAAAGAAGGAGAAAAAGAGGAAGGATCATTCTTAACGTACACTCAAATTGTGGATGTACTTTTTTATTTGTACAGATACGCCCAATATTATTTGAATATATATATATATATATATATATATATATATATATATATATATTTTACAGACCATTTACTTAAAAACCCGCCGTGCGCTAGGAATTTTAGCATGGACTTCTTCACCGTTCTCAGTCATGATCACTCGTTATACCATCTCAAAATCTTGGAGACGATCCACGTTCGTCTTAAACGTCTCACCCTTTGCCAACAAAGGGAATGTCTATTAGGACTAGATGTGATCAGTCTCTAAGATTCATTCTCCATTGTACATATAACATAACGCTATTTTATTTTCTGTACTCTTTCGTTTCACCCCGTTTTTTTTTAATCCTTTTTTTATATTAATCCCTCGATACAGTCTTTGTTAAGACACGGCGAAACCGGTCGGCTGGCATTTTTTTTCTCTTGATAAACTTTTAATCATGAACGATAGAATTCGTCTTCCCTTCATGCTTGCAATAATAAAATTTTGTACTCCCCAAAAAATCATGAATATATATATATATATATATATATATATATATATATATATATATATATATATATATATATATATATAGGAAGTTATGAAAATATATTTATGGCAATTAAACTAGCTTAACTTACGTATTGAGCACTGTTGAAGTAAATACTGAATATCGATACATAAAATAGTATATCTCATATAATTTTATGTTGATACATGAATAATATATATATATATATATATATATATATATATATATATATATATATATATATATATATATATATATATATATTACGGAATGTTGAACGAAACTTTTATTTAACCTACGAAGGTATCTTTGATTAACAATCGGTTATAAGCGATAGTCCCTATTTACTTGACTTCCCTACGCGTAGCGTCGAGGTCAGAATTAGACAAAGGTCACCACGTTTTAGCGTAGGTAAAATCCAGCTCCCAAATAATAGGGCAGTCTGGATGAAGACAAAAATAACAATGTAATCCTTTTATCTTACTCCTACCTGGGGTTGGAGTGTAGTATCTGTTCTATTCTTCATTCCAGACATTTCTTCCTCCTTTTGAGGATGAGGCTCTGAACATTTTTCCTCGCTGACCAAAAGCAAAACAAACGAAAGATACTTACTTTTTCTTTTTTAACTTTTTAAATATCAGAAAAAAATACTAAATAATTTATTTCAATAAACAATCGATCAATAGTAGTAAAAAAAATTTTAAAAATAAAAATCTGTGCGTAAAGCATGTGGGATAAATAATTTATTTCAATAAACAATCGATCAATAGTAAAAAAAAAAAAAATTTTAATAAAAATCTGTGCGTAAAGCACTGTGGGATAAATAATTTATTTCAATAAACAATCGATCAATAGTAAAAAAAAAAATTTTTTAAATAAAAATCTGTGCGTAAAGCACTGTGGGATAAAATTAGGTGATTAAAATAGGATGTGTTAAATAAGTATTTTTTTGTTTTAAATCAAACAAAATAGACTTCACTACGATTTTGGTGCCTGGACCCCCCCCCCCCCCCTGTATAGTTTTAAGTAGAGGCGAACATGATTAAATTTTATTTCAATAACCTAAATTACTTAGTGACATGGGTTCGCTATGGAGATGTTTTTCTTATGCAGCAAAAATGTAGTTTGTGTTCTTAAAAAGTATAAATTCGTAATAATTTACGTACGCAAATGCCGACAGCAAAAGCCGCCATGTTCTTAGAAACTTAATATAAAAAAAGTATTTTAATTCTGTAAAAGCAAATATTAAAGTAGCACTTATAAAAATACATAATCAACTTCACTGTATATAATTTTGGTGATTAAAATATGATGTAGCCATATAATAGTTTTTCATAAATGGACATTAAAGAAAAGATAACATTGTTACAAGAACGTATCCAATACATAATATTATCGAAAAAAAAATTATATTCCGTTTCAGAAGAAATCTTTCTAGACTAAGGTAATTTTAATTTTGTTCAAAAGACGGGATTTTCCACAAATGATTTCGAAAATCAATGGTTTTATTTGTTTTTAATCAATGTTTTTTGTTTGTTTGAAAATACTTTTAAAATAGTTTTCTAGTGAAAATATTGTTTTAATAGCGTAGCCAATATATAATATTTCCGAACAAATTGTTTGTTATTCCGCTTAAGGCGAAATCTTTCTAGACTGGGTCATTTTTAATTTTGATTGAAGAACTGGGTTTTCCATAAATAATGGTGCAAATAGTCTAATAGATTTTTTTCACAAGTAGAAAGCAAGTAAAAGAAATCAATGTATTCTTTTGTGTTTGAAAATACATGTTAAATACTTTATATCGAAAATATTGTTTTAATAACGTATCCAATACTGAATATTCCCGAAGCAATGGGGGTTTGTTTCTGCCTTGTAGATTGACGCAAGTTCAAACATAAAAAATGTATGAAAGCAGATTTAGTCATTTATGAATGCATGCGGCAATCCGTTCGTTAAAGTAATATGCTAAACCAGATTGTTACAGAACGGCTAAACAACAGACATTGAGAATGGCCGAATAATATCTCCTTAATATGCGAAATCGAACGATCGTTATCAAGATTTTACAGCTATTGTATTACGTAGACGATATTAAGAAGGAAACAAATAGAATAATTTAGATGATTTAACCAAAATTGCTTTCTGTTAAGATGGGACTCGGTGTTACGAGTAGCGGTTAGAGTAGATATTTAGAAGCGAGTAAAAATAGCAACTACTTTATTTTTGGAAGGGTTATTTGAGAGAGTCCGGTAATACGAAGAAAATATAATAAATATTTAAAAAGACGAAATGAATGCATAATTTCTGGAAACACGTATGAGGGCTTAGCCTAATTGGATGGCGGAACAGATTAGCATATGAAGGTGTTGGTTATTAAGCTATTATAGCTGAAGGCGAGGTGAACCTACTTTACTTTATTATAGAGATGACACTATAACTTTTGTTACCAATCTTATATATTGAGTGCCATTCATACTGGAGAGTTTTTAAAATTTTATCTTCGAATGTAGAAGTCATATTTAATAGAATTCCACAAGGGAGGTAATTTATGTCTTTATGAAATACCGGTTTATTCAAATCACGTAAGAAGACAGTAACAATATAATAAAGACTAGATAAACAAATAAATCCGTGGTTTTTTCTACGCATTTATTTGGGAGTCCATTTTTTTTTCAAGCCTTTCTTGAAAGTAATTTATTTAACATTTATACATTTTGTTCGCTTTTAAAAATGTATTTTGTTTTTAAAACGCCAAATCAAATTTGTTTACGTATGTGAACGTCTACTCAACCAGAGTTAAGTGTATGGTAAAAAGAAACGGTAAAAAGAAACGGTAAAATATACGACAAGAAAAGTAAAAGAATGTAATTTATATCTATTTGTATCCTTTCAATTCCCTCGATTTAATAACATTCCGATTTCCTGGAAATGGCCTTGAAGAGCAATTGCTTACCTGTAGTTGCCTTTCACGGTAAATGTCCCCACTTAATGAAGCAGGCTTGAATTCTTAATTGAAAGGTAGATAAACGGATCAGGCGTAAATGGTCTCAATTCCTATGCCATAGAACCTTAATTATGACCGTTGCTCTCTCCTGTACTGCTTAATTCCAGTGATATGTTAAACACATTAATCTTCCAAAGACATGGTAAGTGTAGACATAACTTATTGTATAATCTAAATGTATTCCTCTAACACCCTCTTGCAGGTATGCTTACGAGTTAGCGCGCCTATGTTACAGTACTCTCAACCCAAAACATTTATTATATAAATACAGTTTATATAAAAGTAAGTGAATACATAAAGAGACGAGTGAACAGTAATAACGCTTCACTCTGTCTCCTCGGGTAAGTGTATCTTAATTTCAATTACTGTGTTTGCTGATTGCCGGTAGCCGTGTGATCCTAAGCGTTTGTCTCGAAATTCTAGCCTGAATCTACGAACTGCGTTCGGTCCCATGCAACTGCCTGCAACCACCATTCCTGCACTGATGAGCGTAAAAAGCCCGAAACGATATCGTCTGTAGGTAAAAACACTTTAATATATGATAGAAAAATGTATAGTATTTATAAATAAATAAATATATATATATATATATATATATTATTTATTTTTTATTTTATTCCATTAGTTGCGACAAAACAGGTTTTGTTTCATTGGTGCAAATAGCGACCAACTCATCGGGCGGGCGAAGGAATTCAAATGGCATAAATTTCAACTTCATAATTTTATTCTCATTTTAAATTTAACTCACTCTGGCCGTCGCTCCATCTCCCTTCCTCCCACCCCGGCCGAAATTGAGATCATCACAGCACAGACACGTGAAAAACCTCCCACGTAATAATTTGAAACACGACTTGTTGGGGTCCTCCCCCCTCCCCTCTCATGTCCCATGTCACCGTTATAGACAAAGCCCCAACTCTGTCCCCCTCCCCCTCCAATGTATTTTCAATTTTCAATCTCCCGTTAAAGTTGAAGTTAAAATTTATGCCATTTGAATTCCTTCGCCCGCCCGATGAGTTGGTCGCTATTTGCACTAATGAAACAAAACCTGTTTTGTCGCAACTAATGGAATTAAATCAAAAAATATATATTTTGCTCTGAATTTTCATTGAGCACTCTCATAAACCCGGTTTCAACTTCCTTCGGATTCATACCCCCTGGATATTTGTAACAAGTTAATTATATATATATATATATATATATATATATATATATATAATCCTAGAAGACCCGTCTTTTTATGTATATCATTATTATTATTATAATTATTTTATTATTATTATAATCATTATTACTATGATAATTGCGGATTATTATTATTATTATTATTATTATTATTATTATTATTATTATTATTATTATTATTTACTTACTTACTTACTTACTTACTTATTCCATAATATTGAATCATAGGGTTCTAATTCATTATATATTTTCTCATTATTTATTTCATTTTGTTATTGTTATTATTATTATTATTATTATTATTATTATTATTATTATTATTATTATTATTATTATTATTATTATTATTATTATTATCCTTTTTATTATTAGTAAAAATATAAATTCATGTCCATGTATTTTTCTTTTTATCTGTAATAATTTGATATATTTTTAAATAAAAAATGTTAATGTTTTTGCATGACTTCTATTTGTGACCTTTTGTATAAGGCGCTGAAAAGAGATATTGGAATTAAAAAGTAAAAAAAATCCTAATCATCTTAGAAACGATCGTACGCCGAATCATTGTTGATCTTCTCACTCTCTTTCCTTCTCTCTATCTCTCTCTCTCTCTTTCTCTCCATATATATACACATATATATATATATATATATATATATATATATATATATATATATATATATATATATATATATATATATATATATATATATATATAAACCATTTTGCTACATTCCAAAGTCCAAGATTTTATTCATCTTACGAATCAGTTATTTAAAAACAAAAACGCTTGGTACAATTACGGATCAAACACAATGTGTATGTTAATTTCGGTTCTTTCTTCCATGGACTCATCAGAAAACAAGAAAGTTCTCAATCAGAAAAATACATAGCGATGCGACAAATAAAGGTCCGAACCCCCCCCCCAAAAAAAAAACTCACATCGAATTCACCTCCATCGAGAAGGGTTCATAAAACGCTACATAGAGAAGGCAGCCATCTTATTATATATATGTATATAGTAAAGTATGAATATATATTTATGGCAATTAAGTATTAATATTTTCATATTTTACTACTAAGCCCTACTCACGTATTGAGCACTGTTGTTTGTAAATACTGAAAATCTATACACAATATGTTATATCACCATTGAGATGACTCAAAAAACCATTTCAGTTTAACTTGATGATTTATTTCGCTCCAGAAACGGGCTCTTCAGAAGCTGAAAACTGTCTCATCAAACAAATCAGAGTGAATGCTCACATCCGAGAGAGAGAAAGGTTTTTAATTTGGGGGTGGCCTACAGATTTCAGCTTCTGGGTCTTATTTTATAGCTGTTGGTTCTTAGAGATCTAGATGACACCTATCTATCATAATCCCGACCCTTCCTACGCGTCGCAAATACCCAACGCTGACTCCTCGGCGATTGTATGCAATTATATTTATTTTGAAGAATACTAATTAGGGAGAAACCGACTTTTTATGACA
>OY744519.1:28954896-29007396 GCA_963556195.1 Sepiola atlantica | reverse complement strand
ATGATGATGATGATGATGATGATGATGATGATGATAATAAGTATAATAATAATAATAATAATAATAATAATAATAATAATAATAATAATAATAATAATAATAATAATAGTTAAAATTGAAAAGTTAAAATAACTTAATAACTTCAAAGAGGTAATCTTATTGGTAAAGTTTGAGGATATTAATAGTTAAATGATATTTAAGGAGAGGCTGGTTTTAGTTTACCGAATGGCCTTATGTTCCAAATTAGATGCTGAGAAGACTAAACTCAGAACATGTGCCGTTATCCGATGCTCTAATTGAATTTGTGAAGAAACTTAAAAATAATAGGCAAACATTCCAAAACTAGCAATCCACTACACAAAATATTTAATAGAAGAACAGTGGAGATAAACTATTCATCTACTAAGAGCATAGGTAGTATAATAAACACACACAACCAAATATTATTAAACAAAACACAAACAACTGAACAACAATATAAAAAAATGCAATTGTATAGTAAAAAATGAATGCCCACTGGAAGAAAATAACTATTCATCTACTAAGAGCATAGGTAGTATAATAAACACACACAAACAAATATTATTAAACAAAACACAAACAACTGAACAACAATATAAAAAAATGCAATTGTATAGTAAAAAATGAATGCCCACTGGAAGGAAACTGCTACGTAGACAACGTGGTATGCGATTATGACGACAACTTTGAAACAGCTATTAAAACACATTATTAATTCTCTTCTTTATTATATAAGATATCTAATTTCCGGATAGCCAGTAATATGGACGTAAATTTCCATTAAAGACCCCTTAAGCAAATTCCCTGAATTTAAATTTCTTCTAAATTTGAGACATTTTCTAGAATCAAACTAATGTACTGAATTTATATTCAACCGGTCTGGATATATTTGAATGCGAGTTGGGCTCACATTTAAATGGCTCTAGGCGTGTTGAATGGAAATTCAAGTCTGACGATCAAGTGTTAAGATAAGTCCTTTATAATATATATTATTGTTTTAAAGCTCTATTCGAAAGGATTTGCATATATATATATATATATATATAGTAATCCACAGACATATTGTTCCGCTGTATCACAGCTCTTAAGTCCGGTTAGATTAGCACCTCTCCGAAGCCAAGGATCGAACCTTGAACCACCGAGTTGACAGTCATTAACCCTATCCATTAGGCCAACAGGAGAAACGCTCGCAAATGGTATCTACAATGTCTATTTATATAAACATTAACCGCCGCTTCCACTGTGCTCAATTTGTTTATTTGCAAATAGATTTGCATTACGCTAAGAAGCAGCAGGGGCCATCATCCAACGACAGTGCCCTACTCGAAAAAGGGATCTTATATAGTGATTCAAAAACAGACTGTTTCGCTGTATTACAGCTCTCTATATACCCTACGCTAAAAAGGATGCCTGCAATCGAAACATAAGGGCAGGTTGCATCGACCAAACAGGCTGGGAGTCCGTGGCTGAATACTGCGGCTGGTGGAGAAGTGTTGTGAAGGCATGCTTCCAAAGGAGTGAGGAGATAAGCGACAGGCAGTGGAGGGAGAGAAGAGAGCACAGAGATCCTAGAACCAGAAACGACTTACATATGTGGCAACGGCAACAGAGCCTGCCGATCCCGGATAGGCTTGTACAATCACAGCAGAAACTGCAATTCGACAACGGACTAATATGAGGCGCATGACTCCATTGTCTCTTAAGACAGACGGATGCCACCACTACCACCACCACCACCACCACCACCACCAACAACAACAACAACAACAACAACAATATATATATATGTGTGTGTGTGTGTGTATGTGTGTGTGTGAATGCACGCGCGTGTGTGATGGTAAATATATATGGAATTAGTGATAAAGATGTTAACAGACTAGTTAGCCAACCAAGATTTCGGTCGTAAAACCGACCTTAATCCGTAATAGAAAAGTAATTTATTGGAAGAAGAAGAAGAAGAAAGTGAAGAAGAAGAAGAAAGTAAATGAGAAGAAGAAGAAGAAGAAGAAGAAGAAGAAGAAGAAGAAAGAGGAGGAAGAAAAGGGAAACGGAAGAAGGAGAAGAGGATTACTACAAGAAGAAGTAGGAGAAGATGACTCCATAAGAAAAAAGAATAGGAAAGGCAGCAACATTGCTCCAGTGCCTAATACTACTGGTACGTGGCATCTACACAACGCAACTCCATTTATTTATGTGATGAGCCGCCGTCCGGATAATCTGTTTAGAACCAAAATTTGTCCCACCGTAGCGCTACAGTTTTCTTAAACGCAACAATGACTATAGCTGTAGCTATAAACGGTGTATTGTATTTATACAGAAAAAAGACAATGAGAGATAATTGGTTGTCTCACCACACATACGAAGAATACCATTAATCTGTGATACCTTCCTATTTCGTTTTAAAGTAATGACCTTTCGAAAGAAGAGTACGAAGAAAAAAGAAAGAACTCAACGTATGCATTTATACGCTCGTGTTGTGTTTGATTATGAGGTTAGGTTTAGTGTTAATTGTACAATCATATAGTTTATGAATATTTTTGTATTATGGGGTACTGAATATCCTTGTAATTTAAAACAATTTCTTAGTTCTTGCGTAGTGATATGGCTCTCCGAATGATGCACGATAATGTTCCCCGGGATGATATCCGACACGTTTATAGTTAATAGGGAGGGCATGCATTATTCTCTACCTGGAATTCTTCTTGGGATGTAGGGGAAATAACTCATTAACTGCTACCTATTCTTTATTTTCTTCTGAAATTACATCAAGTCCTTGGAAGTTTCTAATGTATTTGTTGCATCTTCATGATTTAAAGGATTTAAAAAAAAAGAAAACGACTTACTATTGAACATTTTCACGAAACATCCATTTTTGCTGGCGAATGAAACGTCATTTTTAAATTTCTATTATTTTATATCTGAAGATTCATTTGTCTATAAGAATCAGACTTTGCTATTACCAACGTTTTGATTGTATGGCTATGAAGAAACATCTGTTACTTTTTTTAATAAAAACCAATTTTACTTGATATGAAACCTTGTTTTTGTCGGAAAATATCTCAATTTCTCTCTATATATTTGTCGGGGGAAGAGAAAAATGGTTTTCAGGGCGATAAGTTGAATGTTTAAGATCTTATTTAAGATCAATCTCTCTGATAGAGGCCAAAATGCAGTGTTTGACGACTTTTGCAAAGGCTGATTTTAACTTCAGGTTTAGACGATGTTGGGGGCATCTGGGTTGATGACTTTGAGGAATATATGGAAAATTATGTCCCGAAAGGGATGACCTTAAAGGGAACTCTAACTTTAGACGAAAGGATAAAAATTGAATATATTTTGGTCGAGAATCGTATATATGAGCAAAGTTGACGATTCTTCCCGATGGGTCGATGGGTTCGACGGAGACATCGGGTCACTTGAGTTTTATGACAAAGATATTGGGTTGGGCTGCACTTCAGAAGTGATTATGATTCAAGTGGAACCGCGCTTTCGTCTGAAGCTAAGACCACACTGGAAAAGTCTTTGGTGTGATGAGTCGAGATTTTAGAACATGGTAATTATTTAGATTTCCGCATGTCTTTGATAAAACACTTGCGAGTGGGGGTAAGTTTGATGTTCAGTCATGCCAGCATGTTTTGCTTTGCCGAATTTAGTTAAGGGAAAGGAGGAAAAAATGAATATTTTCAATGTCTAGAGAAACGAGAAAACGTTTTAAGTTTAAATAAAACGGGATATTTTAGATGGATTGAACACTTAATTAAAACTAACAAAAAAGAAATCTTATATTTATAAATTCCGCCACACGTGACAAAGACCTATTACTATTTGAGATTTTGTATATGTCTGGCGCCAAAAGTATAATATTCCTTTTTGTAATGCTTTACTCAATGGTGGATAGTGTAGTATCTGTTCTGTTGCCCTGATACCACTCTCCTTGGTATTACCTCATACTTTGGAGTTGCAGTGTAGTATAGGTTTGTTCATCATGATTTCATCCTTTTAGGAATTGTCTTCTTCTTTTTCGAGGGTAGGGTAGTATCTGTTCTGTTGTCATGAGACCATATTCCCATGCATTACCTCTACCTTCGGGATAGAGTAGTGTTGTATATGTTCGTTCGTCATGATACCATCCCACCAGGCATTACCTCATTCTTGGGGAGGAGTACTGTAGTATATGTTTGTTCGTAATGGTACCTTCCTCGTAGGCATTACCTCTTCCTTGGGTATGGGGTACTGTAGTATATGTTTGTGCGTCATGAGACAATACTCCCAGGCATTACCTCCTCTTTTGGAGTGGGACAGTGTATTATATATTGGTTCGTTATAATATAAATAGAAAAAATATGCATTACCTCCTCCTTGAGGTGTACTGTAGTAAACGTTCGTTCGTCATGAGACCATGCAGAGAAGCATGCTTTACTAGTGATATATAATAGACGCTCCTTTCTTATTATGGAAGTGCGTTTTCCCATTGAAAATATAGCGCCATTCGCAGTTCTAAAATATGCAATCATGATGAGAAGGAATGTATCAGCATAATTTGTTTATCACTAAAGCTTCATCGCGAATTTAATCAAATATTTTACGCCGCAAAAATGATTATCTTTTTTTTTTCGGGTCTCGAATTTTATATCTTAATTTCGTTGTAGCAAATTATGATTTTTGATTGCCGACAGCTCTCGGCGCACATGTTGTCCTTTTTTATTATTGTAATTAATTTTACGACGCTGTTTTTTTTAAACAGCAAACAGCTAGCTGTTAATGAGTGATGCAATATCTCTAATTACGCTTTGGAAAAGCTTTTGATAACTGACACCCACGATTAATAACTGATGCGTGTGATTGAATCAACATCAGAAGCTGAAATTGATGTATTCTTTGCAAAATCAGATAGGTGATTACACCTCAGCGCTCGAACGCGAGACAAAACTGGATGGAAATCAAGTCCTCGCCACTAGAGCTGAAAGCAATATCATAAAAAGAATGACAAAGTCAAACCATACAAAAATATATAATATTTTATTGACAACTCATTATAACAACCGAAATTAAAGTTCGTGTCCCATCACCACAATGTTGCATCCCTATGCTTGTTTTACAGGTACTTCCACTGAACGTGCTCCTACAAACTTACTGTACTCCTTCAACGTAAATACCATTGACAACCCCGACTAGCAGTAAAATTTCACCCTTTCACTCTAAAGGTCCTAAGATACAGTAAACTGTAACCCCTGTCCCATCGCAGTGTTTTACAAGTACTACAATAGAATGTGCTCCAAAAAACTTGTTACACGTGTGCCCCCTCAACGTAAAAGGCCTCGACCAACCCGACAGTCAGCAAAATCCCACCCCTTCATTGTAGAGGTCCCTAAGATGCGGGAACACTTTCTATTCTAATGGCTTCTTTCCTCGGACCGCTTGTCTTTGAAATTTCTGCCCTGCTCCCAGTTTTCCCGACTGTACAACAATGCAAACATTTAAATGCAATGTGAACATACATCTTGCTGCCCAAATCCCCTACTTAGTATGTCCCTTATAAATCTGGCCCCAAATGACAGTATCCCCTTACGTCTCAGTGCCAATGTACTTTGTTTGGCGTGAATTAAAGTATTTTTAAAAAGTAGTGAATAAATGTTCAGTGTTTCTAAAAACGTTATAAGTGAACACAAAATTGTTTCAACTGTTTAGGGTGGATACGTTTTTCTGTTATCAGTGTGAATATGCATGGGGCATGTAGATAGTGTGTGTATATATGCTTGCCTTTGTTTAGTTAGTGAGAGAGTATCTTCTGAAATGTTTGTGTAAGTGAGTTCAGTAAACAGTGTGTATATGCTGTCGCTATGTGTTTCGTAGTTTGTAGTAGCTTCTTGTTGCGTTTACAATCAGCGGAGGTGTATGTTTCGGCGCCTCTGATTGACTGAAAGAATATGTTGATTTATATTTTATTCAATCGAGAGTTGATACCTTTAAACTACATGCCCTGGCTGCTGCTACTGCTGCTGTTACTGCTGCTGCTATAGATCTGGGGCATGTGTGCTCCGACAAGGACTGACTCGTTGTGATTCACCAGCCTCGTTATGATCGTAATAAAACACTACCATGCACCTGTAGAAGTCGGTTACAAACAAACAATGCAGGCGCTTACGGTATTAAAGTTTTGTTGTTTTGTGGGTTTTACAGCATTTAAACTGTCGTTTGATTCATTTAATGTCGAACCCGTACATATGTTTTGTATACGATTTGTTTGTGGGCGTATATTTTTAAACAAATAGTTTGTAAGCGATAGTTTTTTTTTTAATAAATCCATGGATGGGACCCTTGCATATACTACAATTCCGGATATGAGTGGACCCGAGAGTAGTGATAAATAAGAGGTGACTCCCTTCTCCAAAGCTCCCAAATTTAGAACTTGAGTAGTTGATAGTGTTGGAAAATAGGGTAGGCAGAAAACTTGAAAGACTGGAGATATATTTTGTGCTGGTGTAATGTGTTGAAGTGGACGCGAACCAATGGTGTCCGAGGTAGTTCGGATTCGTTCTCACTACAAATTCTATTAGGTTCTCCGAAAAGTTGATGCCGAATTTTGAAGGAAATAAACAGTTTATATATATATATATATATATATATATATATATATATATATATATATATATATATATATATATATATATATAGTTTTCAGGTTCGATTATTTTCGATAGGAATTCGAATCAGAGAGCTTTATGTCCGTTCAAACACAGCATGAATAAGTTATGAGGTTGAAAAAGACTAGATATACATTCTGATTGTACACATTATAAGTTATTTCGACCATAACTAGGTCTCCTCGGATGTGTTTCCAACCACAATTCAAACCTAAATGGAAGAATTTTAACACCTTTATATATCTGAACATAATTTTAAAACAAAGTAAAAAATAAAGAATAAAATTAAAAAAAAAATAAAATAAAATAAAAATAAAAAGAATTTCAACAATATTCTATTTACTGATTGGTCTCTATAATATAGAAGGGATGGGAAGGGTGATTATGTTAATTAATAAATTAGGGTGGTGGCATTAACGGAGTATAAAAATATGTAAAATCAAAGTACAAAAATAAATTAGGTTTCTTATCTTTACAAGAAGTCAATCCTCGATTTAAAAGGTGGATTATAACTGATCATGATTAAAACCTAAATGTGTCCGTTTAAAAGAATAAGAATTTAAAAAATTATGTTACAATGCGAAAGTTTGGATTAAATTTCAGATTGTGAATGTTATACATTAAAAATTAAATTTATTACGTTTTTAAAAATTAAAATACGGAAATTACGATTAAAATAGGTACTACAATAGCACATGATTAAAAAATGTTTTATAATATGACGATAAATTAAAAGTATGGCTAAGTTAATATAGGTTTTATTATTGAAAAATTGCACACGTGGTTTCTAAAAAATATGGGATTAAACCAATAATTGATTGGTCTATACTATGTAAGTCAAGCACTCCGAGGGGTTTCAGACATAGATGCAATCTATGTCTGGAAGAAAAAATTAGAATCCTAAAATATGCAGACAACAATATCTTAAATAAAAGGGACGAATTATTGGAAAAATGTAAACACCGGCACAAATTTAAAATAACTAACCTGTAATATATATATATATATATATATATATATATATATATATATATATATATATATATATATATATATATATATATATATATATATATATATATATATATTTATTTATTCTGGTACAGAAAAATTAGTACAACATTCGTACCGTCGGTTTCAAGCACGGAAGGTCTTACCCATCCGGCTCTCTTCAGCTTCTGTTGTCATCTGTTTTGGAAATGTGAGGTCACATGACACTCTTGTTGGGACGCGTTATTTGCTCAGTGTGTTGTGTGTGTTTGTTTAAATTTGAATTTAGTGTAATAAGACCGTTGAGATTTAAAACACGGGAGAAGAAAGAGAATTCAAGATTAAAGGGAATAAAAAAGGGAATAAAAAAGGGGGGTAAAAAATAAAAAAATATATATGAAAAAATATATATATATATATAAATAAATATAAAAAAACATATATATATAAAAACATTTCAATACTAAGAATAAAAGAATAAAAAAAAGAAAGAGAAAGAGAAAAAGAGTATAAAAAGGTATAAAAAGAAGAAAAAAAGGGGGTTAAAAAAATATATAGAGAGAGAATAAAATGTAGAGAATAAAAAAGAGAATAAAAAGTAGAGAATAAAAAAGAGCGAGAGAGAAAGAAAGAATAAAATAAAGAATAAAAATAGAAAGAATAAAAAGAATAAAAATATAATAAATAAAATAAATAAAAGTATAAATAAAAATAAAAATAAATTAAAAATAAATTTAAAGATTAAAAATAATAATAATAATAAAAAATAAAATTAAAAATTAAAAATTAAAGATTAAAAACAAAAATAATAAAAATAAAGAAAGGGTTTCTCTGAAATTCCCGTGGGCCAAATTATGAATTTGTATCATTAGCCGTTATATTTTTGAAGGTATGCGTTCTAAAAAACCGTTGATGTGTAAGAATCTTTTCCCCAGATTGGAGTGATTTTAATGAAGAAATTCGGATCTAAGGGAGGTAACTAAGATGGAAATATGAAATATTTGAGTTTGTTAAAATGGGTTTGTAGATTAATCTAGTGGTTGATAAAAAATTAAATATTTTTGCATTTTGGTGAAAGTCGAAGTTTTTGCTCTTGGAATTTATGTGGATATAGTTTGTTTAAATGGATTTGTAGAGTAATCTAGTGACTGATAATTAAATTAAATATTTTTGTATTTTTGTGAAGGTCGGAGTTTTTGCTCTTGAAGTTTAAGTGGATATAGGTTGATGCGTCCCAACAAGAGTGTCATGTGACCTCACATTTCCAAAACAGATGACAACAGAAGCTGAAGAGAGCCGGATGGGTAAGACCTTCCGTGCTTGAAACCGACGGTACGAATGTTGTACTAATTTTTCTGTACCAGAATAAATAAATATTATGCTCTTAATTTTTAACTTTGATTCTTAATTAATCGAGCACTCTGCTGGGATTTTTCCTACCATTCTACAAAGAATTATATATATATATATATATATTTGTAAATAAAACCTATATTAACTTCACCATACTTTTAATTTATCGTCATATAATAAAACATTTTTTAATCGTGTGCAATTTTTACAATCGGGCAACGTCCGGTAGGGTCAGCGATTTGCAAATAATAATAAGGATTATATATCAAATGTTTACACAAATAAATCGCAAAGAGTGAAGGACCTAGTTTACAACGGTTTTATTTAGTGTTTCCGGTTTCAATCCCAACTTAAATACTGTTTTCGGTTTTCCGATTTATTTTACCCCGACCACGCATTTTCCAAGCTGTTCACACTTTAAAATATTCTTTCATCTACATCAAGACAACGACTTACATCGGCTTGTTTACACATTGGATCCGTCTTGAGTAAACATCGGGGGAGATCGCGAACAACGAAACCGGATTGCCGATCATGCCGCTGTGTAAAGTAGTTCGCAGTCACGTTGTGACCTGACGGCGTAGTAATTACTTTCTTTTGGATGAAAAACGAAATTCGTCTCACAAGACATTGAAGTCTTGCATATGATGCTAACGTAGGCTACCGCAAGATTCATTCACCTTATTTACTTCTTCTGTTTCATAAACACCATTCGATCTGCATACAAGATGGTAAGATGATAAGTTAGCTGTGATGGATCACTGCTTCTATGTATGCTTACACGTGACCTGGAATTTCCTTTTCTTAGATACGTCCACGCGTCTGTTTAACAGCCTCTCTCGATCGGTCGGTCTGTCACGCTTCAGTTGAAAACAATAGTTTCATCGATAAACGCGCAGATTAAATGGACGCATCTTACTTTAGATACGCCCATGCATCTCTACATGGACATCCTGTCCATTGGCAGTTTGTATGCTTAAGTTCGTAATAGTAGTTTGTTGGTCTGTCACGTTTAAGTTTGTAATAATATTTTCGTTGGTTTGTCACGTTTAAGTTTGTAATAGTATTTTCGTTGGTTTGTCACGCTTAAGTTTGTAATAATATTTTCGTTGGTTTGTCACGCTTAAGTTTGTAATAATATTTTCGTTGGTTTGTCACGTTTAAGTTTGTAATAGTATTTTCGTTGGTTTGTCATGCTTAAGTTTGTAATAATATTTTCGTTGGTTTGTCACGCTTAAGTTTGTAATAATATTTTCGTTGGTTTGTCACGCTTAAGTTTGTAATAATATTTTCGTTGGTTTGTCACGCTTAAGTTTGTAATAATATTTTTGTTGGTTTGTCACGCTTAAGTTTGTAATAATATTTTCGTTGGTTTGTCATGCTTAAGTTTGTAATAATATTTTCGTTGGTTTGTCACGCTTAAGTTTGTAATAATATTTTCGTTGGTTTGTCACGCTTAAGTTTGTAATAGTATTTTCGTTGGTTTGTCACGCTTAAGTTTGTAATAATATTTTCGTTGGTTTGTCACGCTTAAGTTTGTAATAATATTTTCGTTGGTTTGTCAGCTTAAGTTTGTAATAATATTTTCGTTGGTTTGTCACGCTTAAGTTTGTAATAATATTTTCGTTGGTTTGTCACGCTTAAGTTTGTAATAGTATTTTCGTTGGTTTGTCACGCTTAAGTTTGTAATAATATTTTCGTTGGTTTGTCACGCTTAAGTTTGTAATAATATTTTCGTTGGTTTGTCACGCTTAAGTTTGTAATAATATTTTCGTTGCTTTGTCACGCTTAAGTTTGTAATAATATTTTCGTTGGTTAGTCACGCTTAAGTTTGTAATAGTATTTTCGTTGGTTTGTCACACTTAAGTTTGTAATAATATTTTTGTTGGTTTGTCACGCTTAAGTTTGTAATACTATTTTCGTTGGTTTGTCACGCTTAAGTTTGTAATAATATTTCGTTGGTTTGCCACGCTTAAGTTTGTAATAATATTTTCGTTGGTTGGTCACGCTTAAGTTTGTAATAATATTTTCGTTGGTTTGTCACGCTTAAGTTTGTAATAATATTTTCGTTGGTTTGTCACGCTTAATTTTGTAATAATATTTTCGTTGGTTTGTCACGCTTAAGTTTGTAATAATATTTTCGTTGGTTTGTCACGCTTAAGTTTGTAATAATATTTTCGTTGATTTGTCACGCTTAAGTTTGTAATAATATTTTTGTTGGTTTGTCACGCTTAAGTTTGTAATAATATTTTTGTTGGTTTGTCACGCTTAAGTTTGTAATAATATTTTCGTTGGTTTGTCACGCTTAAGTTTGTAATAATATTTTTGTTGGTTTGTCACGCTTAAGTTTGTAATAATATTTTCGTTGGTTTGTCACGCTTAATTTTGTAATAATATTTTCGTTGGTTTTTCACGCTTAAGTTTGTAATAATATTTTTGTTGGTTTGTCACGCTTAAGTTTGTAATAATATTTTCGTTGGTTTGTCACGCTTAAGTTTGTAATAATATTTTCGTAGATTTGTCACGCTTAAGTTTGAAATAGTATTTTTCTTAGTCTGTCACGTTTCAGTTTGAAATAACATTTTCGTTGATCTATCACACTTAAATTTAAGATTGTATCTTCGTCGGTCTGTCACGTTTAAGTTTTAAATAGTATTTTCATTGGTCTGCCATGCTTAAGTTTTAAATAGTATCTTTATTGTTCTGTCACGCCCATAGTTGAAATCGTATTTCATCACTAAACGCGCTGATTGAATGGACACCTTTTCAGAATGGATTTGTTCTTGTTTGTTTTGTGGTTCAATTTCTCGCGGCGGACAACATACTGATTTTTTATTGACTTCCATTTCTAAGACTTATTTAAGCGACTTTATTTTGTTATACATACGTTTAATGAGGGCTATGGTATTGTCTGTTTCTCTAGAACCAGCGTGCGCACACGATCGCTGATGGGCGGCAGCACTCCTGAATTGAGTTGTTTCCTAATATTATTCCTTGATCAATTATTAAAGATTTTGTGATTCTCAGTGGTTCCAGGATCCTCATCTAACATTAAGAGAAGAATAGGAATGACAACTTCTGTATTTGGAAGTCTAAAGAAAAATATGTAGCAAAATTTACATAGCAACACATCTGAAGTTAAAACTTTAAAATTAATTGATAGTTAATTTCTATTGCTGTATATGTAACTGCAACATAGTATATACTGGCAGAACCTGAGAGGAAGCTCAATGTTAAAGAACGCTCATTGGAGTAACTGCGAGATAGACGAAGAAATGCAGATATCAGAAAGAAGTTTAATATTAACAGATCCATCAATGACATTATTCGCTAAAATAGAATAACGTCGTTAGGGTATGTTCTCCAGCTACCAGACTCCAACTATGTAAAGAAAGCATATAAAGACGATTGCATTGTAGAGGACGACCACGAAAGAGAGTGGCCTACCAGATATGGGTTGATACTGGTGTGCCGATACTGCTAGTGAAAGGCTGGCCCAATCATGTGGTGAAGCTCTCTTTAAATGTGCCGATAAGATATGATTAAACAGTGATCATCGATCTTTTTCATTGGTCAGTAATCGTGAACAAACAATCATGCAGAATAAACCGCTTTTGTCTTCAACAGGTTTGACTTGTCCTTTTCTTTTCGATATATAATATGACTCAATTTTAAGCGGCCTTTCCTCAATTTGGCAAGATCACAGTAAACGCGCATACATGAGCAAGCAGCACAAAAGAAGATTATGACCTATTTTCATGTATACAAGGGTGAAACACAACATTTGGTATAACTCGACCGAGGATTGACCCCTGGTCAACCAGACCAAGAAATATATAATAGTAAACAGTATATTTCAGAATTCTTTAAAGCATATTTTCCATTAAAAATAATTTGAGTGTTTAAATCAACTCCTGTGTGTTATCTGAACTAGAATGTTGTTATGTTTTCACTTACAGAGACGTGTATAAACCATTATACACCCGTGTCGTCGTCGTCGTCGAACCCAGGTTCTTTCTTGTCTGTGGATACAAAACCACTATGGCGCCGATGTTGATATATGAAACAGGTTTATTTAAAAAGAGAATAAGAGTCAGAGAAAACATCATAGAGACAGATTACTTTCGTACGCTCATAGAACAGACAGATAGATAGACGGGTAGCTCGCCTCGCTGCATTTAGTTACTTTGTGCGCCCCCTTCTCTATTGGGGATAGCGCTATCGACACGTCTTTCCTGCTTGAAATCCCGCCAGCTAAAAGGTCGCAAATCTCCGTCCGGTAATCACATGGTTTCGCGACTGCTGCCTGATGATCACCTCTGTCACTTAAACTTTTTTGATTCAAACACGACCCTCGTTATGTAAACCTTTTATCTCGGATGTTTTCTTGAGTAAAGTAAACGGTAGACATAATTTGAACGTGGCATAATAGTGGAGCTGTAGAAGCAATATATTACTCAACGCGCCATCTGAGGCGATTGTGCGTAGTAGAATTAATGTTGCAAATTCCTTAAAAGAGACTGGGGGTTACGGGACGAAAATTCCAAGTGGTTGGCTCAAGATAATTTTGTTATCATTTGGGCAAGTGGATGTGGTAGATTGTTCAGCAAGACACCAGGTGATTATCGAACCAGATTAAGGCTCTTACTACGCTGAATGCAACCCAAGGACCATGCGATGACACACCCAAGTCAAAGGTCGTAAAAGCCGCTAATGTATTCAAAGCCTTCAAGCCTCCTTGCACATCACCAAATAACTCGGTTTGACTATGCTAAGAAGCAATAAATATGGAGCATAGAAAAGTAGAAGAAGGTTTTGTTTTCTTTACTAAAGAATTTAACCTGAACAGTCTAGATAGCTTCAAACACGATAAGGATATTTTAGTGGAGACATTTTCTGAACGAGAAGGTTTCATTAAGTTTCTCGTTTGAAAGAAAAACTATAAATAAAGATCATTTATCATGTTGTCTATCCAGAAGCCAGCCAGTAACTTCTTTATCGGCATCATTAGGAGGCATACCAAAGATAGGACCCCATGGTACGTCACATAGAAAGTCAAGATGCCGATCCCAATCAGCTTTCATGTAATTAACCATCTTCCTATGGAAAGGAGAACGAACAGAAGACTTCACAGAAAAATTAACCTCAACATCAACAACCGCATCATCAGAACTCATTAGAGGAGAAGTTAGAGAAAGATCAATGAAGGATCCTTGGTGATGGCCATTAACAGGACAACGTGTAGGATAGGTAACAATTTGGGGCAAGTCATGAACTAGGAAAAAATTACGACACATTTCACCAGCTAGATCTGTGCGATTAGAGTTAGGGAGCCAGTCAGAATTATAAGCATTGAAGTCACCAAAAACAAAGATGTTGCTTGACTGATGAGACTGCAATGCGTTATCAATACTGCTGGATATAGCATCAACAATAGAGCGATCATTGTCGAAAGAAGAACGGTATAAAAATAACCAATAGGAAGTGGAGTGCATCAAAAACAATAGACATATAAAAGGACACACATGAGATTCAATACTGGGGACACATGCAATGGGGAGATCCCTGAAAATTAAGATGAGCAAAACCATGCAGATGCGTATAAGAGTCTAAGCGGACAAGAGCGAAATAATGTAGATCAAGTGAATCATCCAGATTAGTCTTACAAATAGTAAGGACGTGAGGAGATTTGCCGAAGAGAAAAGACTGAACATCAGGAATGTTTGACCTGAGACCTCTGATGTTACTATAGGAAATAGTAAGACTTTTGTTGTGTGGATTTGTAGAGGATATAATTATAAAAAGGAAGAGAAAGATAGAATCAGTTCAAGACAAACTAAGCCTGAATGAGACCCCACCACTAGCGTCCAATCTCCTGGACTCCAAACAGGCTAGCCAAAAAGTAAACCATTCAAGAGCTCAATACGGAAGGAATGGGTTACAATGCTGGCTGACAAAAAGTCTACCCCTGCTTCTTTTTCTTCTTTTCTTTATTTCCTCTGCCCATTCTCTTCTTAATTATTCATCATAATATAATTCTTATTCTTATTCTTCTTTTCTTTTCAACTGCCACTTGGCTCATTAGTTCGGCAGTAGTAAAATAAGGTGTTTTTCTTTCTGTCTTTCCATGCCTACCCTTCACTCTCTACCTCTCTCTCCACTACTCTCTCTCTCTCTCTCTCTCTCTCTCTCTCATTTTCTCTACCCCCTGGGCACGTATTCAATATAATAGATAGAATAAAAAAGAAAATAAAAGAAAGGAAAAGAAATTAAAGGAAAGGAAAAGAAAGGAAAAGAAGTATGACTGACTGTTTGACATAGTTTCCGTGTTTTTAAAAAATAACTACCAGTAAGAAACATTTTTTTACCATCCATGCACTAATTTAGTCCTTGGTAAAACAACCCTCTCCACTCTGCCCCAATCCCCTCTCTCTCTCTCTCTCGCAATTTTTTTTCAATATGATAGAAAAAGGGATCAATTATACGTGAAGCACCCAAAAATCACACACGAACAAAAGGACACATTAAATTATAAACAAAGCATATGCAGATTTTGTTCTGTAAACTTTATAAATTTATGAAAATAATAATAATTAATAAAAAGAAAGTTACACAATTTTTTTGTAACACAAGGCAGGTGTGTTGCTTATAATTCACCCGGAAGTAAAAGAAAAAGTACCCGGTGTCGAGCCAACATGTGTCCCTTTGATTGTTTATGTGTCCCTTTTGATCTAAAAAAGAAAAGAAAAAGAAAAAATACATCTGACTGACTATTTGACCTAGTTTCAGTGTTGTTTTTAAACAACTACTAGTATTCCTCCCCCATGCACTAATTTGGTCACCGATAACCCCAAGAGAATGAATGATACAGTTTTATTTTACTATAATCAGGTTGGGGTCACACTGAATACGATGATGTAAAGTTTGTAAGTGTAGTGCATCATGACTTTTATTTTGACACACCAGACACAATTACAACTTTCTTTTAGATACTTGAAGATGGCCATACAGCAACATGTTTAAGCTGATAAATAAGCACTTGAAGTTAAAGATAAAAAATACGAAATTATTTTCTTACATGGTGAGAGAACAACTTGTAACCATGTTTAGTATGTTAGCTAAACAACAATATTTTAACAAAAAAAATATGTATATATTTAAATCAAATTGAAACAAATATCCTCGATGAAACTTATTTATCTAATTATTCTATGAATCTAACCTTGGGCTTCAATAACAACTTCGATTCGGGCTCGAAACCGTCCACAAGCTGAAATTAAGTGGTCCTTATTCATTCTGGACATCACCTGGACAATGGCAGCCTTAGTGAAGCTATGGTACTATGGGGATGTCGATTAGTATCCCGTTCTATAACGCTCCACACATTATAATTCATAGGATTAAAATCTGGCGAGTTAGAGGTTCACGTGTTGGGGGTTACATGATTGTAAAAATTCTCTGATAACCAGTCCTGGGTTACAATGTTTTTTATAGAATATGCCGAGTCTTGTTGAAAGACATCTGGTCTCCCCTGGCTAACTTTGTCTATCCTAGGCTTAACAACTTCTCACAACTCCTAAACCCATCAAAGTAGCCAATTATTTGTTGCGCATCACCCTGGGTACTTCAGAAGAAGATACGCATACGTCCCTCTACGTGCCATCACGTCCCTCTAGTTCTAAGCGAACCTAATGAGAAAATGATCTGGCAACATGTAAAAAGTTACTTATTTGTACATCACGATGTTTTGCCGCTAAAGCAACTATGATCGCATGTCTTTTCATTTATTGGGTTAGCATCTTCCTTTGAATGGGTTATCTGAAATAAAAAGAGGTGCTCTCTCTCTCTCTCTCTCTCTATATATATATATATATATATATATATATATATATATATATATATATATATAATTCTTGACGTAATGCGAATTTATTCTGTGATGCCATTCCGGCGCCACCGAATTTTAATTGTCAACGTCTTTCTTGGAACAATGCGAAAACGTCCTCTGCTCGTTTTAAAAAATATATATATATTCTTTCTCCAGCTTTTTTGTTTATTCATTTTGACACCTGAGGATGATTCGACGAAGAATCGAAAACGTTCGTGATACCTTGGACATTTATTTATTTTTTTTATTTTAATAAAAAAAAAACATTAGAAAGATTGAAAAAAAAAGGTATTATTAAACAGACGAATTCTGTTATTTTTAATAATGTTTGCATATATATATATATATATATATATATATATATATATATATATATATATATATATATATATATATATATTATTTCATGTGTCCACATCAAATGTTATAAGGAAATATGATCTTTTCTGTATCTATTTTCAGTATTTACATCAACAGTGCTCAATACGTGAGTAGAGCTAAGTAGTAAGTTATGAAAATATATTTATGGCAATTAAGCTACACAAAGGCTTTCAATATATATATATATATATATATATATATATATATATATATATATATATATATATATATTATAACCTCCATACGCTAGCGTTTCGAGCTTTCGCTCTCATTAGTGCAGGGATGATAATCTCGGACGGTCACACGGTTCGAACCCCTGCCACAGAGTCAACCTAGACTCCGTAAGCAAACGCTGTAACGGCCACGTTCAAGAAGGAAATTTAAGTTCTATTTAAGTTCTACAAAGACTGACTAAAGATTCTACGAACGTTGTCGGAATATCCCTTATAGCTACGTGTCAGTCTATTTTTAACTTCCCCAAACAGGGCTCAGCTTTAATCTTATAAAGGGGGCTTATAATATTAATTTTAAATAAATAATATTAAATCATTTTTACCTACATACGCTAGCGTTTCGAGCTTTCGCTCTCATCAGTGCAGGGATGATAATTTCGGACGGTCACGCGGTTCGAACCCCTGATGTATGCAATAGTTTTATCGATATTAACAGTAATTAATGTAATAGCCCTCACACCCTGCAGTGTTCGCCACTTTTTAAAAACACTTTTAAACACTTCTTACTAAAGTAAAAGCTATCGACAATCAGAAGTTAGACGGGCGATGTGTTATCCTTGTTTAATAAAATCTTGACTACATCATTAACCATTTGATTGGGGAAAACAATGATAACAGCTAATGAGTATTAAGGGAGAATAAAGAAAATATTGAGAAAAAGAGAAATCAGGAACGAAGACAATACGAAACGAAACCAAACAGATATTACAGAGAAAGAGAGGGGTGAAAAACTAAGTAACCAACAATGAAGGCATCCACAGTTATTATGCAAAATATATAACATTGATAAGGGATTATGAATATTGCCATTTGCCAATTGCAGAAGACATATTAATTTTCTGGTTGCATGGCAATAACGTCAAAACGCCCACAATAGAATTGCATTTTTTTTTTTAACTTATGATGTACATTTTCGGTTATCTTGCTATATACTACTGTGCATTCATAAATAGGCGTCTTTGCATATATATATATATATATATATATATATATATATATATATATATATATATATATATATATATATATATTAGTAGAGAATGGTAGTTTGCTTGAAGCATTGCTGGGTATAGTAGTAGTAGTTTTTGAAAGGCTGTGGGCAATGCAATTCCGGGTAAGATGCAAGTTGAAAGGAAAGGAACAAAAACAATAACAATAAATCGAATACGATATAAGACTTACTATTTATTTTTCCTTTTTTTCTTTTTTTTTTCTTATATAACAGCAAGAGTGTTTTAGCTGTTCGTGTGATGTCCGGGTGATTAAAAATCACTATTTGATATTTCGGGAAAAGACATCCCTTTGTCAAAAATAATTAGACCAGAAGAAGAATAATATTTTATTCTTCTCCGACTGTGTAGAGAATAATACAAACAAAATGGCTGCCAGATATAGACCGCAGCAAATAAAGCAGTTTCACAGGGAATATAAATTAAATTAAGTTTTATTTTAATATTATGTTAAATATATGATTTGGAGTTTAAAATATTTGTGTAATGTTGGTTAGGTGTATGGTGTTCGATAAACTGTTAGTTTTGATAATATATATATATAATTTTTTTTTTTTTATATTTGAATATTTACTTTGTTTTATCTTCGTATTTTTATTTTGTTTATCTTTCTATCGTAATTTAAGAATTTTAATATAAAGTAAAGTAATTAGTCTCATATTTTAAATATTCTAGATCTATTTACTTATCGATTTCGATTATCATCTATTAAAGAAGTGTTATTAATTACTAATTTTGAGTTTCGTCAAATTAGATTAACGAATTAACTTATTAACTTGATATATTTACTATAAGATAAAGGGGAGTAACTCTGGATTTTTTAAATATTTTTTTATAATTAATTTTTATTTATTTATTTTTTTAATTTTTTTTTAGGTGGAGATCTGTATAACAATATTAGTATATATATACAACATAATGCATATATACATATATATATATACATATGTATTATTGTTTGTTTAATTGTTTATCTATATATATTCATCAATTTCTTTACATATTTGTTTGTTTGTTTTAAAAAAATTTTTTTTTTTTATTTATTTATTTATTTATTATTATTATTATTTACTTGTTTAATTTATTAATTATTTATTTAATATTTGCATGTTATTTGTATACATTCTATATGTGTTTGGATTTATTAATTAATAATGCTAGGTTATGGGGTGACTTATTTTGGTGGGTTAGAAGAGTATGTTGAATATGGTTTTTGGTTTGTGGTTGAAAGTGTGTAAGGATGGAAGTTCATATGGGGAGGGGCCTGTTTGATTGTTTGGGTGTGTGGTGAGTTTATTATAGGAGGTGAGTAATGAGTGAAGTGGTGGAAACGGACTCTGTTAAGTGTTAGATATGGGGGTTGGTTGGTGGATGGGGGGTAGATATTATAGAATGAATGGTGAGTAGAGCTCGTGACGTTGATTGAGTGAGGGGTTTAATCTGGAGATGAGGATTGATTCTGTGATTCTAAGGTCACCAATGTTTCTGACAGACGCTAAGATGGAGACGTGAATATCGCGCTGAGTGTTTTAGCAAATCTCTATGTGTTTGTGGAAAGAGGATATACGGGTATTCAAGTGCTCCTTTATGCGCAAGTGTAGCGGTCTTGTAGTGTTGCCGATGTAAAAATTTTTGCATTTATTGCACTGTAGTTTGTAAACACAGTTAGTGCGATGGCACAGACCTGTGTTGGGGATAGGGCAATTGGCCAGGGAGCAGGGTTCGGGTGTGTGGTTAGTGTGTTTATGTTATGGTGCCGTACCTACCTACAAAGAACTAATGGACTCGTCCACCTTATAAATACGGGAAGCACGTGACACTTGGTCTTTTCTTCCCAGGCAAACCAGCAATGGCGGTTGAGAGCAACCTCTCCTTGTAATATCTTTCTTTCTATTATATAATATATACCTTTGTTCATTTAAACCATGTGTTCCTGTGTTATTCATTCAGCTTTACCAAGGTCCACAACAAATGGCGACGAGGCAATTCGAACTCTTGGGTCAAAAAACTGAAAATACCACGTGAAAATGCACTCACACAATTAATGCAGGAAACCGCACGCAAAAAAAAAAAAAAAAAAAAAAAAAAAAAAAAAAAACAAAGGTTTTTGCCGTACGGTCGAGAGAAGAAAAGAGAACTCAACTGAAAAAAAAAACACGTTGAATTCTTAAGTGCGAGAAAATTGTTTTCTTTTAAGAAAAAGAAAATTGAAATAGACATGTGCTCTAAGTTTTAAAACTGCTTATCGAAAAAAAAAACAGCTTGAAATTGGGTGCGCGTTCTTCTAGTTTGGGAAAACTAGTTAAAAAACAAAAAAAATCAAACAAAACAAAAACAACTGAAATTGAATGCGCGTTTTTTTTTCTCTGGGTTGGAAAACTAAAAAAAAAAACAAAACAAAAGAAATATCGAACACCAAGATTAAGCGAATATTATTTTTTTTTTTAGACGAACGTCACAGCGAGTTTTTTTTGACGAACGCACACAAAAAAAAATGAAACCGACACCACGTGCTTCATTTTAAGAACAGATATGAAACAAAAACATGAAATGAACACACGTGCGTTACTACATAAAAAAAATGACGCACGATAAAAAAAAGGTCAGTTTTATTTTCTCTCTCTTCTTTTTTTTCCGACTTGTACTGAAATATTTTAAAATGCAGAAAGAATTAATTGTGAAACAGATTTTTTTTTCTCTTCGTTAAAATTAAAAACGTGTATAAGAAAAAAACATTACATAATCTTTTCATAACTAAAACTCAGCGTCTTGCAAACGCTAATTTAAAGAAAAGAACTTCTTATAAATTCATTAAATAACGAGAAAATATTAATTTTCAAAATAAAAAAATAAAAAAAATAAGTGAATATACGCGTATATAGAGAAAAGGAAAAGTTTCATAATCTTTTCATAATTTAAAACGGCGCCTAGCAAACGCTAATTTAAAGAAAAGAACTCTTATAAAATCATAAGATAATAAGAAAATATTAATTTTCTAAATAAAATCAGAAACTAAATGGTTGAATATGGAAGATATTAAGTCTATAATCGCCGAACTAACGAAATTCCAAATCTCCCAGCAACAACAAACTGAGGAAAGATTTCAAAAGCTTTTATTACAACAGAACCAAAATATTTTATTACACAAAAAAGAGTATGATGAAAGATTGGAATTTCTGATACAAACAATATCGCGCAGTGATCAAAAAAATGAAAAAGACGACACGTTTTCGCAGAACGAAATTTGGAACAGTATTGATAATTACTCATACACGGAAAATAATACATTTGAAGAATATTTCCGAAGATATGAAGACCTATATAAAATTGACTGCGGTGGTTGGAGTGATGCGAAGAAGCTACGCCTCCTTCTTAGAAAACTAAATACTACAGAACATACCAAATTCGTGGATTTCATTTTGCCTCGGAAAACCAGCGAGCTAACTTTCATAGAAGCGGTTGGTTTATTGACAGAACTGTTTAGTCCAAGAACTACACTATTCCACAAACGATGGAAGTGCATGAACCTGGTAAAGAAAGATGAGGAAGATTACGCTACTTTTGCATCGATAGTGAACAAGCATTGTGACGATTTTAGACTAGCTGAATTAAGTGCAGATAATTTCAAGTGTCTAATTTTTGTACAAGGTTTAATCTCAGGAAATGACACGGAGATAAGGCGTAGAGTTCTAAATAAATTAGAGAATGAACCAAGCCTTACGCTGCAAAAGTTGGCTGAGGACTGTCAAAGATTTGTAAATGTAAAACAGGACTCAAAAGACATTGAATTGTCCGGCATTGCGCACATAAAAAAGGTACATCAAAAAACAAAAGCTCAACCTTATAGAAAAATAAGAAATAATAATTTTGATGTAACAAAGACAAACCAAACCAGTAAAAAAATAAATAAATTGCCACCAAGCCCTTGTTCACGCTGTCGTAATCCACATTGGTACAATGAGTGCCCATTCCGTTTTAAAACCTGTATGAAATGCAAAAAAGTTGGACATAAAAGTTCGCACTGCAGAACGGGCAGAGGAAATAAAATGCGGATTCAAGCCACTAGGACAAAGAAGGAAACTGGCATGAACATAAGAAAATATGTACAGGTGAAAATCCTGGATAAAAATATAAAATTGCAATTGGATTCTGGTTCAGACGTTTCCATTATAAATTTACATACATGGAGGAGATTAAATAAACCTACTCTATCAAGAACAAACAGGCTGGCAAGCACAGTTACTGGTGAAAGAATTACATTTGAAGGAGAATTAATCACAAATGTGTCCCTAATGGGAAATACTAAAAAACTCAAACTACTGGTACTGAAGGATTCGAATAATCTTTTTGGTTCAGATTTTATGCAGGCATTTGATTTATGGAAGTTGCCGATAAATACATTTTGTAAAAAAAGAAATAGTCGCGCAACAGAATTGGAAAAACTACAACGAGAATTAAAAAACTCGTTTCCAGAGTTTTTTTCTGGCGGTCTTGGATGCTGCACTAAAATGACTGCAAAATTCCGTCTAAAAAAAAATGTACTGCCGGTATTTAGAAAAGAAAGGAAAGTACCCTTCGCCTCGATTGAAAAAATAAACGCTGAATTAGACCGACTGGTAAAGATGGGTATTTTATCAAAAGTACAACACAGCCAGTGGGCAGCGCCCACGGTTTATGTAAAGAAAAAATCTAATGAGATTCGTGTATGTGCAGATTTTTCAACAGGACTGAATACTGCCCTCGCGGACTATCACTACCCACTCCATACCCCGGAAGAAGTGTTTACAAGCTTAAATGGAGGAAGATTTTTTTCAAAAATAGACCTAAGTGAGGCATACCTACAACTACCGGTGGATAAAGATTGTTCTAAGCTGTTATGTATAAACACACATCGTGGTTTATATAAATTCGAAAGATTAGCGTTCGGAGTTAAGGTCGCGCCAGCCATTTTCCAACAAGTAATGGACACAATGCTGGGCGGACTCGATTTCACAATAGCATATCTCGATGACATCTTGATTAACAGCAAAGATATCGAACAACACCAAAAACATGTAAATCAAGTGTTTGCGAGAATCCAAGATTATGGGTTCAAAGTAAAAGAAGAAAAATGTGATTTTTTCCTGGAGGAAATAAAATATCTGGGTCATGTGATCGACAAGGACGGCAGAAGACCAGACCCAGAAAGGGCTACCGCAATAAAAAACATGCCGGCGCCAGAAAACGTCATGACATTACAGAGTTTTCTGGGCCTAGCAAATTACTACCAGGCTTTTATCCCAGAAATGCATAATTTGCGTGCTCCATTAAATGAGCTATTAAAAAAAGGTAAAGCCTGGGTATGGACACCTGAATGTCAGGATGCATTTAATAAAATCATAGAAAGACTTACGTCAGAGTTATTTCTAACACATTACAATCCAGAATTGGACATAATCGTAGCTAGCGACGCTAGTTCATATGGTTTAGGAGCATGTATCCTACACAAAATGCCCGATGGAACCCATAAACCCATTGCACATGCATCAAGGACCTTGCTCCCAGCGGAAAAACAGTATTCTCAAATCGAGAAAGAAGCCCTAGCAATAATATTTGCAGTAACAAAGTTTCACCGATACATACATGGTAGACAATTTACCTTACAGACAGACCATAAGCCGCTAATTACAATTTATGGATCTAAAAAAGGCCTACCTGTATATACAGCTAATAGACTACAAAGATGGGGAACTATCTTATTAAACTACAACTTTAAAATGCAACATTTGCATTCAAATAAAATCTATCATGCAGATGGATTGTCGAGATTAGTGCCAAAACAGAGAGAGACTCTAGAAGACACAGTGATTGCGTCTCTTCAAACAGAAGGAGATTTTAAAGAGATTTTGTGCAACGCAGTGAGAGAGCTCCCGGTGACACTATACGAGATAAAAAAAGAAGCTCAAGAGGATGAATTTATCACCAGAACAAAAATGAAATTGGTAGATAAGGATTTACATGCGGCAAAGAGTTTCTTACTCTGTGATGACGTACTCATGCATAACGAAAGGGTGGTCATCCCAGAAAAACTACGAAAGCAAATTCTGAAAGAATTTCATGTTGGCCATCCAGGGATAACCAGGATGAAGGGGTTAATGAGGAGTTTTGTGTACTGGCCAGGTATGGACAATGACATTGAAAAAGCAGTAAAGCTTTGTAAAGGCTGTGCCTTAGCGGCAAAAGCACCGCATATAAAGCATAGCCCATGGCCAAAGACCGACCGTCCGTGGGAAAGAATTCACGTGGATTTCGCGGGACCATTGGAAGGATTTTACTACTTAATCGTAGTCGACAGTTTTTCAAAGTGGCCCGAGGTACTACGTTGCAGGAGTCCCACGTCAGAGGTTACGATAAGATTCCTACATGAACTATTTGCCCGTTTTGGGGTAGTGGATTGTTTGGTGAGTGATAATGGGACGCAGTTCACGTCATCAGATTTTGAGGAGTTCTGCGCGACGTTTCAAATCAGACATATAACGACGCCCACGTATCATCCTAGGTCAAACGGCCAGGCGGAACGCTTCGTAGACACATTAAAAAGAGCATTAAAAAAGGCCGGTGATACTCCTAAGGAGAAGGCTTTACAACAATTCTTACAGGTATATAGAATTACAAAAAACATGAACATAGCATCATCATTATCCCCCGCAGAGATGATGTTTGCGCGGAATGTGAAGTCCGTGTTTGATAAATTATTACCTAAACATAATAATTATGACCGAATCTCTACGGTACCGAAGAAAAAATACAACCCAGGAGATAGGGTATATTTTAAGATGTTCAAAAACAATGCATCGTTCTGGGAACCCGGTACAATTGAAAAGAGGATCGGATCGATGGTATATATCATAAAAGGACCACGGTTCTCGCATAAGAGACATCTAAATCAGATCAGAAAAAGACTGTCAGATGACACTGACAGCGCCCCACAAGGAGAAGACGTGATGGACGTGATATATGACACCTTCAACTTACTAGCACCCCAGGTAGTCACACGTAAACGACAACCAAAAAGAAAACGAATGGCTCCGGACTACCTAGAGATAGATCCGAAAAGGAAACGTTATTAAGACTCCTGAGGAGGTAAGGCTTGGAAGGGGGTGTTATGGTGCCGTACCTACCTACAAAGAACTAATGGACTCGTCCACCTTATAAATACGGGAAGCACGTGACACTTGGTCTCTTCTTCCCAGGCAAACCAGCAATGGCGGTTGAGAGCAACCTCTCCTTGTAATATCTTTCTTTCTATTATATAATATATACCTTTGTTCATTTAAACCATGTGTTCCTGTGTTATTCATTCAGCTTTACCAAGGTCCACAACAGTTTATTAGATAGATGTTGGCGTAAGGAGGTGCCAGTATGTGTTAGTTGTATGTTAAGGTTTTCCTTATGTATTGCCTTGCGGATGGATGTGGTGATCTTATCGCTGAAGAAAGGGAGTTTTAAGAAGCATGTGTTAGCGAGGGTGCGGTGTCTACGTGTTTTGGGCTTATTTAGGTGGGCTATGGTGGGGGCGGGGTAGCCATTATTTTGGAGGGTTTGGTGGAAGTTTTTAGTATGTGATATTTTGTCAGCAGCAGAAAAGCATTTATTTTGTATTCGGGTGATTTCATTATGGGCATAACTTAATTTGGCTTTTGTGGGCAGGGCAGACTTATAGTGTATGAAAAGGTTTTTGCAGGCAGGTTTCCTATAGAAGTTAGTGTGTATAGAGCCATCTTCGGTGATGTTAAGGTTGAAATCAAGGAGAGAGAGTGAGCCGGACTCGTTTGGGTGTTCTATGGTGAATTGTATGTGGGGGTCGGTGTTGTTGAATGTGTTGAATATTTGTGTGGCTTCGTCTTGAGAGGATGTAAGGATTAGAATGTCATCTATATATCTGGAGAAGAATATATAGGAGAGGCAGGAGTTAAGTGCTCGTTGCTCTAACCGGTTCATGTAGGTGATGGCTAAGAGACCGGAAAGGCTAGAACCCATGGGGAGGACGGAGATTTGTTTGAAAGTGTGCTGCTGAAAGGTAAAGTATGTGTTGTCGATGATGATGTATAAGAGATTGTGAATGTCAGTAGGTGTTAGTCCGAAGAGCTCTAGGTTGTCAGAGGAAGATATGTGGTCGGTGATGAGGTCTATGGCTGGGTGTGCGGGTATTGAGGTGTAGAGGGAGATTACGTCTAGGCTAAATATATAGTTGTTAGTTTGTAGTTGTTGGTGTTGGAGTGGGTGTAGTCTGCTAATTACTTGGTCGGAGCTGCTGACATGTGCGGGGAAGGTGGAGAGTAGTGGTTTTAGTAGTTGAGAGAGAAACCAAGAGATTTTATAGAGTGGTCCTTCAATACTAGAGACTATAGGTCTAATTTGTGTGTGTGTGTTGGCCTTGTGTGTTTTAATGAGGTGGTAGAAGGTGGGAAGTCTGCTGTTTTTGGTGGTGAAGTTGATTTTGTATTTTTTGGGGAGGTTACGTGTGAGACAGATTTGGGACCAGGTGTTTTTAATGGAGTTTTGGACTAATGTGGCTGAAATGTTGGGGGCGGGGGTGTATAGGTTGTTGTTGTTAAGATGTTCGAGAGCGAGTATGTTGTATGAGTCTTGAGAGATGATACAGAATTCCTTACCTTTATCAGAGGGTAAGTAAACTAGATTCATCACCACCCAAAAGCTAAACGACCACACAAAACTTAAGATCGAGACTCAATTCTGTAGAACAGCTTATCACCTAAAAAGGCTCACAGCATTTAATCAACCTACACTAGACATCCCTAATAATACAACCAACGCTACTAATTCCTTCCCTGTCTACCAGCTTGACCACCCACTACACCCACCACCTAGTAACCACCTAATTGATCAAAAACTTTCTAGATTAAAACAGAGGATCCTTGATATACTCCAACAAGAACAACCCCACATCACCCCTAACATCACCAGATCCCAACGCCTTACCCTAGAAAACCTGAAAAATAAAAACCTAGTTTACTTACCCTCTGATAAAGGTAAGGAATTCTGTATCATCTCTCAAGACTCATACAACATACTCGCTCTCGAACATCTTAACAACAACAACCTATACACACCCGCCCCCAACATTTCAGCCACATTAGTCCAAAACTCCATTAACAACACCTGGTCCCAAATCTGTCTCACACGTAACCTCCCCAAAAAATACAAAATCAACTTCACCACCCAAAACAGCAGACTTCCCACCTTCTACCACCTCATTAAAACACACAAGGCCAACACACACACACAAATTAGACCTATAGTCTCTAGTATTGAAGGACCACTCTATAAAATCTCTTGGCTTCTCTCTCAACTACTCAAACCACTACTCTCCACCTTCCCCGCACATGTCAGCAGCTCCGACCAAGTAATTAGCAGACTACACTCACTCCAACACCAACAACTACAAACTAACAACTATATATTTAGCCTAGACGTAATCTCCCTCTACACCTCAATACCCGCACACCCAGCCATAGACCTCATCACCGACCACATATCTTCCTCTGACAACCTAGAGCTCTTCGGACTAACACCTACTGACATTCACAATCTCTTATACATCATCATCGACAACACATACTTTACCTTTCAGCAGCACACTTTCAAACAAATCTCCGGCCTCCCCATGGGTTCTAGCCTTTCCGGTCTCTTAGCCATCACCTACATGAACCGTTTAGAGCAACGAGCACTTAACTCCTGCCTCTCCTATATATTCTTCTCCAGATATATAGATGACATTCTAATCCTTACATCCTCTCAAGACGAAGCCACACAAATATTCAACACATTCAACAACACCGACCCCCACATACAATTCACCATAGAACACCCAAACGAGTCCGGCTCACTCTCTCTCCTTGATTTCAACCTTAACATCACCGAAGATGGCTCTATACACACTAACTTCTATATGAAACCTGCCTGCAAAAACCTTTTCATACACTATAAGTCTGCCCTGCCCACAAAAGCCAAATTAAGTTATGCCCATAATGAAATCACCCGAATACAAAATAAATGCTCTTCTGCTGCTGACAAAATATCACACACTAAAAACTTCCACCAAACCCTCCAAAATAATGGCTACCCGCCCCCACCATAGCCCACCTAAATAAGCCCAAAACACGTAGACACCGCACCCTCGCTAACACATGCTTCTTAAAACTCCCTTTCTTCAGCGATAAGATCACCACATCCATCCGCAAGGCAATACATAAGGAAAACCTTAACATACAACTAACACATACTGGCACCTCCTTACGCCAACATCTATCTAATAAACACACTTACCACACACCCGAACCCTGCTCCCTGGCCAATTGCCCTATCCCCAACACAGGTCTGTGCTATCGCACTAACTGTGTTTACAAACTACAGTGCAATAAATGCAAAAAATTTTACATCGGCAACACTACAAGACCGCTACACTTGCGCATAAAGGAGCACTTGAATACCCGTATATCCTCTTTCCACAAACACATAGAGATTTGCTAAAACACTCAGCGCGATATTCACGTCTCCATCTTAGCGTCTGTCAGAAACATTGGTGACCTTAGAATCACAGAATCAATCCTCATCTCCAGATTAAACCCCTCACTCAATCAACGTCACGAGCTCTACTCACCATTCATTCTATAATATCTACCCCCCATCCACCAACCAACCCCCATATCTAACACTTAACAGAGTCCGTTTCCACCACTTCACTCATTACTCACCTCCTATAATAAACTCACCACACACCCAAACAATCAAACAGGCCCCTCCCCATATGAACTTCCATCCTTACACACTTTCAACCACAAACCAAAAACCATATTCAACATACTCTTCTAACCCACCAAAATAAGTCACCCCATAACCTAGCATTATTAATTAATAAATCCAAACACATATAGAATGTATACAAATAACATGCAAATATTAAATAAATAATTAATAAATTAAACAAGTAAATAATAATAATAATAAATAAATAAATAAATAAATAAAAAAAAATAAAAAAAAACAAAAAAAACAAATATGTAAAGAAATTGATGAATATATATAGATAAACAATTAAACAAACAATAATACATAGATATGTATATATATATGTATATATGCATTATGTGTATATATGTTGTATATATATACTAATATTGTTATACAGATCTCCACCTAAAAAAAAATTAAAAAAATAAATAAATAAAAATTAATTATAAAAAAAATATTTTAAAAATCCAGAGTTACTCCACTTTATCTTATAGTAAATATATCAAGTTAATAAGTTAATTCGTTAATCTAATTTGACGAAACTCACAATTAGTAATTAATAACACTTCTTTAATAGATGATAATCGAAATCGATTAGTAGATAGATCTAGAATATTTAAAATATGAGACTAATTACTTTACTTTATATTAAAATTCTTAAATTACGATAGAAAGATAAACAAAATAAAAATACGAAGATAAAACAAAGTAAATATTCAAATATAAAAAAAAAAAAAAATTATATATATATATTATCAAAACTAACAGTTTATCGAACACCATACACCTAACCAACATTACACAAATATTTTAAACTCCAAATCATATATTTAACATAATATTAAAATAAAACTTAATTTAATTTATATTCCCTGTGAAACTGCTTTATTTGCTGCGGTCTATATCTGGCAGCCATTTTGTTTGTATTATTCTCTACACAGTCGGAGAAGAATAAAATATTATTCTTCTTCTGGTCTAATTATTTTTGACAAAGGGATGTCTTTTCCCGAAATATCAAATAGTGATTTTTAATCACCCGGACATCACACGAACAGCTAAAACACTCTTGCTGTTATGTAAGAAAAAAATAAAAAAAGGAAAAATAAATAGTAAGTCTTATATCGTATTCGATTTATTGTTATTGTTTTTGTTCCTTTCCTTTCAACTTGCATCTTACCCGGAATTGCATTGCCCACAGCCTTTCAAAAACTTACTACTAATATATATATATATATATATATATATATATATATATATATATATATATATATATATATATATATATATATATGTGTGTGTGTTGTTGGCATTCGTCTATCTCAGGAAAGGGAGAAAATGTTTAGGCGTAATCGAAATTGAAAAAGGAAAATCAAAGAATATTATTTATGTATTCATCAACGTTTCATCTTTATTGTAAGACTTCCTCAGGATGATATGTTGATAAAAAAACAACATAATGTTTTAGCCGCTGGTTCAAAACTACAGCTGTTTTGGGCCGAAGAAATCAAAATATGAGATACAAAATACATGTAAGCAACGGTAGGAGTGTGAACTTCAATAAGAAGTGGGAGTGTGGTTAAAATCAATGCGGAAAGGAGGTGGGTGGCGAACTTTGTCGCGGTTACACACATATTAACAAATATTCATACAGAAGCAATGTTTTTGTTCTTTCTTTTTTCTCCCCCCCCCCCCCACTGCCACATCTCCTGTCTCGTGACCCAGACAGTGTATGACCTACCGTCAAAATTGGAAAGACGCAACTAGCATATCTCATATCCCTCTCCCCCCTCCTGAATTTCATAATTCGAGTCAAATCTAACCGCGACGAAGTTCGCAACCCACCCTTCTTTCCGCATTGATTACAATCCGCCACCATCTATATTGTATCTCATAATTTGATTTCTTCGGCCCAAAACGAAAAAAGTCTTTGGTTTTCGGTTTTCAATTTCCATAAATATATATATATATATATATATATATATATATATATATATATATATATATATATATATCAAACATAACCAACAATTTTTGTCTGGTTATTTTAGTATTGATCCCTTCAATTTTCCGGATTAAAATCTTAATCTCGGAAAGAAAATTGGCTGATGAAACTGCCGTAATGTACATGTTGGTCCAGAGTACTTTCTGACCCGTCTGGACCAACATGTACATTACGGCAGTTTCATCAGCCAATTTTCTTCCGAGATTAAGATTTTAATCCGGAAAATTGAAGGGATCAATACTAAAATAACCAGACAAAAATTGTCGGTTATTTTTAATAATATGTGTCTTAAGGAAAAAATGCTGCCTCGATATATATATATATATATATATATATATATATATATATATATATATATATATATATATTGCGTTTGTGTGTGTGCATTTAGGCAACATGTTTTCATTTAGACATACGTACGTTGTTGTATAACACGGAATGTTTTTGTTTTATCAATCTTTCTGTAGCCTTCTTGATTTTTCGGATAATCCTTCTTGTCTTCTTATCTGGTTGTCGGATGTAGGGTCTGTAGATGTTTTGTTCCATTTTTGTTCGCGAGTACTTTCGATTGACTTTCCTCAATCGTCTTCAGGCGGAGGGTGTGACTTGCATATTCATAACTGCTACGTTCGAGCTATTCGGTAAATTAATTATGCGATTAGATTCCGTATTTGATCACGTGGTTAATTAAAATTTACAATATTTAAAAAAGTTTTAAAATATTTAAAATTTACAATTCAAGATATTTCAAAAGCGATTTTTTGGCCTAGGCACTTTAAAATATTTTTACTGGATTCATAATTAATGGTGTTTATTCTGAGGCGTTTTGTCTTTATGCACAAGGCCTCTAAGATTTTCAGTCTTTTCACATTTGAGTCGTGGTGTACAATTTTGTGTTATTCACTAACAGTTGTCTGAATTGCGAATTGAGGGAGGGGGGTCGTGTTGTTTCAAATGCTGGCAGACGAAGTTAAGGAGGAAAAGATATAGCGAAGGGAAAGTAATATATTAATATGCATATATGTATATGTGCACATTTAAATATATATATATATATATATATATATATATATATATATATATATATATATATATGCACATACGCAACACATATATATGGAAAATTAAAAAAAGGAACAAAGATATTATTTATGTCATGACGTCCTCAGGGTGATTGACTTAGGAAAAGGAACAAATAGGCGTTAAAATATTAAAAAATGTGGTTTTGTTCTTGTTTCGAAATAAACTATAGCTGTCGGAAATTGAACTGCGTAAATGTTTATGAAATGAAACGGATGTTTTTATGCATTTATTTATTTATATTTATTTTGTTTTTGTTATTTATTCATTTTATTGGAGATCTTATGTATGAAATACTTTGGGAGTGTGGTATAAAGTAGCTAGCCTGGATCCATGACATAAATAATATGTATGTTCCCTTTTTTATTTTCCACACTTATATATATATATATATATATATATATATATATATATATATATATATATATATATATATATGTGTGTGTGTGTGTGTGTGTGCGTATATGTTCTGTATCTGCATATATATTTGTGTATATATATATATATATATATATATATATATATATACATTATCTTCCTCTCGCTATATGTTATTTTCGTAGCCTTCCCCCGCCTACACCATCCCCTTATGCGACCTTGATATTTAACCCTTCCGTTCTTCTACTTCGATACCAACTATATAACCTCAATCAACATGACGCATGCTTCCTCCTCCGCCCTCATGGTTTAAATACCTCCGACCGCTACTAATGTTTGCCCCCCGCACACACGTTGCACTGTTAATTTATTTTCTCTTACTGCTACAATCTTTTAGAGCCCTTAACTTATCTTTTCAAAATCGACACTTTTGGGGCTTACATCACACATGCTCACTCCCCCTCCCTAATGTTTTAATAGCTCCGACCGCTAACATTTTTAGTCTTTCCACAGTTAAACCAATTTATCTCACTGCTACCATCTATTTGTAGCTCATAATTTATCTTTTCATAAGCGACTTTTTACGCATTTATCCTCCTCCTACTACTACTGTTCAAATATTTATACCTTGTGTGTTAATTTCTTCAGACCAATCATCCTGCAGAAGTCTGGAAATAAAGACGAAGCATTGATGAATACATAAATAATGTTTTTGGTTTTCTTTTTGTTCATTTTTCATTATGTTGGAAAATTAGTTCCATTTTTATCCTATATATATATATATATATATATATATATATATATATATATATATATATATATATATATATATATATATAAAAGAGAGATTAAGAGAGTTAGAGTAAGAATTACTCCGACTTATCAAAAAGCGACCTATTTTCAGCTTGAAGCTCTGGCTTGTCTAGCAACATTCAATAGCTGTGATACAGCGAAAAAACTGTTTTTGGATGACTACATTTGGTCCGTATACTTTCATCATTTCAACTCTCCGGTAAGAGAAATGTTCAGCTGCTACCATGCGATAATCTAATGTTTTCATAAAAATGAATAGAGCACACTGGGCAACTGATAATGCGTGTGTAAACATATACAGACATAATATATTTCCCTTTGTTTTTATGAGGATAGCTAGAATATGGATAAGAGACTATGAACAATGAAAAAACACCTTAAATTACTGGTTCGTTTAGCCACACAGACTAGCGTTGAAACACGATGAATATATATATATATATATATATATATATATATATATATATATATATATATATATATATATATACTAGCAAATATTTTCTCTCTCCGGTCGGATATGTTTGCTAGGCTGACAGTATGATATCATAATGAACGAACTACATACACTAACCCCAAAGAGTGGGATTATGACCGAGACAATGATATCATGACGAACGGAAAACGAGGTTAATGCCTGGGAGCATGTTATCATGTCAACAGAATAGATAGTACACTACCCCCCTACACACACAAGAAGGAAAAGGTAACATTGGGAGATTGGTACCGTGAAGAACGAACGTATACTATACTGCCTCACCCCTAAAAAGAGGAGGTGATATCTGGAATGAATGTATCACGACGAATGAAAATATACTACACAGGATGAAATAAGCATAACCCATTTTAATGTTAATGTAGTTGAGATAGATGAAAAACAAAATTCCGCACGTATTCATTTAGATAGCATTAAAAACAATGGTAAGTTTCATTGTCAACGTGAAACGCCGAAATGAAAAATGCACGGAAAAATATAGTCGCCATCTTCATAAACAGAAATAATCTAGCTTAGGGAGAACGATAACTCTCTTTCATCATTTTCTGTTTATAAACTTTAGTTATCGTTCTTCCTTAACTAGCCTCTTTCTCGGCTCGTTTAAATGGCGATTATATTTTTTCCGACCTAATTTTTTTTCGACGTTTCACGTGTACGGTGAATCTTGGCATGACAAACAAAACATGGTTTAAGTTTTAAAAATATATAAGTTGTTTATGAGTAATGCCGAGACCTAAATAATTTACTTGACTAGAAATAAGAATTAACCTTAAATAAGAGAAGAAAGTTAATTTATTTCATGGCTGTTTTTCTTTAATCATTTATAGATTGCGGGGAGAAATGTTTATAACAGGATTTATTAAGAAATTAAACAAAACTTCGAATAAAAAACTTACAATTTAAACAGAAAATTCAATTTTATTGGTTTGCATTTTCAGTCATGTTACACCGGTCGTTCTTACACAGGAGAAACTGCACCGGTTGTCACTATAAATAGTGCGAGTCACCAGAGACACAGAGAAGACAAAGCACAGTCTTGTAACTGTCTAGCCAAGTGCTAGTCACTTTCTTACTTTGTTATTACACTTGTTAAACCAACCCTCGACTTGACTTCCTTTATTTATTATTTACTGTTGGACAACTTCACAACAAGTCAAAAAAGTTTTTATTTCAGATTATGTATATTTATAATTTTTCAGGAAAACCTGTTGATCTCTTACAGAGAAGGTAATTATATATAATACATTTTATTTCTTGTCAAGTAGAGGCAAAAATCTATCATTGTGGGCCTTGCCGTAACTCGAATAATGGATAAGACAAAGAAGTTAATTACCAATACTGATTTTCTTTACCTGCTTTGTGGTATATCAACATTTTTTTAAATTATATTCCGTATTAAATTCCGTGTTCGAAATTATGCAACTGAAGAAAGTCGGGGATTATATCGACCGAAACCAAAATGAGAATAGTAGTCCGAATAATCGAAATAATCCAAATAAAATATCAACGATGTTGAAACATTTGGATGGTTACATCTGTCATATATTTTAATGAAATTAATTTTAGCGTCTAGCCAACAACGATCGTTCGATGCTCTGAATATTTGTTTAATATCATTTTAATGGGGGTTGATAGTACTATGCATGTAATATTGATTACGATTCGAATATGCAAGCCATTCGTCTTATTACGAATGTAAATCATGTTCTTAAATGTAGACCACGTGTTATTAAATAGTCATGCATGTAGGCAACACGGTTAAGTGACACCTTAGAATGTGCATAACAGTTTCTTTCGTAACGAATAAAATACTACATTTCATTCTTTCAGTCAAGAAATTTCTAAAATGTGTGTAGCAGTTACATGAGATCTACTTTCTTTTGTAATTACATGTAATTTCTCGCGTAGTGATTAATATGTGGTTCGGTTGGCTAACACAAGCATGTCCAAGCTCGCATAGTGATACACAGGCGATCGAAGCAGCATTGCGCATTTCCCAGACTTGCATGGTGTCGCTGTAGGTGTTTGGAACACAGTGCGCATGCTCAACTTTTCCCGTTTCCGCCCAGACTATTTAACGCGCGAATATAAACAGTTCTAATTAAGACGCCAACGTGAACAGACGGTTTACATTTCGCTCAACCTGCCTGGTATCCTAATGTTATTGTGTCACTAACTCCTTCTGGTTCCTATTCTGTTTGACGAAACTGTTAAATAAAGTTGCTGTAATTGTAGAGATGTTAGTATTTTTTTAATATGGAAACTGGTGACTTCGTTTTTCTTCTTCATTTCAAGCAAACCTAGTCAGATGAATATAGACGCTACTATCAAATGGCTATCTCTAATCTCCAACAAGCATCGCAACCACACCAACCCCTCTACATGTCATAATGAAACTAACTTTAATCGATCAACCGGAATACATTTTAAGCTAAATGTTCTATTTTCCATTAATTATTAAAACAGTTTTCATTTCTCAGCGTGGCCATCTGATTTACATACGCAGCAAAACCAGGTTTGTAAATTCGATAACAGAATAATAAGTATCTTTACTGCTATTATTATTATTATTATTATTATTATTATTATTATTATTATTATTATTATTATTATTATTATTATTATTATTATTATTATTATTATTATTATTATTATTATTATTATTATTATTATTATTATTATTATTATTATTATTATTATTATTATTATTATTATTATTATTATTATTATTATTATTATTATTATTATTATTATTATTATTATTATTATTATTATTATTATTATTATTATTATTATTATTATTATTTTTTTTTTTTTTTTTTTTTTTTTTTTTTATTATTATTATTATTATTATTATTATTATTATTTTTATTATTATTATTATTATTATTATTATTATTATTAATAATTATAATAATAATAATAATAATAATAATAATAATAATAATAATAATAATAATAATAATAATAGGTTGTTCATAGCGAAAAATCATAATAATAATAATAATAATAATAATAATAATAATAATAATAATAATAATAATAATAATAATAACAACAACAACAATAATAATAATAATAATAATAATAATAATAATAATAATAATAATAATAATAATAATAATAATAATAACAACAACAACAACAATATCTGGGAGTTTGAAAGCAAACACCATCCAATAAAAGAAGATCGGAAAAGAATACTTAAGAAAGACAAGAAAACTCTCAGAAACCAAATTATATAGCAGAAATCTAATAAAAGGAATTAATAACTAGGCATTATCTCTAGTAAGATATTCTGGACCCTTCATAGGTTGGACAAAAGAAGAAATGAGGCATCTGGACCAGAAAATTATTAAACTAATGACCATGCACAATGCGCTACACCCGAAGTAAAAGGGAGAGAAGGGGACAAGAACATATAATGAAGACTATGTAGGTTGAACAAAAAAAATAACTAAAAAATACATAACCTAGTACACAGAAAGACTGATCATCGCAGCAAGGAGCAATACAAAAATGAACCATACGTGGAGCAACGAAACTCGAAACTAAACAGCGAGAAGAGAAAAGGTGAAGAGAAGCAACTGCATGGATAGTTTTGTTTTTTTAAACATTTTTCACCCCAAACAAGGCAGGACGCCACTGTAGACGTAAGAGGTTACTGAGAATTAGGGTGTAGGTTTTGGGTGTCATCCTAAGTTGGGAGCAGTGTAGCTAGATGTCTGTTTACATTAGTTTTAAACCTCTGCACGTCGGTACTGTCGGGGAAAAATGAGCAGGGAGGGAGTTTCAGAGGCCGACAGCACGAGGAAAGAAGCTATTGAAGTAGAAGGCTCTCCGGCATCTGGGTGCCTCCACAGTGAATGGATGGAATTTAGCTGATTGTCGAGTTGGTCTAGTGTATTTACGTCGAGGGGGCACCAGAGTAGCCAGTTTATAAGACTAATAGGATAGTTCACAAGACTGACCTGAGAAAAGATCCATGAAAACAACAGAGAATGGCTACGAAAAGGACACGTAAACAAATAAACGGAATCTCTGCTGACAGCCGCACATAAGAAGACGATCAGAACTAACTATATCAAAGCAAAAATATACAGAACCCAGGAAAAGAAGTAAATATAGACTCTGTCGACAAAGCAACGAAGCAGACAACAACATATAACAAGTAAGTGAATCCAGCAAACTAGCCCATAAAGAATACAAAAAACAGGTACGACTGGGCGGGAAAGGCAATATACTGGGAACTGTTCAGACGCCTGCACTTTGGACACGCAGAGAAATGGTACACGAACACACTGGAGACAGTATTGGAAAACTAAAATCACATGGAGGTCAAGCTTGCAGAATATTTACCGTCCGCGCATGTCCAATCATCATCATCATCATCATCATCATCATCATCATCATCATCATCATCATCATCATCATCATCATCATCATCATCATCATGTCCTTCTTATTTTTCTTCTTATTTTTCTTTTTCTTCTTCTCCTTTTTCTTCTTCTTCTTCTTCTTCTGTTTTAATACGTCTCAGTCTGTAAAAATACAGCATCTATTTTGTTTCTTTTTGTTTGCGCGCATATGCAGACGGAATTTGTGGTCTATTCAAATACATTGAATGTCAAGGGGTGTATTGTCTGGTTGGTTGAAATGTTTCGCTATTTGATAGTATAATGTGGTTTGTCCAATATATATATATATATATATATATATATATATATATATATATATATATATATATATATATATATTAATTAATTAAGTTCAAATATTAACTAAATGAACAAAACTATTACTTTTCAAAAGTGCTCAATATATATTAGAGCTTTTATACAGAGTATATCCCTGAAGAGGAACCGAGAAGGTTCTGAAACAATTGTCGGATACTCAAACTATGTTTATTTTAATATATATATATATATATATATATATATATATATATATATATATATATATATATATATATATATATAAGTGTGTGTGTATGTATGTGAAAAGTGTAATCTCTTAAACTAATAAACGGATCATTATGAATTTTGAAATACAAATTCTAGGCAACACGCTGAGTAACATGTGTACATTACTTTTTTTGTAAATGTGAACATTGAGGGAGTGCATATACATACATTTTGTTTTAAATTTTATAAACAGATCCTTATGAATTTAAGAATATATGTATTCTCGTAAACCCGGTGAGTAAGATAGGCACATTTTTTTTGTAAACTTTACAATTTAGGAGGTGCGTCAAACCAAACTCGCACCCGTCAGAAAAACTTCTTAAATAATTAGATACAAAAAAAAATTATAGAGAAAGGCATTGCTCTACATCAAATATTGAGTTATATGAAGTAATACATTTTTAAAAGGGTCGATGCTCCTGCGACGGCATCGATCCTTTTTTTAAATGTATATGTATGTGATTGGAAAAATCCTAAACTATTGAACTGATCATTATGAATTATGTATTCTAGGCAACAGGGTGTATTAGTTGGGCACCGTATCTTTTTGTAAATTTTACAATTTATGGGGGTGCCACCGAAACCGTCCCATACCCCCAACCAAGAAAAAAATAATTAAATTAAAAACTAATGCTATATTTATTGCTTATACCTGTCCTGGTACGGGTTTTCTACTAGTTTAATTTAAATCTAAAACTAATGCTATATTTATTGCTTAAACGGGTTTTCTACTAGTTTAATTTAAATCTAAAACTAATGCTATATTTATTGCTTAAACGGGTTTTCTACTAGTTTAATTTAAATCTAAAACTAATGCTATATTTATTGCTTAAACGGGTTTTCTACTAGTTTAATTTAAATCTAAAACTAATGCTACATTTATTGCTTAAACGGGTTTTCTACTAGTTTAATTTAAATCTAAAACTAATGCTATATTTATTGCTTAAACGGGTTTTCTACTAGTTTAATTTAAATCTAAAACTAATGCTATATTTATTGCTTAAACGGGTTTTCTACTAGTTTAATTTAAATCTAAAACTAATGCTATATTTATTGCTTAAACGGGTTTTCTACTAGTTTAATTTAAATCTAAAACTAATGCTATATTTATTGCTTAAACGGGTTTTCTACTAGTTTAATTTAAATCTAAAACTAATGCTATATTTATTGCTTAAACGGGTTTTCTACTAGTTTAATTTAAATCTAAAAGGTAATCGTACGCAGAAAACATTTTGTTTATGAATAAAACTTTATTGGGATTTGCTCTTAACAATAATTCACGACGAGATGAACGCGTATACGTTCATTAAAAAAAGACAACGTGTTTCTTTGCCATTCGTCATAGATATTCCTTGTACATCAGCAGCATCACCCTAAAAATATAACATTTCTCGCCGTAGTATGGATGGTGGCAACGTGGTAGTATCAGAGCTATGGCGTTTGGAACTCTAGTTCCTGGCAGAGCCAGCAATGGCGGACAGGTTTGGCATCAAGTTGAATGAGGCCGAAACCTGGCTGACAGGGCTCTGGTGAAATCCAGGAAAAGTCAACATCATGGTCTGTCGTCCTCTGACCGTTTCTGCCTCTGCGTGTGACAAGCAAAGGTGTGTCAGGAGTGGAACCACAAATCAATGGAGTGGGATTGGCAGCGTTACTTTTGCGCCTTTCCTTTGCGTGTTCTGATTCAGACGTTTCCCGACTTTGCATGCAACTACTGAGCCTTACATCTTTCGGTGTTTGTGCTAAACATCTGCAGTCCTAGTTTTAGGAGGTAGAAAGTGAACCTGGGTTTACTTTCGGCAGCCTCGTAACTCTCGCTTCCCTTATGTTGTCCTTTATTCCTCACATTCCATGTGCGATGTTTTTGACAAAGAGAGGAAATTGCTGTTTTCTGAGTCGGAAACTATCCATCTAGCACTTATTGTTGAATATTTTTTACCGTAAAATAGTATTTTCAGCTCCTTACATCAAGTGGCTTCATGCCTTGTCTGGAGCAATTTCCATTAAGAAAAGGTCCTGCAGCTAATCAACTATGATATGATACAAACTACTACAATATCGGATAACCAACTACATACATGTTCTTACATAGATTACTAAATGCGAAGTTCTGCTCGGCAGCTACATAACTGTGTTTTCACAAACTACTAAACTCGCACTGGAACATTTACCAAGTCCACTCTCTATCTCTATTGGCGAACTACTCCACTACACTACTGCAACTATATGTAAATCATGAGTTATCTCCTTTGGACCATTTAGAGATAAGAGTAATCTCCCTTGATTCGGGGTTGATTATGTAGGTTGAGTTCTAAGAGAAAGTGGAGCTCTTCACTCTCTAAGACGAAAGACATTGTGTTGTATTTATGATATACACGAAAGTGACACACTTTGACACTATAGACGAGTTAGTTAGTAAAGGGATGCTTTGATTGGTCAAACATGATCACGTGGGTGGGAAGAGGTTACTTTTGAACTAGTTATTTAAATAAGTTAACATGCGGCATGAAGCATTCAGGTAGCCAGTATAAGAGGCTATTACTCATTGACAGCTGGAAAATGTGATGAATAGTGTTTAAGCGTCTAGGAATTAACGACGCAATCAACCGACCGGTGATTGTGCAATTGCATAAATTTATATTATGAGTAATCCACCTCATTTGTAGTAGTTAATCCATCGATACCTTGCTATAATTGTCTGCTTTTCATGGGGAAGGAAGAGAGGGTGTTCTCTTTCTCTATAATCACCCCTGTTAATCATATAACCTACTGCATTTGAGTACTCATATCTACAGTTCAACCCGAAAACACACAGCAGATTCTTGAGTATGCCATCCAATCAATGAATCCTTATTTTCAAAAAGATATCGTACAAGTTAGACGTGTTTAACGATTAACAACTAAGATGGTGACGGGATTCTTCACGCTTACCTATAAAGAACACCTTTAAAAACTAAATATGTCCTTTGGGTGATGAAGGGTGCGAGAAGACCTGCTTCTGGCATACAGTATCATCAACGAAAATGTTAATCTACATTTAGAGAAGTTTTTCATCCCCAACACGGTCTCCACAGACACCCACAGAAGATGTACCATCGTCCTTTTGCGTCTTAATAGAATAACGGTGGTATTCTCTGTCCGTGTTTCTTCTCCTTTGAACAGCCTGCTGGGGAAGTCGTAATGATGCCTACCATATCCAAGTTAATTTCGCCTTGGATAAACATTTAGACGGTATATGGATGTAATATTTTCTGTCGTTTTACAAGGCTTGTTGCACTTTGCTATTTTTTTCTACTAATAAGATTGGTTTATTCATTGAATGATTCCGCGGTGCGTCCAAACGATTACAAAGGTGTATTCAGCATGAAAAACAAAACCTAAATTGTTTAAGTCTGTTTTTAGATTTTGTTCTCATATTTTCTCTTATGGTGACCTAAAAGGTCATTATAATTTGACCTTTTTACCTTTTCATGGTGGTTGCAGTGAAATAAACAAAGTTGTTATATTTTTCTTTCTTCGATTTTCCCTTCTTTTTCCTCATTCGTCTCCTTCTAACTATACATCATTTTTACATTTTTATTTTCTTATTTTCATTTTCCATTTGCTATTTTTTTATCTATTATTTGTTCATCTTCAATTCGTTTAGTAAACTGTTGTATATGATATCAATACTATAGTTATTATCTCCTCCATCCTTATTTACCAAATTGAATCTTGACCAGTGTAGAAAGCAGCTGACCAGAGACTAAACGTCTACGCAATGCGTCATCTGTGACAGGTGCTGAATGCCAAAGGTGGCAATATAACTCAAACATATCGATCCTCATAGAAAAATAAAACGTCCTGGCATCCCTTGTAGATGAACTGGCTTTATAAGCAGAAAATGAGAACAGTACACTACTTAAGCAGGTGATATAATAATGACTGGGAGAATGCGCTCATAGTATTAGAAAGGCAAAGCCATGTGACAAAGACATACGTAAAAAGGTGTTACTGAAACCTGTAATGCCGTACACATTACAATATACAAAGAAAACAAACAACGGGCATTAGTACAAAAGAAGGAATACATTACGGTCCCAAATACGATAAAAAAGGACATATGTTGCCTGGGCAAGGATAGAGAACAATGCGTACACATTGAAACTAACTGCTACTCTCCGACTCATATCAGGTTCTTTACTTTGTGTATTATACTGTGTACCACTTTATATGTTCCGTAACCCCCTTTAACTTTGTCTTCGATAAACTTGTTTTATGTACTAACGAGTTACGGATAAGGGCAATGAGTATCAGATGGACAGTGTGACAACAGCGTGAGGATTCGAAACAATGGACAGAACCTGATTATCTAAACTGACGGCTCATAAAGAATTTGTCAACATTAGAGTTGAAAACGACCATGTTGTAGTCAGCTGGGAAGCACTTTTGTGGTATTGTGTTCCACAGACGGGTAGTTCTTGGAAATAAACTTTGCTCATGGAAGTTCCGTTTAGATTTATGTACACAGAGGAAGAAATGAAAATTATTTACAGTGGTTGTAGCTAAACGAGTTTTTGCTGTTAATGGTGTACATTGTGGGACCATAGATTGGAGCTCAGTTGAGCAACTATCATGAAAATAACGATAGAGTAGAACAAGACTAGCGGCATTTCCTCAGATGTGGCAACATTACTCCATCTTAGGACGTATTTGACTCCTATACAGGTAAAGAATTGCATCAGGGGTGAGATACTTTCTGGAGTGTTAGAATGATCCAATCATTTTTAGCGACCTTTATCTGAGAATAAACGTGCGTGTATGTAAATCCAGCTGTTAGTTAACTGTTTTTCGTTTTTCCGACACCCCGCGATGAGACAACACACAAAATGGCGTCTTCGTGTTCAAGAAAAGCTATACCCGAACACGTGGTCGCTAAAAACACAGAATATGTGCTAGCTGTTCATTCTTTTTTAGCGATACACTTGCCGCATTAAATAAATTGTGCTAGAAACAAAATCGTTAAAAAAGTAACCACATATTTGGATGAGTTCATACAGTAGAATGCAGAGGAGAAAGAATTAAAAAAAAACATGGTTCGAAAGATATATTTTCTCAGAGGAAAAATTAGTTTTCTGTACCTGTTTGAACTGACTTTTCATGGTAAGGGGAAAATAGTAAAATGTGGGAACATTAAAACAAAATATAAGTTTTGAAAAAGTCAGGAAAGATTCATATAACTTTTATGTGATAAAAATTACATCATCATTGTGTGTTTTCAAATATTTTATATATGTGTGCATATGTTTATATATGCGCGAGCGTCTTTCTTCGACTTTATCACCTGATAAGTGTGCGTATGTATGTGTGTGCTTGTGTCACTGAAAGTCAAACGATGATAATTTAACTGTTCACGAATAATAAAAATGTTCATTTTTTATTTAGGTTGAATTTTCATAGGCTTTCTTTAAACTATTTTTCTCATTCTCCCTCTCTTTCCCTCTCTCTCTCTCTCTCTTCTCGCTTTCTCTCCGTGTCCCGTTCGTCCGTCCACTCTTTCTCTCTCTCTATCTACACACACACACACACACACACACACACACACACACACACATATATATATATAGGTGTGTGAAAATATATGCTTTTGCATATACTTTCTATTCTTTCACCATGAAAAAGAAAAAAATGATTAAATAAATTTTCATTATTATTCACGTGTCTGTTAACTGGTTTCTCAAAAATGTTCAAATATTTCTTCTAGCGACGTTTTAAAAACTGTAGTAACACTTATATTATTCATATCAAGCCTGTCAGGGCATTCACTACAAGCACCGGACATATAAACAAACTCTCCAATAAAATCGGAGGAGATCGTAAATCTTCGGCCATGCCGTTAGATTTTCACCATAAAAAAGTAAAAAAAGAAAAAAAATACAATTTCGAATTTATAAAATACTAAAAAAAAATGATTATATAAATTTTCATTTATTGATATAAATGTTGCATAGCCCCCGCTTGTTCCGCGGCAGTTCTCTTTTTATATGCTCGTCCCGGAACGGACCGTGGCAGTTCTAGTTTAATCACTCGTCATTTTTAACACATATAATTTACACACCTTTAAATTTCTCGCACCCTCAATTCTTCCTCGCCGCGTGGAGAGGTGCGTCGTCCTGTGGTTGAATTCTTTCTTCTTTCTTTCTGCCGTGAACCACGCCGCTGCAACAAAAAGCTCCATGACCGACTCAGAAGACAAACAATCTTTTTAACTAATGTTCTGTTTTATTTCAAGCGTTAGTTATCCGTTACCTGGGAGATATCCACCAACGTCGAGAGAGAGCAAATTACTGCTTTCGTAATTACTTATCAATTAAGTCCTTAACTATTCGTGGAGGGGGGAAAAGAGATCTTTCGCCTGTATTTTCTTAGAGAATCAATTCCCCTAATCATGTTGTGGACTACATCTTAAATCACGTCGCATAGGCTCGCCTCTAAACCCCAGATTGGCACAAACTCTGCTTCCCACGCAAAAGCCCGTGACGTCACAGAGCCTTTATGCTTAGGTGCATTCGTCACAGTCTGACTCCTTTGAACCCCTAACCTTAAAGGTCTCATCAAAATGGTGGGGCGTCATGTCTGTGAGCTCCAACCGTGAGAACAGCCCTATTCCGAACTCGACTGTACGGGTCCACCCGCACTAAATCGCGCAAGCTAAACCAAACGATGTCCAACAGATATGTCTACCTCAAGATGCGTCCGTTCCCACAGGGCTATTATCCAACATAAATACACGAGTCTGTTAACTGGTTTCTACAAAGATTGTGTGTCTATGCGTGATAGAGTCTGTGTATGTCTGTTTATATGTCTTCTTGTATAGGTTAGAGTGTAAAGCTTACTACAACCACGAAGTAGTAATAAAAATAACTGCAGTGCAGTAGTGTTATTTCAAGCTATTACTGAATCAGTCGCATTCTCGAAGGTTTTCTTGATCCATTCCGTCTGTTTGTCTATATTGTTACGAACAATAAAATGTTATTCGATTGAAAACCATTGTTACTGTTCTCATAGTATACTTAATCTTTTCTCTCCTCGCTCAGTTGGGGAAAATCTTTCTAGACCGAGGCGATTTTTTATTTAGGTCCCAATCCGAAGTGCTTCTTTTCAGGGAGATGGATTTCACCCAGATTAAAAACCGGATACCTATTCATAAAACGTTTCATACATATTTACAAAACAAAATAAAATAATCTTTTTTTCACGGTACAATTTAAAAAAACAATGTCATTAGTAAAATAAAAATGTACTTCTTTTGTTTTGTAACAAACAATTTAAAAGATTAACAAACAATTTTTTTAAACATCTATTTACGTAAATATAACTTGGTGCTTCTACACAATACGAACCGTACTAAAAATGTTTTGTTCGTATTGTTTACAAGTATCTACCACTTTATTAATATTGTTTTGTTTTTAATTAAAAACATCGAGTATTTGTTACTGTAGTCAACAGAACAAGAAAAGATGAAAACAAACAAAAAACAAATATGTAACAAATACAAAGGGCAGATAAGTTACCCTTCTACCTGCCTGGATAGGTTTATTTGTGATTTAACTTATTTACAGCGTTTTTTTTTTGTTAAAAAAAACAAAAACAAACCTAGTGCCGACTTAGTTAAGTTAGAATGAAAAATAGATGGTGCCGATAAGGGCTGCACGCGGTCCTTTGATAATCGCTCAAACATCGAAAATTAAACAAAATACTTGTAGAAACGCATCCAATAAATGTCACCAATCGTGCGAAAATGTACTGTTCTACCAGTCGATATTAGGTTTGTTTTAACAACAACAAAAACGCTTTACAATAGGTAAACACACAAATAAACTTATCCAGCTAGGTAGAATAGTAACATATCTTGTCTTTGGGGACATTTTAAAATAAATCATTCTATACCCCCCCTCAGCTACCACCTAAGAATATGGGCCGAATTTTAAATACTTTTTCTTTCCCGTTTATTCTGATTTACTTATTCGCATTAAAATTAACGTTGACGTGTAGTATCTATTAGGTTGGTGCAAAAACAATGGCGTGTTTTTACATATGTTATATTTATATATGTTTTCTGAATTAATTTATTGATAAATATAGCGTTGTTATAGCCCCTATGTACATCCCTAGATGATGTTTTAACCGGGTCAAATTTGATTAGAGGTTTACTAGCACCAACTCCCCTCATTTGCTGTATAATTGAGGACGTTGATCTATATTCCATTGATGTTGTCTATATGCTTCTACTTCATGTCAATACTCTGTGTTGACGATGAGATCTAATATCAATAAAAACATATGGTCTCTGAAACGATCGTACACAAACTGTTGTTATGTTGAATTCTTTGGAACGTAATTTGATCATGTATTAGTGGTTACATGGATCTATGTTATATATATATATATATATATATATATATATATATATATATATATATATATATATATATATATATATATATATATATTAAGTTGGTGAAAAATAATGACGTTTTCTCACATATGTTACATTTATATGTTTTCTGAATTAATTTATTGATAAATATAGCGTTGTTTAAAGCGCGTTTTTCGCTCTATCGAATCGTATTATTCGTTGCCATTTTTAATCACTTCATTTATTGTTTTTGCAGGCTTTTCGACAGCATGGGCAAAATTGAAATCCGCACGATATTCTTGTTCCAGTTTAAACTAGGCCGAAAAGCTGCCGAGACAGCTCGTGACATCAATGATGTGTTTGGCCCAGGAACCACTAATGAACGTACGGCACAAAGGTGGTTCCAGAAATTTCGCAATGGTGACGAGAGCCTCGAAGATGAAGACGGTCAAGGCCGGCAGACTGCGGTTGATAACGAAGATCTGAAAGACTTAATTGAAGCCGATCCTCGCAAAACCACACGAGTAGTTGCTGATGAACTCGAGGTCGACCACTCAACAGTCGTTCGCCATTTGAAGCAAATACGGAAGTCAAAAAAGCTGGATAAATGGATGCCGCACGAATTGAACTATAACTAAAAAAATCGACGTTTTACGGTGTCTCCTACGCTTTTGCTGCGCAACGGAAACTGCTCATTGTGACGTGTGATGAGAAGTAGATCCTCTATGACAATCGGCGACGTTCGGCACAGTGGTTAATGCCGGCGAAGCTCCAAAACACTTCCCGAAGCCGAAATTGCACACCAAAAAAAGATTATGGTGACTGTTTGATGGTTTGCGACCGGTCTCATCCATCACAGCTTCTTGAATCCGGGCGAAACAATTACGGCGGAGAAGTACTGCCAACAAATTGACGAAATGCACCAGAAGCTCCAACATATGCGCCCGAGATTGGTCAATATGCAGGGACCAATTCTCCTCCATGACAACGCTCGCCCGCATATTGCACAACTGACCCTGCAGAAGCTGAATGAATTGGGCTACGAGACTCTGCCTCATCCGCCATATTCACCGGACCTCTCGCCCACCGATTGTCACTTTTTCAAGCATCTCGACAACTTCCTGCGCGAGAAATGCTTCAAAAGCCGAGATGATGCCGAATTGGCCTTCAATGACTTCATCGCTTCCAGAACTCCGGATTTTTATCATAATGGAATAAGTAAACTTGTTTTCCGTTGGCAAAAATGTGTTGATTCTAATGGTTCTTATTTTGATTAATAAAGTTTGGTATAAAAGAAGTTATGGTCTTTTGTAGTTGAACGTCAAAAAACGCAATTGTTTTTGCACCAACCCAATATTATGATACTATATACTTAATCCTTAGAGTCCTCAGTGATCAGTAAATCCTTCTAGATTGAGGAAATTTTTACTTTTGTCCCAAACGATAACATTGATTACAAACAAAAAACAAATAATAAGAAAACACTGTTTGCATACCATTTTCAATATTTCTGACAATTACCTATTTTACTTTTGGGTGGGTGGGATCAGTTGTTTTTTTTAATTTTAATCATTAATTTGGCTATTCTCCCGGAAACCTCTATGCCTATTAGCCAACTTTTCAAAATTTTGTCTGGTGTATTATGCATATAATAATGAATGATAAAGTGTAGTACCTGTTCTGATACTATACTTAATCAGTCAACTCCTCCACCAGTGAAGACAAAACCCGTCTAGACTGCAACAATTTCTAATTTTATTCCAATCTGAACTGCCCCTTTTTAGGGGGGGGGGGAGTGATTTTCTCCACATTTTTTCATTTTTTATTATTCATTTACTTTTAATAATATAATTAACATTGATGGATTTTACCAACATTACAAACATTCTGCACTTTTACCATTTAATATGTTATTCCTATTTAGTTGCCTACCCACAAGGCCAGATTTAGACACAATGTCGGTTTTTAATGTGGGAAACCCCATCTCCCAAAAATGGCTACTCCAGATTGGGACAAAAACTAAAATTACTACAGGGCGGGCAACCTTTTCAGATGAGACTTTTGGAAGGAGATCGCGGGCCGGAGTGAAAAACGAAATCTCAGAATTACTATATTTTGTTTACATGAATAAATTGTACAAAAATTGCATTGAACACTCTACAAATCTGATATTTTTTTCTCAGGAGACTTCTGTATGTGATGTTATAAAAGGCGCCGACGAAGTGCCATCTTGGAATCATAAAAAATAATGACGGGGGGGGGGAGTAACAAGTTGATCCAGCATTTGTTTTGACACACCTCACATAAGTTTTCTGTTTCATGCCTTTCCTCGTATCTCGTTTCCTCTTTGCCTCTCTCTTTCTCTTTTTATATTTTTATCTCAGGCTAAGGATTTGAAATTAATAGTTAAAGAAAAATGAAATATACATGCATCATCGCTCGCTGATATTTATACATTTTTATCCAACTGTAAATCTTAATTGAAACCTACTTTTACGTCTATGTCACAAAATGATATGAGTTTTACTGGGAGGTCTGCGGGCCGGATTGCAATAATAAAGCATAGCAGGGTGGCGGGCCGGACGCTAAGCCTTCGCGGGCCGGATGTGGCCCGCGGGCCGGAGGTTACCCGCCCCTGGCCTAGAAGGATTTTTACCTAAATGAAAATAACAAATTTTTTTTTTCAAGTTAAATAATTCTTTTCTATTTCGCCCGGGCAACGCCGGGGCCTCAGCCCTACTAGTTGAATAATAAAACAATCTCAGAAAAATAATTAAACTAATTAAAATATTGACACAATGTCATAAAACTAATTAATATATTGACACAATGTCATAATATTAATTAAAATGTTGACACAATGTCATAATATTAATTAAAAATAAAAACAGTTTTAAGGTTGATCTCCCATTTTTGGGGGATGATATCAATCGATATGACCTCCTTCCATCTACGGGGGGGATAGGAAAGAGGGGGATAAACAGCGTTGAACAACTGGTGTAAGTAAATGATAACTCTAATATATCACCCGTAACCAAATAGTTCTCTTGTCACGTGGTACAATATGTTCCCTTGCACAGTCATTAGTTACTTCGTGGAACGAGTGGGTCGTCTTTTCCACAATGAACGATAGACTTGAAACCAGATGCATGTCTGGTAGGTCGCCCTATTATTTCGAACAATTATCGTCGTGATCGAGGGATTGCCGATGTACATATCATATGACATGTGATTAATTGCGCGAATTTATAGGTTCAAATTACGGCAACGGTCGTTTCAGATATCTAATTGCATATCGCCGAGAAGAAATCTTCTTCTCACAAGTAAACTCATCCTTTTCGACATGATCATTGTCCATTACAGATATTCCCAAAATCGATTTCTGGCGGATTAGGAATTTCCAAACGAACCGCCCAATACTAATATAGTTTCCGACAAAATCCGTTGATTATTGCCCATACCTACGTCTGTCGGAGTTGTGATATGTTATTTCATTCGTTGAGGTCGACTGGCATTTCTTCACTGTTTTAGAAAGAAAGAGCTTCTAACGTATTCTAATATATATATATATATATATATATATATATATATATATATATATATATATATATATATATATATAGATACACATATATATATACACACACACATATATATACACACATATATATATACACACATATATATATACATATATACACACGCATATATATACACACATATATATATACACACATATATATATACATATATACACACGCATATATATATACACACACATATATATATACACACACATATATATATAGACACACACACACACACATATATATATATATATATATATATATATATATATATATATATGTGTGTATGTAATGGGGATAGAATGATCCGACGTAATGGTAAATGAAAAAGGAAAGCTAACAACTATATTATTTATGTATTTATCGACGTTTCGTCTTTATTGTAGACTTCCTCCAGATTAAGAAAAATGCAGAAAAAGATCATACAGCCATTAATTTTGATTTGCCTGAAATTGTTTGAGTTTCGGCAAGGCTGTGGATGAGAAAGGCAAAAATGAAAAACGGCGATTTAGGTCAATCCGTTATCAGCAGCAATTTATACAGTTCAAGGGAAAAAGAGGAAATGGGGTGACAACTTGGAGCTGTTAATTTTTATATCTATTTTTAGCTTAGGGAACATGTCTTGGTCGAATGTGTCAAAGCCGAGCGTGGCCGATAGTGGATATAGAGGAGGGGCGGAAGTCTGAACTTATTGTCATGCTTCGAATTAAAAAGGAAAAGAAGAAAAAAGGAAAACAATTATATTTTTATATGAATGTAAATGCGTGGAGAATTTAACTATTTTGAAACGCAAATTCTGATTAAAAACGAAAAGTTGTGGCAAAAGAAGAGAGGAGGTTCATAATACATATTAGTTTATTTATTCAAGTGTGAATGTATTATTTATTCCTATTTATTTAATTACTTTGTTTGTGTCTCATTAATTATACAATTGTTTTGCGATATGTGGAAATATGTGTAAAAGAGTTTTATATATATATGTATATATATTATGTATATATATATGTATATATACATAATATATATACATATATATATATAACTCTCTTTTACACATATTTCCACATATCGCAAAACAATTTTAAGTGCGTCTGGACTTACCTATATTTTGAGCACTTTCTCCAATCTGCTCCCACGCAAAGAGTTTTTCTTCACTTTCTACAATCCACCGGACTTCTTTTCAACGGAAATTTACCACCCGGACAATTTGCATATCTTTTTCACGGAACTTTTCTTTTCATTCAATATGTTTTTTTAACTAAAAATTATTTTAATAATTTTTAATAATAATTTTCATATTTTTCAAATATTTGAACTTTGGTTTTTTCGAAAGCCAACTTATCCATCTGTATCTCTCCTCTGATGATAAGATTTCGATCTTTGAAAAGCCTTGGCTTAAGGAAAAAATAATAGTTTATTACTGAATACACCTTGCATTAAACAATTGAAATTTGAAATAAATTTGGAC
>OY744519.1:28917396-28947396 GCA_963556195.1 Sepiola atlantica | reverse complement strand
GCACCAATCAAGCAGCGATGGATAAAAAGAAGAAGAAATGGAGCGGCCATGATTGATGTCGGAAAAAAAGTGACTTGGACGAGCATGCGCAAAACACTTGACCAATCGATAACAAATGTTATTAGAGGTCATTGGTTATGTTTTTTATTACACGGTTGATATCATCATTATAATGTTATTAATGTATTTCTTTTTCTTCTTTTTCTCCTTTTAATTCTTCTCTAGTTCTACTACTGATTCTTCTCTTTTTTCTTCTTCTAATTTTTCTGTTGTTCTTTTTTCTTCCTCTCTTTATTATTCTCCTTCTTATTCTTTTTTTTCTATCACTCTATTTTTTGCTACTAATTCTTCTGGTAATTGTTCTTTCTGTTCTGCTGCTACTTTTGCTTTTCATCCTTTTCTTCGTTCTTCTTCTTCTTTTCTTCTACTAATTCTTCTTTTTCTTTTTCTTATAATTCTTCTACTGCTTCTTCTTTTTCTTCTTCTTCTTCTTCTTCTTCTTCTTCTTTCTTTTTCTTCTTCTTCTTCTTCTTCTTTTCTTCTACTAATTCTTCTTTTTCTTTTTCTTATAATTCTTCTACTGCTTCTTCTTTTTCTTCTTCTTCTTTCTTCTTCTTCTTCTTCTTCTTCTTCTTTTCTTCTACTAATTCTTCTTTTTCTTTTTCTTATAATTCTTCTACTGCTTCTTCTTTTTCTTCTTCTTCTTCTTCTTCTTCTTCTTTCTTTTTCTTCTTCTTCTTCTTCTTTTCTTCTACTAATTCTTCTTTTTCTTTTTCTTATAATTCTTCTACTGCTTCTTCTTTTTCTTCTTCTTCTTCTTCTTCTTCTTCTTCTTTCTTTTTCTTCTTCTTCTTGTTGTTCTTCTTTTTTTCTACTAATTCTTCTTTTTCTTTTTCTTATAATTCTTCTACTGCTTCTTCTTTTTCTTCTTCTTCTTTTGCTTCGTTCTTCTTCTTTTTTCTTCTTTTCTTCTATTGATTCTTCTTCTTCTTTTTCTTCTGTTTCTTCTTCTTCTTCTTCTTCTTCTTCTTCTAATCATTATTATTATTGCCCATTTAGATTTATCACACCGGTTTTACCAGTTACGTTATATACGCATGCACTAGTATTTTTTTAATTTAATAAGTCTATATATTTATCTCTGTCCACCTTTCTCTCTCCTCTCCCTTTCTTCACCTCCTCTCTCTTTCTCCCGCCTTCCTTTCTTTACCCTCTCCCCATTTCTCTCTCCTCCTTCTTCTTCTCCTCTTCTTATCTATATTATCCCCTCTCTCTCTCTCTCTCTCTCTCTCTCTCTCTCTCTCTCTCTCAGACCCTCTCTATCACAAGTACAATTTCACACCAAAGGTCGATGGAAAAAAGCACTATAAATGTCGACTCCCCCTCCCTAATTGATTTTGTTCCTGTTGACCCCCAAAAGATGATAATATTGCAAAACATGTGTCTATATTCTGTCCGGTGCAATGCTGAAAAAATAATGTCTGGTGTAGTCATGACTTTTAGTCGAACACACACATACGGACAGACAACTCACCTTTATAGATAGATAATAGATAAAAGATTTGTAGTTTTGTGCGTGTGTATGGGAGTGTATGATTTTCACGTTTTACGTGACGTTAACGTTGATCTTTGACATAGATATCCCAAAATTAAAGCAGTTCTCAGGTTAGACTATGACTGATATTTTGACAAAATTTGCTGACGATAAGTCAAACGATGTGAATGCTAGACTGTACACTAACTCTAACTTTCACAGGTAACTTGAATTGGAACAAATACATTGAAGACATTGCCAAGGGTGCCGCAAAGAAGGTTGGCTCCCTCTACCGTGCTAGTAAACTCCTCACACCTGACATTATCCTGTATCTCTACAAAGCCACCATCCGCCCATGCATGGAGCATTGTTCTCACATTTCGGCTGGTGCATCATCTACTACTCTCTCCCTCCTTGACAAGGTCCAAAAAAGAGTCGCCAACCTAATAGGTCCCTCACTGCCAGCCAAGCTCCAGTCCCTGTCCCATCCTTGTGCCTGTTTTACAAATACTTCAATGGATTATGCTCCGATGAATTGGCTACTCTGGTGCCCCCTCGACGTAAATTCACTAGACCAACTCGACAATCAACTAAATCCCATCCATTCACTGTGGAGGTCCCCAGATGCCGGAGAGCTTTCTACTCCAATAGCTTCTTTCCTCGTGCTGCTGTCCTCTGGAACTCCCTCCCTGCCCCTGTCTCCCCGACAGTACTGACATGCAGAAATTTAAAACTAATGTTAACAGACATCTCGTTGCACAGATCCCAGTTTAGGTTGACCCCCAACCTTCTCCCCTTTTCTTTCTTCTCAGAAGCCCCTTACGTCTACAGTGGCGGCCTGCCTTGTATGGGGTGAACTACGTTTTAAATTTTTTTTTTAAATAAACACACAAACAAAGATAGTGACAAATTCGACTGAAAACATAACCGGCTTGGCGGAGGTAATTACTTTGATACATTAGAATAACATGTAAAAAGGTTTTGCTATACCGCTAAGTAGAAAAAGAAAACGAATAACCATTCAGATGAATTTGTGACGCTGACATTGAATTAAAACCATCTATCAAATAGTTCAGTCGCCGGATTAATAAATATATTTCCGCGTAAACAAAGCCGGATTAAGATCGGGAGGTTTTGTGGCCTTTGATTAGTCACTTGAGGCGTAACAGATGCCCAGTCCGCCATATTGGATATAGATGAGGCTGTTTTTTTAGTCGATACGAAGCCAAAATAGCAAAAACAATAGTAGCGCGATAACTGAAAGTTTACGGAATATATCAATGAGTATGTACTTTTATTATATCATAGCATATCTGTCTGTTCGAATTCATTAAAATGTTTTCTTATCAAACGCATCAATATATATATATATATATATATATATATATATATATATATATATATATATATATCGTAAGTTATGAAAATATATCAATTAAGCTACACAGGGGGAATCTTCAGGCTAAAATACATGGAGTTAGTTTTGCCGGGTGTTTTTATATGCACGTCTAGCTAGTTAACCAATAAGATTCTTTGTTGTTCTCTTAGCCAATCGTTGGGTTTCTCGCTAACAAGGTCCAATTAGTTTTACTTCCTATTTCCTGTTCTATTGTTCTGTTTTCTATAGAGTGGACTATATCCTGTTTCTTTGTTGTGTCAAGGAATTAAAACTAACCGGACCTTTGTTCGTGAGAAGCCCCACGATTGGCTAAGAGAACAACAAAGAATCTGATTAGTTAACTAGCTAGCGGTGTATATAAAAACACCCGGAAAAATCAATTCCATGAATTTTAGCCTGAAGATTCGACAATAATTTAATTTTCCTTTCTATTTTGACTTTAATTCCTTACACTTTAATCATATTCTAATTTTTATTAGGCTTTTAGTTTTTTAGTTTCTTTCCCCTAACTCCTTTGCCAATCCCATCATTAATTCATTAATATCTATCTTATACTCTAACGCCATCTGTGGCCTTCAATTACTTATTATAGATCAGTCACTTTATCGTCCTACTTAATTCACCTTCTGCTTTAAACTTTGATTTTACATCTGAATCTGGCCTGTATCAAGGCGGCCTCCACAACCTCTTCTTTTAACACAACCTGTTTGAATTTAAATTTCTATAACAGCTTAGTCAACATTTTGATTTCTGTAGAAGCGCTAGTTTTTACCGCCCCTTTACCTGCATTGAAAACTACGACTTACTATCTCATTCTGAATTCAAATCCATAAAAAACTATATCTGGAAAGCCCATAGGAGTCCGTCAAATGGCTTTTAATACACAACTTATTTCCTAAACTTTTAGATTGCAACCTCCTCCAACCGAATTACTTGGGCCTTTAATGGTTTGACTTCTCAAAAATTTAACGGATTGAACAATTTTTAGGCACCAATCTTTCCTGGATTTACCGCTTTTGAACCTGATGCTACAATTTTTATGACGCCTTAAACGGTGAACTTTTTCATATATTTTCAGCCTCTTTGCATTATACATTTTCTACACTTTCTATATTTGTATTTATCTTATATTATATTTATATCTTTTCAAATTATGACTTTTGGTAATTCCCCTGTATTTCTCTAATGATAAGATTTAATTCTTTGAAAAGCCATGGCTTAAGGAGGAAAAATACATCTCTTTTATTTGAAAACACATTGTTTTGAACAACTGAGGACGTAATAGATATTGTATTTTTACAATCTTTATTCTCATCTTTTACTTGTCTATATAATTGTATAATTGTATAATCGTATCTCGAGCATCGATTATTTCATACATTATATCTTTATTTTATCTGTTTATATATATATATATGGGAAAATGAAAAAGGAAAACCAAAAAATGGATGTTTTTTATGTGTACATCAACGTTTCGTCTTTATTTATAAGACTTCATCAGGATGATAAAATAGAGAAAAAAAAATGTCATGCAGGTACAGATACATGTAGGGTAGACATATTTCCCAATATGTCTACCCTACATGTATCTGTACTTGCATGACATTTTTTTCTCTATTTTATCATCCTGATGAAGTCTTATAAATAAAGACGAAACGTTGATGTACACATAAAAAACATCCATTTTTTGGTTTTCCTTTTTCATTTTCCCATCACGTCGGATTACTTTCATCCTTCTCTTCCCATATATATATATATATATATATATATATATATATATATATATATATATATATATATATATATATATATATATATTACAGAAGATGTACCTTCAGTTTCAAATCTATACAAAGAGGGCCTATAATTGGTCTATTCAGCCTCTGTTTATCAAATAAACAGAGGCTGAACAAGGTCCGGTATAAAAGCTCAATTATAAATTTCCTTCGTTGGGATTTGAAACCGACGACACAGATGATGTTCTGATCTTCCATAATAAATATATAAATAAATATTACGCTCTTATTTTTGTTAATGCTCTGCTGGAGTTTACGATGTAATGACATAAATATATATTAAATTCCCCGTACAACGTGGTAATTTGAAATGGGCGTGAGGGGGGTAGGGTGAAAGTGTGCAGACAAAAAGGTGTGTCTGTGAACCGTGTTCGCGCCTCGTGACCGTTTGAAATTATCTTTTCTTACACTGAAGAAAGCAATTAGCTCGAAACGATGTTGTCTGTAGGTAAATATAATTTAATATTTGTTTATAAATATTATTATTAATCCCCTTTAAGTAAAATTAAAGTTGAGCACTTTAGGAGATATTAAATAACAGACATTCACTCAGCTATAAAGCAAGACTCCGAGTACGGTCGTCGAGTTCTCTGGTATGTCTTAATGTTTACGTTGTAATGACATAAATATATCTTAAGTTCCCCGTACCACGTGGTAATTTGAAATGGCCACAACGGTGGTAAATAGAATTTAATATTTGTTTATGAATATTAATTAATATATATATATATATATATATATATACATGTATATATATGTATATATAAATTTTAAAATACTTAGATTAGAATAATATATATTTAAATATTTGTTTTAATTTTTATCTTCTTTTATAAATAAATAATTTATAAATAATTTATTTAATTTTTTCTTAATATCCCTTCTTAATCTTGTGTGGATACATATTGTATTGTAATTTTTATTTTTTGTCTTTTTAGAAATATAGTTGTTCCTATATTTTTAAGTTCTATGGTCTTCATTTTATATTATTAGTATAACCTATAGATATACTTACTATGTTGTAAGCTTTTTTAAGATATTATTAGTATAACCTATGTAATTTAAATCATAAATTATATGATTTAATTTTTTTTACCTTTTACTTTTTATATTGTAGTATGTATGTGAGTAAATCTGTATGTATATGTATGTATATATATATATATATATATATATATATATATATATATATATATATATATATATATATATATTAGAGGTAAAAGATGAGAATAAAACATTGTAAAGATACAATATTTATTAAAAACATCAAAAGTTCAGAGCAAGGAGCCTCATATCCTTAATCCATGGATTTTCAAAGAAAACATTTCTTCTCATCAGAGGATGGGTAAGCCGACAATGCGATTATAAATATTGTCGGTAACAATTAACTTTGAAAATTTTATATAAAGTAAAACAAAGTAGAAGTAAAAAAACAAAATTAGGGCCAGGGGTGAAAAGTCTTATTTTGAGGTGTGAGCGTAAAGTCAAAGTGGGTGAAATAAAAAATAAAAATAAAAATAAAAGCATCCGTTATTTAGGGATGAATGCTTAAAAAAGAAAGCGATACTTAAATTGTTCAGGAGTCCAAAAGTTTTTGCAAGATGTTGGTGGTCTTTGGTAATTGGTAAATTCCAATTTATCCTGTGTAGTATTTGTATCCGTTTGTTGCTGGAATGTTTTCTTTTGTTATGGTTCGGTGTATATAAAAAATTGAGGATTTCGAACAACCATCGCTTCCTGGTTGAAACGAATATCGGTAGGTTATATATATATACATCCATATATAGAGATTCGGTATTTTAGGTCAGAGCCGAGTTTAGCGCTGCCATAGACTGAGGCGTTGGATAAAGAAAGTGCTTCTTCTGTCGAGCTGGGTGGGAACACCAGCCGTCCGTGATGGTTGGGGAGGGCCACTGGGCTCAGTCGAGGTGCAGGGGGCCAAGGAAGGGTTGAAATGTTAAGTATACATATTCACGCTCACACATACACGCACAATAGACACACATAGGATGTACACTAAAATTGATTCACAGATACTAAGATAACACAGATATATACATACGCAAAACATAAAACTGTGTTCGTATACATTATTGTTTAAAAGGATCTTCTTACATTAATTTTTTTATATTATTTATCTATCAGAGTGAGTGTCAGATTTCGCTTGGGTTTTTTTAAGCTTAATGATGTTTATGGCGGGGGTAGGTAGGATTTGTTTATATTTCGTTTGGTTGAATGATTTTGTTTAAGGGTGCGGCTAAAATTGTAATTCATTTCTTGGCTTTTAAAAGGCTAGAGAGTTAGGGTTATTATTATAAGGCTATTTTTATAGAGAGATTATTGTTAGGGCAGTCTCTTAATGGAATATTTATCTTTAAAAACGATTTTTTCTTAGGGGAGTTATTTATCAATTTAACAAAAAAAATGAAAACTCAAATTCGCATATAGAGATTTTAAATTTAGAAAGGTGGATGGTATTAGTTTCTTAGTTTATTGTCTGTTAGGTGTCAAATAAGATATGGTTGCAATAATCTTGAATTCAAATCACGGATTCATAAGACATCTATATGGTTTTAGGGTGATAGAAAAGCGAACAAAAGTGTACATCCCTCACACGGATGCATGTGGGTGTACATCTACATATGTAAAGGGTTGTTGCGCGGGATAGTGTATGGCACAATAGAGGTACGTACATAAAACAGATTCGCATACAGATAAAGATGCAAATACATACACATAATATACATGCATATAACATATACAATGAAGTAAATCCAATGCAAGCATATATACACACACATACATACATGTACATATATATACGCATCCCGCATACATACATTCATACATATAATACCCACAAATGGATATCTGAGTTATAAATTCTACTAACTTATTTGTTATTATTATTATTATTATTATTATTATTATTATTATTATTATTATTATTATTATTATTATTATACCGGTGTATGGTTTACATATACAGTAGATATAATATATCCTGACTCATACATACATATACATATATATATACAATATACACACATTCATACACATATACACACATACATATACACATATAATCCACATATATATATATATATATATATATATATATATATACACATAGATATACAGACAGACATACATACAAATACATATAAATACATATAAATACACATATATATACATATACATAAATATGCATATGTACCGACATACATACACACATATAGATATACACATATATATTGATAGACACATACACACACATACACATGCGCAAACCTACATGTACATAGACACAAGCATCACATATATAGATATATCTTTCATAGATATAGGATACATATACATACACACACATACAACATAATGTACATATATTCGGAAGTGCATGCTTACTTACGTACATATAGACATGCATACATACACATCGATCGATAAGGGGCATATGTGGGATACCTATGTTACGAATCGGATTTATAGGTTCTGTGGTGGGGGATGTCTATTGGGGTTATAAGTTGGGCGTATTTAAATTTTCTTTTATGGTGACAGTATGAAATTATCTCATTTCTTGAGTTTACGATATTTTTCTCTCTTGCAGTGGTGATTATCATCAGTACCTCAGAAGTGTAAAGGTTGCAATGCTTTGCGCCTGGGGTGTATGATTTTGATTTTTTTAGGATTGACCATTTTAGAGAGAATGGGATATTATTTAATTTTAAATTTTTGACTATGTTTGTTAGAGAGGTTTTATTATTGGTGTTGTTGTTGAAAGAGTACATGTGTGAGGAGATGCGGTTCTTTATTACTTGAGATGTCGAGCCTATGTATGTGTATATAGTAGGTCTAGTTATTCTAGTGTTAATTGGGTTATCCCTGTTGTTCGGATTTGTGGTTGTATGGGTGTTGCCTAGGTGTGCATTTCTGGTAATAGGTAGTGTTAATTGCTGGAGTGGTGGATATTCGTTGGTGTTATTGAGATTGGAGGATTGTTGGGATAATTTAGTTACAGTGCAAGCATAGACTACGTCTTTATGTATGCAATTGTTATTTAGTGGACATTGTTGTGGGTTATGGCAGTTACAGTTATTAGTGGGTTTTGAAGGAGTAGTGATTGATTGGGCTTGTCTATTTTTTTTGTTGTTAGTGGTTATTATAGTTTGGGCTAAGTTAGGCATGGGGAGTATGAGATCTTGATGGTATTTTTATTCAGGATAGTGCTATATTTGTGTGGGTATTTAAATGAATTTTCAATTATTTTGAAGAACTCCTTAGGGATGTTTGTCTTAACATTATTATTGTATGGAGGATTGAACCAGATATTTTTCTTTCTCCTTAGGGTTTTACGTTGATTTTTACTTTGAGGTTTAAAATGTATGTCTGGTTCATTAGGGGTATTGGATTCATCATCTTGGATGTTGTTTGTATTAAATATGTTATTATTGGTGTTAATGACATTAGTGTTAGGTGCATTTCTGGGATTTCTGCGTTTTTGTGTCATGTTGTGTGTGATAATATTGAGGGGTCGCTTATGGTATGCAGGATGTTCTTGTTTGAATGTAATCTTATCGGTGTAGCCTGAGTTCAATAGTGCATTATTATAGAAATTAGAATGTTGGTCGAATGTTAATTTGTTTGTTGAAAGTCTGGAGATTCTATTTGAGATGGATGGGATTATTGAATTTATGATGTATTTAGGGTGGTTGAAGTGCTTATGTACATATAATAGAGTCAGGTTAGGTTTGTGGTAGGGGGAGAAGGATCCAGAGTTTAGGTTTAGTGCAACGTCAAGGAAGTTGGAAGTTTTTTTCTCTGGGTCAATAGTTATTGAAAGTCTGAGATTATTGAAGAAATTGTGGAATTGGTCAATGGTTTTGTTGTACATCCTAGGCCTTTCTTTGGAGACAAAAAGGGCATCATCTCTGTATAAGCCTCCCTGGAGATTTTTGAATTTATGTTTTAGTTCGTGCAAGAGAAAGAGGCCGACTAAGTCTGTGACTTGGGCAGAGTCAGATGCACCCATAACTAAGTATAGATCTTCTAGCTAGTAATATTAATTCTATTTCTGTGTTAGTGGGGTCAGAATTGTTTCTTGCTAGAATTAGTGCTCTATTAAGGAGGTTTGGAGTATTGATTGGTAGTAGTTATCAATGTCGAATGTTATGAAGTTTAGTCTAGATTTATCTTTAAGGTTACGGAACCAATTAATCACGGTATCTGAAGATTGCCATAGAGAGAAGGACATTTTTTCCTTAATTCCTGGTATGATTCTGTCTAAGATTTTTTTTACTTATGATGCCTATGTCCGATTTAGATGGGCAAATTAACCTGATTGCAGGGTTGTTGTGGAAGTTATTTTTGTGATCTTTAAGAGAGAATCTTGGAGTGGCCGGGGTGACTATTTCGGCGTGATTAGTTATTTTCAAGGAGGTTAGTAGGGATTTGGCCTCTTTGTTTATATTGCTCAGGGTTTCTGGTTGTGTATTTTTGTATGATTTGTTAAGTTCTTTATAGATTAAATTGTTGTAGGTGTTATAATCTAGTTTTTTGTCTTATCTGCTGGAACAATTATATTAGTGTTTGTTCTTACATTCTTAGCAAAATTGTTGATTTTCTTAACAATCGCGTTTGAATAGTTTTTACGTTTTTTAAATTTGATATTCCTCGCGAGATTGAACAGGGCATCTTCGAACTCATCCAAAAGGTCATTCTGTTTGGGGAAGGATAGGGGTTTCAAGCCATATTGAGCAGCAGCCATTCGTTCCAATTTTTTATGTTCTTTATATGAATTCAAAGGGAGATCTTTGAAAATCCATGGATTAAGGAGATGAGGCTCCTTGCTCTGAACTTTTGATGTTTTTAATAAATATTGTATCTTTACAATGTTTTATTCTCATCTTTTACCTCTAAAATAAATTGCTCTATTTAATATATTGAGCTTTACAATATCACGATAGATTATTATTATTAAACGACAATTTAATTATCGTTATAATTCTACACTTAAATATTATATATATATATATATATATATATATATATATATATATATATCTATATATATATCTATATATATATATATATATATATATATATATATATATATATATATATATATATATATATACTATGTCGTAAGCTTGTTAAGATAAGTATATGTATTTAGTTTTTTTAATTAGAAATGAAATGTTTAGATTTTTTTCATTAAAAAGATGTATATATATATGTATATATATATATATATATATATATATATATATATATATATATATATATATATATATATATATATATATATATGTATATGTGTATGTATCTATATTTCTACATTTGTAAGTCAAATCTCATTATAAGGCTTTTTAAAATTGTGTCATTTCTCTTTTTTGTGGGCCGTTGATTTTTTATTTATATATATGTTTTATTAATGTAGAGATATAATACATTTTAACTATTTCAGTTTCAATTATTTTTCTATTTTTTCTATTTTTCTTACTTTCTCTTACAAAAATGTAACAAAATCAATATACATTGATTTTGTTACATTTTTGTATGTTCATTATTATAGATTTTTTATCTTCAAATTATTTTAATTTTTCCTTTTTTTAACCTCCACTTTATTTCATTTGTAATTTATTATTAGCATTTATTTTTGTTGTTATTATTTTATTTTAGTATTTTTATCTTTCGACTTTGTTCATTACATTATGTATTTAAATAATTTAATATTCTGTATCCTATATATATATATATATATATATATATATATATATATATATATATATATATATATACTATTATCATTATTGATCTTACAAATTGAGTAGTGTCAAATTGCATGATGAGAGGTTCAGTTTCCCATATTTTTAAAGGTTTTTTTATCATAGTTCATCCCAAACAATGCATGACGCCAATGTAGACGTAAGGAATTACTGTGAAGTTTTGGGGACCATCCTAAGTTGTGAGCTGTGCAGTGAGATTTCTGCATGTCAGTAGAGTCGGAGAAACAGCGAGCAAAGAGAGAGTTCCAGAGACCGGCAGCACGAGCAAAGTAGCTATTGGACTCTCTGGCATCTGGGAACCTCCACAGTGAATGGATGGGATTTAGCTGATTTTTGTGGTTGGTCTAGTGTATTTACGTCGACGGGGCACCATAGCTGCAAGTTCTTCAGAGCACAATCCATTGACGTACTTGTAAAACAGGCACAAGGATACAACATTATGGCGATGGGACAGGGGCTGGAGCTTGGTGGATAGTGAGGGGCCTATTAAGTCGGCTACTCTTTTTTTGACCTTGTCTAAGAGAGGGAGACTAGTGGATGATGCCCCAGCCCAGATGTGACAACAATACTCCATGCGCAGGCGGATGGTGGCTTTGTAGAGATATAGGATAATGTCAGATATGCGAAGTTTACTAGAGGGACCCCACCTTTTTTGTAGCAGTCTTGGCAATGTCTTCAATGTATTTTTTTTTCAATTCATGTTTCCTGTGAATGTTAGGCCGAAGAGTTTGAACGTTAGACTCTCAGGTAGGGTGTTATTTACCATGACAATCAGTGGTTTAAGAGGTTTCTTGCGGTTATTGACGGAAAGGAGCTTTGTGTTTGCGGCATTAAATGTTACCATCCATTTATGACCCCAATTCACTACAGACTGGAGGTCACTTTCTAAGGATTCAGCCATTGTTTCGAATATGTGCGCGTTCGTTTTTACTCGCATAACGAGAGTAGAGTGTGGTGTTGTCAGAAAATATACCCATCTCAAACTCAATGTCTCCAGGGAGGTCGTTTATGAAAATAAGGAATGGTAGAGATCCAAAGATGGATCCCTGGTGTACACTAGCATTTAGGTCATGTTGCTTGGATGAATGGTCATCGAGAAAAACCTGGATCTGCCTTTTGGTTAGGAAGGATCTAATTATATTAAATATTCGTCCAGTAATACCATATGAGCGAATTCTTATGAGAATTCCTTTAAGCCAGACCTTGTCAAAGGCTTTTGATATATTCACCTGTATTGTCCAGTGTATGATACATGCGTTCAGAGATGACCGTTAGGATATCCGCAGTAGATCGTGCTTGTTTAAATCTGTACTGATGATCAGAAAAGAATTTTAGCATTAACTAGGTGCCGGACTATCGCTCGATTGATTAAGGATTCAAAGATTTTAGCAAAGATCAAGAGTAGACTGATGGGGCGATAATTCTGAGGATCAGTTCTATCTCCAGAATTCTTGATGATATGTACCACAAAGCAATTTTTCAGCTGTCAGGGAAGAAAGATTCAGCGAGGCATTTGTTGTCGAGTTTGTAGAGGACAAGGGCCATTTCAGAAGAGTACTTCTTTATTACTAGTATAAGATCAGGCTCACACGCTTTGGAGATGTCAAGTTTTTTTTACGATGTCTCTGACCTGCAGATGAGAGAGATGACCAGGTTTTCAAGTGTGGATTCGCTCCGCAATGGGAATTTAGGGAGGGAGTGGTTTGCTGAGTCCAAAGTGGTCTTTAAGGCGAAACGTTGGGCAAGTAGTTTCGCCTCATCAGTTGCCGTGAAAACAACATCATTGTAGTTCGATAGCGGGGAAATTGTTGAGTATCCATTGTCCATCACACTATTGTAGACTTTCCAGAAATTGCGAGTTCCTAGTTTCTGTGACTGAATGCGTTTTCTTGTTATCTCTGTATACCTTCTCTCTGCTTCACATATCACTACTTTACAATTATTTCTTGACTATAAATAACCATTCCCTAAGAAGATTTTTAAAAGCCAACCACCAACCAAATTAATTTCAAGCATAGTGTCAACATACTAACACAAGTACCTTATTAACACGTGATTCCGGCAAAAATTCAAATTACCTATAAATATCTAAGCAGTACGTTCTTTACTCGGTAACCACCCTAAAGATGGATCCAGAATGATCCAGATGGATCCAAATGTACTAGGAGATAAGCGAATATAGCAGATACACCGTACAGTTCCCGCTTGAAACAACAACAAAAAACACGTACGGAAATTAGAAAGAATCAAAACTAAATATGCAGGCATAAATTATCCGTCGTATTTAACGAAATATGTTTAAAACAAAAAATGCTGCCTATATATATATATGAGATTATTTGTTCAAATTAGAGATATCTAAAAGGTACATTACAAATAAAAACGACAAAAACACTATTATTGTATTCGTTTCCAATGTGTCTGCTTTTTTCTAAATCCCTGGTGTATTTTGTTTGCTTTTGTAGTTTGCAAATTAACGATCTTTTTTCTTTCCTTATCATAATGTTTCTTTCAAAATGGCGACGAAATGTTCGTGTATCAAATTAAGATAATTAGTTATTCGTTTTGAGAATACGATGTTTGTATAGATTCGCACGGACAGAGACGCTACGATGTAAAAACACATAAGTATTGATATATTTGGTAAACTTTCGGCTATCGTGTTGATCTTGTTGTGGTTATTTCGGTTTCGTCTCGTCGAGAACGTAGCCAATTGTGTATCTAAGATGGCGATTGGAGCATCTGTAACACCTCAAGCGGACAACATACGATCAACCACAGAAAACATTTCGATTATAAGACAGGTTCGGGTATACAGACTTGTAGAGATAACTTATCCCTCAATGTTATTTAAATACAGAAGAAAACAAGAGAATACGAAAAACAGATGCAAACAACACAAAGGTTTTATATAAATGTAAATATACAAACTTAGCATATAATATATGTTATATGTTCACTTACCGATGGGTGTATACCCCATTATACACCCGTCACGTCGTCGACAAATTCACGCGGACACTGATGTTTATAAAAAAGTCACATGAAACATCAAAGCGACAGTCCACGTGCGTATACGAGAGACAGATAGATAGATAGATAGATAGATAGATAGATAGATAGATAGATAGATAGATAGATAGATAGATAGATCGTCCCGCTACACGCGGCCACACCATGTGCGCTGCCACGATCGGAAACAGCACCTAGACTCGTCCCCCCCCCCGTTTGTAGTCTCGCCAGCACAAGAGACAGAAAATCCTCTGCAGGATGTCACGTGATTTTGAGGTTACCTCTGATCTTTCAGGTGTCATTCAAAACTTTTCCAGCCAAACATTGCCTTCGCTATGTAACACAGCTACAGGGAAAGAGAAAGACGCAGAGACTTCGGCTGCCACATTTCTACAACGACATCCAACTAGACGTCACTACTCATTGAGTCAATTATTTACAACCTTCAACAAGATTACAGGCAATCGATATGTAACAAACTTTCTATTCCATTTTTTTAAATATCTTCATGGAATTTATTTTCCACGCCCGTCTCTAATTTCAACACCGTTATTCTTCCGCTCACTTTTTTGATCACTCGTTCGATTCTTTATCTATAAACCTGGCAAAACAGAAACCTCCATTAAAGATTTACTATATTTTTCTTTTGGGTCAGCCATATAATTTTCTGTAAGATATCTCTACTACATACTATCATACGTACTCTCTTCCGCTTTTCCGATCCTTCTTACTCCCAACCCAATAGGTCGATCAATTAATATCCTCACATGCGTGTTTCTCTATCTTTTATCAAGGTGCTGACATGTCGCATTGGAGCCGGCGTCACATGCTTTTTTAAATATCCTTCTTCCAATGAGATCCCATACAACCCGGAGCCGGCTTCACGTGCCATTTTTACGCTATCCTTCTTCCAAGGAGCTCCAATTATTTCAACATTGATTTTTCCCGCATAGCCTAACTATTGTAGTTATGGGAGGTCAATTCCCACATCTGTCCGCATCAAGTTACGAAACAGGTCCAGTTGTTACTACCTTACTGTTTTAGACCTAGCGATTTAAAATGCTCTCGTTTTTTAAAATTAATTGGCTGACAGGTGTTAATCTAATTAATCACCTGTTTTTATGTTTGCTTAAGTAGTACGCTCTCTCTCTTTCTCTCTCTTTCTCTTTCTTCTCTATCTTTCTCTCTCTCTCTCTCTCTCTCTCTCTCTCTCTTACTCTCTCTGCAAGAGGACAGAATAAGCACGAACTGGCCCAAGAATGATTGCTTAATTCAAATCACAATATACAATATTTCCTCTTTTATTTTTTTATTAAAAAAACACCAAAAATACCTCATTCTTTTTTTTTGTCCATTATTTCTCTTTTCTTTCTTTTGTTTTTCTTTCACATAGTAAGTAGCTTCGAACAAATATAACAAGACACTATTTTTTTCTTTTACACAAAAATTGACGCCTTTCTCTGCAAAAAAAAAACTCAGCAATTTTCTCTCATTCGCTTCTTTTTTTCTATTTTGTCTTTGAGAGAAAAAAAAAACTACAATTTTGTTTTCACTTTTTCTCTTTTATCTTTCCCTCTCTTCATTCCTCACTTATGCTTCGTTCTCTCTTTTTTACAGAAACCCTAAAATACATGACAGAAACATCCTCTCTCTTTTTATACCTGAAGATACGAAAAAACACTGACACCAAGTGAAAAATATTCCATCTGTCCTGTCTACTCATACAATATCTTAATTAATTCGAGTTATTTCCCCTGTTCAATTATAAGAGTATTCAACTACAAACACAGTCGTTATCCTATGTAATTAATATCTACACAATGTCAATTGGAGTTATCGCACAATGTTTAACTATAAGAGTTTTCAACTACAAACACAATGATTAAATTGATATCTAAACAGTGTCAATTGGGGTTATTTCCCCTGTTTAAGCATAAGATTATTACAACTACAAACACAGTGATTATCCTATGTAATTAATATCTGAACAGAGTCAATTCGAGTTATTTCCCCTGTTTAATTATAAGATTATTCAACTAATCTCATACTGTAAAACAAAAGAAATTACAAAAGAAATAACAAAAGAGAACCCCACTCTCTGTGTCCACACACTCTCTCTCTCTCTCCCTCTCTCTCTCTTTCCTTTCCTTTCCTTCTCTCTCTTCCTTCTCTTCTTTTTTCTCACAAAAATATTAAACAAAAAAAATTAACAAAAGATTTGTTTAATATTTGAACGAGCACATAACATTAAAAAGGCCCCCCATTGCCCTGTGCACACAAAAACAAGTTTTCCTCTTTCATCAATCATTCGAATGTGTGTTCATGCATGTGTTTAACTGTCTCAGTTTTCTTCTTTTTTCTTGATTCTTTTCGTCATAAATTTGGAAGGGGATATTTTTCATAAGTTTAAAACTATTACTTATACATATTTCTTTCTTTTTTTCAATCATTTGATTGTGTGGTGCGTGTGGGTATATATTTGTTTTCTCTCTTTTTTTCTGTGCCTGTTTTTTCTTCTTTCTCTTTTTTCCCGGTGCTACCAGATCAGTCTGTCTGAAGATACCGGCTTCCTGACGCAAAATGTGTAGCGGTCGAACATAGGACCTATTTCTTCTTGTCCCCTGTGAGCAAATTGGTCATACACTGACCAATCGGCTTGCAGGGCGTATGATTTCCTAGCTGTCTCCAAACGGACTACTTTGACAGTTGAGTCTAAGGACAAGATGGCCAGAGAGAAACAGTACGCGATCGAGGAAACATCATCTCTCTCCTAGTCCTGCATGATCATTGTTCCAGCTGCCGCCACAACGTTGACGCTTCCTTTTGTTTTCCTTTCTGGACACTGTCCAATATTTTGTTACTTTACCAAATAGTAAAGTAACCTTTTTAATAAATCATATTTCGTATGTCGTTATACAGTGTTTGTTTGCTTGATTCAATTTCGTGCGTAGAGATGTAAAACCCATATCTACAAATGCACCAAACATTGATGTTATTGTTTTTTTCTTTCCCTTTGCAAAACTTAATAATGTTCTGCAAAGCCAAAAACAAAAACAACAATTTTCCTTTACAAAACAATTAAACCAAACCAAACACCATAACTAAATGTTTGAAGATATAAAGAACTTAAAGCATACATTCTTTTATCAAAATGACTGGATTCGGCATTACGTAACCCGAAACAGGTTGATATTCCGTAAAACAAAACAACCAAACCAAACATCATGAATAAATAGTTAAAGATATAAAGAACTTGAAGCAGAAAAACTTTTATCCAAAATAACTGGATTCAGCATTGAATAACCTGAAAAGAGTTGATATGCCGTAAAACAAAACAACCAAACCAAACATCATGAATAAATAGTTAAAGATATAAAGAACTTGAAGCAGAAAAGCTTTTATCCAAAATAACTGGATTCAGCATTGAATAACCTGAAAAGAGTTGATATGCCGTAAAACAAAACAACGAAACCAAACAAACCATTTTCGTTTTTCTTTCTTTTTAATGTTCGCGCCTTTCCATTGTTTGCTTCTTTTTATGAGTTTTACCTACATTCGTTTTTTTCTCTATTATCGATGTCGACTATGAGGGAAAAGACTCCGTTGCTGCTTTGTTCGCTATAAACCTATTAGTAATTGGAAATATAACAGTTACGATTTGGTGAACATTTTTACCAAGAATTTCAAACCAGATATTTCTGGTTTGAAATTCTTGATTAAAATGGTCACTAAATCGTAACTGGTATATTTACACTTACCAATGAGTTTATAAATCATTACACACCTGTGTTGTCGTCGTAAACCCAGGTTACTTTTGCCTGCCCGTAAACTCACTCGAACACTGATGTTTATTACAAAAGTGTATCCAAAAAGAGAGACAGTCACATAAAATATCAAAGCAACAGTCCGCGTGTTTACGAGTGAAAAAGATAGATAGATAGATAGATAGATAGATAGTTGGATGGACAGTTCGTCTCGCCACACCCGCCACGCCCGGCCACACCGTATGCACTGCCTCCATCGGAGACAGCACCCACTCGTATTTTACACTTGAAGTCTCGCCAGTCAAGGAGACATCAAATCCTTGGCTGGAATCACGTGATTTTATCACCTTCCGTTTTGTGGCCACCTCTGACCTTTGAGGTATCACTCAAACCCTTCCATCCAAACACAGCCCTCGTTTTGTTACAAGTATGTAATATGGCGGAAAGTTGTAATGATAATGCCCTGGTGAATATTAGCTGAAAACCGATATGTAACTGTAACTTTATAAGATAGGACGGATAAGAAAAATGTTTAAAGTGCGATAGTGATGATGGGAAATAGAAGTTTAAAAACCAAATAAAATAAAATTCTGACACAAATAATTCCAGAATTAAAAAATGTAACCCAAAATAGAGATGGGGTGTTTAAACGGAATTTGATTATCGGCAAGAAAGAATGAGGTTAGAGGGAAAGTATTAAACACGTAATACATTGTCAACGTCGGAACACATTTAAGGAATTTAAACAAAATATAGATCTGACAATTATGGAATCTGCTGATTATGCATAATGAAACATAATTGACTAAAAACAAACAAAAAACGGAACGAAGACGCGAAGTTATATAAGAAGGAAAGAAATGCATACACAGTTAGACAGATAGAGGAAGAAACAGATAGAGGGAGTTATATTTTCGCGGTTGAGACAAGCAAGCATGCGACAACCACACGCAGGCTTTTGAACAACACCGACTACAACCACATAACGCACACACTAGCGGGGCACACGTTCGATAAGTTAACCATTATTGCAACATATAAGACGCATACGAGAACTGATGTGACAATGAATTCAAAGTCACGTTTCATCTTTGTAGGAAGATTTGACTTCCGGATTGCTTCTATCTTGTCCAATCCATTTAGTTCACTCTTATTAAGTGTAATTTTCCTTTGCAACTTTACTGTCAAGCTAGGTAAACTCATCTACATTTTTAGACAAGTCCCATTTAGAGAAGAAATATTTGCATTTTGTGTTCTGTTTTGCTTGTGTTCACATAAAGCCCAATGCGATTTGCCATTTTTTCGATACAGTATAATAGTACTTTTGCTTGTTTAGTTGTGTCAGAAAAAAATGCCAGGTCAGAAACATAACATGCTCAGTAATTTCCCTTTGTTTGATGACATATAACTATCACTTTTATGTAAAGTGGAGTCTTTTTTTTTCACCTTTATTATGATTTTATTCACTACTAGTTTATAACTACTCCTTGTCCAGTCTTGGTACAGTGCCTGGGTATGTCAATTTCCATCTTTACCTAGTTTCTACCACTTTATAGCTAGTAGGGAGAAAAATATTTGTGAAATTTCGTGGAAAAAATACGCTATTTAGTATTTGCATGAGAGAGTAAGTAACTACGATGACGTATTTCCGTATTGTTTTTATTCGCAAAAACAACATTGGAAATTATATTTTTAGCAATAATAATAAACTTTGAACTAATATCGAATAGCCTTTACGTCTATTTTTTCATCGATTATAACAAAAGGTCGCTTAATTTTTTAAATATTATTTATGTACTGTTTTTTAATGTTATTATGTTATTTTTTTTACATGATTCACCCCAAACAAGGCAGGCCGCCACTGTAAACGTAAGGGGCTACTGAGAAAAAGGAAAAGGGGAGAAGGATTGGTGGTTCAGCTTAAATTGGGATCTGAGCAGCGAGATGTCTGTTTACATTAGTTTTAAATTTCTGCATGTCAGTACTGTCGGGGAAACAGGGGCAGGGAGGGAGTTCCAGATGCCAGCAGCACGAGGAAAGAAGCTATTTGAGTAGAATGCTCTCCGGCATCTGGGGACCTCCACAGTGAATGAATGAGATTTAGTAGAATGTCGAGTTAGTCTAGTGAATTTACGTCGAGGGGGCACCAGAGTAGCCAACTCATCGGAGCATAATCCATTGAAGTATTTGCAAAACAAACATAATGTTATGTCATTTTCTTTAAATTTCTAAAACACGTATCCAATTTAAAAATATTTTTTTAGACTTACGTAAGATTCGAACTCGGATATTGACATTGTAAAAGGTACTGCCTTATTAATGTGTACTATTATTATTCCTTTATTGTCAACCAATCATATGTCCTATTTGCGTACGAACAGACAAACTACCAAAACACATAACTTTTTAATAGTACTAGAAAAAAGAATCCCCTACTGGTCGCATATTCTTGCCAATAAACGTATATGACTAACGAACATGTACTACACTACCCCCTAAAGGAGGCGGTAATTTTTAGGAGGATTGTATCATGACGAATGAAAATATACTAAACTACCCCATCCCAAAAGAGGGGGTGATGTCTGGGTGGATGGTATTATGAAAACAGAACAAGTACTACATTACACCCCTCAAAAAAGGTGGTAATGCTTAGGAAGATAATCTTATGGCAACAGAACAGATACTACACTACACCTCACCCACTAAAAGGGAGGAATGAATGCCTTAGAAGATGGTATCATGATAATAGGAAATATACTACACTGTCCACCTTAGGGAGTTTACTTAGCGACAGGGTATTTTCGTCTGCAGCTGACTTTTTTGATAGCATAACCTTGCAGGTGATTTTTAATCAATCAACAGTTATTTTATTTCCGACAATCGACCGTGTTTTGTTTCTTCCAGCCATAAACCGTATTTTTTTCTTCCGGCCAGGTGCATGTCTGTCAAGTATTTTTTTATTCCTGCCGGATGACATTTCCAGTACACCCTGGACGGATATCCAAAGCAAATTTACGCAATAGACGCACCATCTTTTTTATATACTGTTTATATATATATATATATATATATATATATATATATATATATATATATATATATATATATATATGCGATATCAGTTGCAATATTAACTAATTTGCACATTGGTTTGAAAAGTACATTTTATTCATTAACTGCTTTATTCATAAAATGCTTTTTGTTTCAAATATTACACATTCAAATAAAATGTCTATTTAATATAATATTCAACGAAAATGTATCAAACTGTAACCTGTTTCACATCTGCAATGAGACTGTGAGTATGTATTAGTATGATGTTGCATCAGCACAGTCGCTAAATAGATAATCAGTATCTTAGATGTCAAACCAATATGAAAAATAAAGCATTTAAGAGTTAAGTATTATTTGTTACTGTTTTTAATGCAATGGTTGCTTTGATTATAATAAAACAAATGTTTCTGTTTCAAAATATTGTTTTATTTCTTGGACAAATTTGTAACATTTGAGCTCATTTCTTCTTTCCTTTCCTTTTTTACAGTCACATTAAAAAACCTAATAAATTTGCATCGAAATTACAAAAATGTTTATGTTTCTCTCTGTCTGTCTGTCTGTCTGTCTGTCTGTCTGTCTGTCTCTTTCTCTCTCTCTGTATATATATATATATATATATATATATATATATATATATAGCATAATATAAAATGAAATAAAAAAATAAGGTGCGAATCAAATTTTATTATAATTCAAAATTCAGCCAAAGTAACTCGTTACTTTGCCTGAATTTTGAATTATAAAATTTTATTCGCACCTTATTTTATTATTTCATTTTATATTATGCTATTTATGCTCTATCCAGTATATTGAGCTTCAGTCTTTATCCGGATGTTTTACTAATTAAAAGATATTAGTTGCTTCTTGTATCTTTTGTTGGATTTACTTCATATATATATATATATATATATATATATATATATATATATATATATATATATATATATATATAAGAAAGAATTTGTTTCGTGTTTACAATAAACTTATGAATGAAATGTTTATTATTTTAAATTAATGTTTCACGTAATTTAAGCGTAGCGAGCCTGCAAAACCAGCTAGTGTCTATATATGTTTCATATTGTTATCTTTCTCACACGGGTATTTTGTTCAACACGCTTACGTGTTAACAGTAAGAAAAGAACCCTCACACTCGGACGTGAACAAAACACTTGTTCAAACCAGATTAAACATGTGAACTCGTACTTACGCTGTTAAAGTTAGCGGTGTTTTATTATATTAATTTGTTTTTTCTTTAAAATATTGATTTGAATTTATGCAAGGTGTTCGAGACAAGTTGGAAACTTTTTCGAAAGGAGGAAAAAAAGTCATATCTTGGCCAATAATTGATGTAATCTCAAAAGTCAAAGTGCATCTGTTAGAGGATCTTTTGCCGAATACAGCTAATTTGAAGGAGCATACCTTAGCATGTGTATGAAAATATAATGATATATCTTTATTGTCGGTGGCGGTGAACGAGTGCGGGTGAGCGAGGAAGAAGAAATTGACGGACTGGTTTCCTTGGACCTGATCACCGTCGATTGTCGATCTCAATTCCAGTTTACTTTATATAATAATATGTGACATTCCCACGTATCCCAATGTAAATGTCGATTCTGAGATTTCGCCTTCCCTGTCAATATCCTTTAACCTTGCAATCAGCCCCTCCTAAATGTTGCATGCGGTACGGTCGATGTTTTTCTCAACTGCACTCTGCACAGAATCGTCTATGGTGTTGCAATCAGGCGAGTTGGGGCGGGGTAGATATTAGGACTGGTGAAGTCATTGAAGTTTACAGACAATCATTTCTAGGTTTTCCCGGAGGTGTGATGTGGAGCTGAGTGTTTCTGTAACACGTGTGGACTTATTCAGTAACGTGCGAATTACAGATATGCGACTGAAAACGGATGCATAAGCACACACACACATACACACACACACATACACATTTGCTTTATATAGAGATAAATAGTAAGTCAAAATACCTGTCTTCCGACTAGGAGCAAAGTTTTATCATCTGCTCTGTTCTCAGTCAGATAATGAGAAATCTTTCTAGACTGGGGAACATTTCTAATTTTGTCCCATCCGGAATACCCATTTTGAGACCTAGATATGTTGTGTTTAACTTTGCACCCGTGGAGAGGTAAGTAAATTATTTGGACTATTGTTCTCACCTTGAATGTTATTCTCACAACGTTTCGGCCGATGTAACCTTCGACCTTCTTCAGGTGCGTCTCGTCGAACTCAGGAACCTGAACGGAATTTCGAACGGGATCCTTTATTTAATTCACGGTGGTAACTTGCACTCGTTCCGTCATACATGACCGGGTAGAAGTTTTAAATAATTTGTAATTGTACTCATAGTATCGCCGGTAATGAGGATTGAACCATCAACCTCAAGAAGACTGTCACTTAGAACTGATTATCACTTAGCACTTATATCCGTTGCGTCACGTTTCTTTGCGGAAAAGTTGTGAGAATGACATCCACGATGAGAACGATAATAAAAATAATACTGTTTGATATTATTCGTCTTTTTCGGAGGTTATGGTTAGAGTTAGGGTTAGGGTTTGGGTTAGGGTAAGAGTTAGGGTTAGAGTTACGGTTAGTCTTTTTCAGAGGTTAGGGTTAGAGTTAGGGTTAGAGTTAGGTAAGAGTTAGGGTAAGAGTTAGGGTTAGGGGTAGAGTTAAGGTTAGTCTTTTTCAGAGGTTAGGGTTAGGGTTAGGGTAAGAGTTAGGGTTAGGGTTAGAGTTAGGGTTAGTCTTTTCAGAGGTTAGGGTTAGGGTTAGGGTTAGAGTTAGGGTTAGGGTTAGAGTTACGGTTAGTCTTTTTCAGAGGTTAGGATTAGAGTGAGGGTGAGAGTAAGGGTTAGTCTTTTTTCAGAGGTTAGGATATGGTATAGTGTTAGTCTTTTTAGAGGTTTGAACACTGAGCACTTTTGTTCGTTAGCATAGAACTCACGCTTTTCTGAAAAGATGGTGTTTATTTATTAATTTCGTCTGTCGAATTAGCATTACTAAATATCGACAAAAGTCCCTACAGCAAAATCAAACTTTATTTTTTCTTTATTTTGAATATTTGCGTCTAATGCAGAAATCTTTGAATAACCTGCTGACTAAATTGTGCTTCATGCTGTTTGCAAAATCGAAATCAATTGTGTCTGAGAGTGGGCGGACTGGAATTGGTTTAGAACTGAGAAAGCTACCGTGGCCATCACTCGACGGCTAATGTTGCCAGAGAAACCAGCATTATATAGACATATATTAAACAAACAGAGACAAGCAGGCAGACAAAGCTTTAAATTGTTTCATAATCTATTCGATAATCTTTTCCATAACACAAATATAAATAATAAAATGATATAGAGAGAGAATTTGGTATATTCGGACTACTGATCTCATGGGTGTTTTATCACAACGTTTCGGCCGATGTAACCTCCGACCTTCTTCAGGTGTACTTTGTCGAACCCTTTATTTAATCTCGTTCCATCTGCCATGACTGGGAAAAAGTCTTCAGTGATTCGCAATTCTTCGTATCGCCCGCACTGGGTATTGAACCTCCAACCTTCAAAACTTAGAACTGAATTTTACTTAGTACTATATCCACTGAGCCACGGGTCCTTGCGGACAATTTTAGTATGAATGTTGGGAGCCTTAAACCTATTCTTTTTGATCTAACAACATTCTACTATAGATCATTACTTATCTATTATTTATAATTATCGTTTTGTATTGAATTCTATACTAGGTCTGCTTAATAAGTCATTGTCACCTAACATATGTGCTGCTTCTTTGAGTCGTCTTACTTTCCACCGTTTATCATTAGCAGCCTTATATATAAAAACCAAAAAAAAACCTAATTAATAGAATTAACTTTAATATCAGTAATAATATTCTAAAATGTTTATAGCTCTAATATAGTTTCGTACGTAGTACATAATTTCCGCCAAAAACCTTCTATAAATACTAACGCATGGTCTGTACCTGATTAACCTCATTTCCCCGAAGATGGACCCAGATGGGTCCGAAAGTACTTGGGAGACAAATCCAAACTATGGCAAATTCATCAGCCAATTCCCCTCCGAAACTAAGGTCCTGATTCGGACTATTGAAAGGATCTACCAAAGGATATCTAGACATGAGTTGTCTCTTATATTCAACAATATTTGCCTGCAAGAGAAGATACTGCCTATATATATATATATATATATATATATATATATATATATATATATATATATATATATATATATTCAAAATTCTATCGCTTCATAGTTTTATTCGCTTTTACAAATTGAGAGGATAACGGATGCACATGTGTGTGTGTGCGTGTGTTTATATATATATATATATATATATATATATATATATATATATATATATATATATATATATATATATATATGGGGTTATTTTTAACGGGAGCGTAGAAATATCTGGTATAGTACCAAGGCGTGATGGACCTACTCGACGAGATGGCCCCGTAGATTTTCTTAGATAATAAATCTAGAAGACGGAAACTCCGATATAAAACCTGCGCTCTACATCGTCTCCCAGTTATCTTGCTTCGGATTGTCACTAAAACCAGACTTTGTAGAAGGATAGCGTGCTCTGCGTGTCATACAAACGCAGAGCATGACCATCTACATGTACAGATAACCCATACAAACCTATGGTTATAAAGATATGACGCCAGATGCGGCTGTTCGTACTAGCAACGGAAAAACAAAGCATAACAAAGAAAAAACAAGCTATGTTTTGCCACTTAGAATGTCTGGGCACTTCTCGATTGCGATGAGTCAAAGAATCCTAAGCAACGTACTGGTATAGTTGCAAAGCAACTAGGGAAGTATAGTATCGACATTGCTGCACTGGAAAAAGTTTGATTCAGCGATATGAATCAATTGACAGGGGTAAGGCTGAGTATACGTACTTCTGAAAGGGTATTGATTTACTCCTCTACAGGAGTTAGGCACAAGGCCAGTTTTTTTTTATCTTACTCCCACAAGTAAGATGTGACCCAAGGTCGGTTCGGGAAAGTGGGGTTTAAAATTTGCCTGGGCAGCCCCGTCGGCATTCTCCGGTAGGGGCACCTCAGGCAGTAAGTAATAAACTTACTCCTTCCAAAAAGGGGAGGCAAAGCCTGGGAAGGTTGACTTCCCAGAATTGCACAGGACAGACCCATTGACCAGCGTAAATCAAGACCCGAAGGCCAAGACAACACCAGTATGTGGTGCAGTATCCATCGGAACAGATACTACACTTTGATCTTAGCCAAAAAGGCGAATAGGTAGAGTGGGGTTTGCTGTTCGCACATAGTTAGTCAGAATTTAGCAGCTCCACAGCTTTAGTGATAGGATTATGCACCTTCGTATACCATTGGGCTGCAATCGCTTCATGACTGTCATTTCGGTTTATGCTACAACTCTTAACAGTGACGAAGGGGATATCATGTCCTTCTACCAAGATCTCAGGACGGTACTAACTTCGATCCCAAAAACTGACAAAATGTTTCTTCTTGGAAACTTCAATGCCAGAGTAGGGACAGATCATGAAACATAGATTGCATTATGTAAATATGGAGTGGGGAGCGTGAATTGCAATGTTGTTCATCTTAACCAGTTCTGCACTGAATTTGATCTTGTTATCTGCAACACTTTCTCGTATCAGACGGCTGCCCATCATGCACATCCTCGATTATATTATTACCCGAAGGCGAGACCTTCAAGATGTGTGCACTGTAAGAGTTATGCAGGGTTAAGAGTGTGGTTAAGATCACAATCTTGTGCGTGGTAAACTGAAGCTCCATATCATCTCGCTCTCGGGGAGTAAAAGTTTCCAAACGCATTGATGTATCGAGACTGCAGAACATGAGTGCACGTGGCGATCTTGAAGACGCGCTCAAGAAATGTAGAGTTTAATAGTACATGGAACCATTCTAGGAGTGTGGTCTACAAGACCAGCGTCGAAGTTCTTTGTGTTAAGAAGTGGAATCATCATGACTGGTTCGATGACAATGACTACCAGATAAACAAGCTTCTGGAAGAGCAAAAACAGGCAACAGGCTGTACCAGCGATACCTGAGTGCACCCCAAAAAGACTGTGACTCTCTACAGCTAGATTTCAAGAATGAAAAATCGGAACTTCAGCTCAATATTCGTAAAATGAAGAACCAATGATGGCTAGATATTTCTGAGAAAACACTGAAGGCCTATGATAGGAAAGATATGAAAACTATGTACCACTTGATTGGGCAAGTTTTCGGACAACAACCCTCATCTATGGTACCACTTAGGTTCAAAGATGGGTCTCTCCTCCATAAAAGTTCTGAGGATATTATGAAACGGTGGACTGATCATTTCACGGATCTATTTTATAATCTGTCAGTGGTTGATAATGAGGCAATTAATAGTCTGCCGTAGGAGGCTATCAACCATGTGAGATTCAAAATACTACCAAGGAAATTAATATCGGGAAGACAGCTGGCCTTGATAGCATCTCTGTTGAGGTTATCCGTTTTGGGTGTGACAGGATCGCTGAAATAATCCACTGTTTAATATCTGACATATTGATGGGTGCCCCTGTACCTCAGAACTGGATAAACGTGACTTTGATTTCGTTATACAAGGGAACATGAACTCGATCGGCCTGTGGCAAGTATAGAGGTATAAGCCTTCTTGAAGCGGTGGGTAAGGTATTTTTAAAGATATTTCTTAACCGGCGTACTATGTGGGTGTGCCGCTCTGTTATTTCAGAATGCCAAAGCGGCTTTAAATAAGGTCGAGTCACGATGGATATGGTCTTCTCTACACGGCAACTTCAGGAAACGTTCATCGAACAACGGGTAACACTCTATCGAGTTTTTGTAGACCTGGCAAAAGCTTTCGACACCGTTAATAAAGCAGTATTATGGACAATCCTCAGTAAAATTGAATGCCCACAAGGGTTCGTAAAAATGCTTAAAACACTTCACAAGACACGCATCCATTTCGGTGGGTCACTCTCTGAACCAAAAGCTAATACGAACGGTTTTAAAAAAAAAAGGTGACATTCTTGCACCGACGCTGTTCTCTATATATTTTGCAACGGTTCTCTCCCATGACTTTAAGAGCTGCAGCGTCGGTGTTCTCATACGTTTCCAAACCACTGGTAGGGTCTTCAACCTAGCCCGATGTAATTCAAAGTCCAAGACCTTCAAAACCCTCATAGAGAGATTCTCTATGCTGATGATGCGGGTTTCATTGCCCACACCGAGGAGGATATGCAGATGATAATCGAGCATCTACCACCTTTGGACTCACCATCAATCTGGAGAAAACTAAAGTAATGCTCACTACTCCCTCAGCACTCCAATATGTAGAGCTCTACATCTACGTCAAAAGAACTAGATTAAGTGCAGTTGACTCATTTGCATATCTTGGTAGCACTTTCTCCTGAGATGGATCCCTCAACTCTGAGAATTGAAAAGGCTACAAAGCTTTTGGTAGGCTCGAAAAACGCGTGGTCAGACAGCATCAAAATAAAACTCTGTGTGTACGAGTCATGTGTATTGTCTGTTCTCCTGTATTCTTCGGAGACATGGACAACGTATCGCAGTCACATCAAGGTTCTGGAGCAGTTCCACCAAAAGAGGATCCTAAATATTAAGTGGCAATCATATACACCAGACACCAATGTTTTAGAGCAAGCTGGAGAGCCGTGTTATACGTAGTCAGATGCGCTGGACAGAAAACTTAGGATGGGAAATGATAGGCCTTCTAAACGACTGTTATATGGGGAAACTGCTGCATGGAAAACGTCCTAGACACAAACCTAAGTTACATTTTAAAGATGTAATAAAAAACAACAACCTAAAAAGCATTGATATGAACATGCAGAATTAGGAGAGGATGTCTCTGGAGCGATCGGTCTGGTGCAAGTGTATCTATGATGGCTGTGGCAGATTTGAGGCAAACTGTACGAAGTACTCCGTCTTTAAACGTACTTTGCGGAAACAATCACTGCCAAACATTCCAGACACATTTCAACATTACCATGTGTGTGGTTGATGTGGCAGAGTCTGTCAAGAGCTGGTCTACTGAGTCACATGCGATAGGAGCCCAATAAACAAGTGGTGAACAGGAGTTTGATATAACTACATACAAACGGAACCCAGTGGTATTGTGTGTCATATTTGCAGCAAGACTTGTAAAAATAAGTCGGGCCTGCTAAACCGGGCATTGCAATCTTGTGGGGACGGCCTTCTTCTGTAAAGAAGTGGCAATCATATGTATATATATATATATATATATATATATATATATATATATATATATATATATATATATATATATATATATATATATATATATATAGTCTCGGAAGTTTCTCAACCAAAAACAAAAACAAAAACCTTTAGTCCCAGGTCGTTCAGTGGAAAATCACTCATGTAAGTCAATTTAGTTTTTACAGTTATTATATTAGTTTGCTTCTAACATTATTTAAGGGATCATCAGTTGTTTACCATGAAAAACTGTTTCGGGAATTTAATATATATATATATATATATATATATATATATATATATACTGTATAAATAAAAAGGTGGAAACTGCTTAACTCATTCCACTATTATATGTCTTAATTTGCTTCAGTGTGTGTCTATCCGTTACAC
>OY744519.1:28879896-28912396 GCA_963556195.1 Sepiola atlantica | reverse complement strand
GATAGACAGACAATAGATTAACCTCTTCTAATATTTCGTAAATATGACTTCTTCCAATTAATCAGCCTCCCACCTCCATTTGTAGTCTTTCTTCATCCACACAAAAAACACTTTTATAAGAAACCACTCACTCTCTAAATGCACACACTGTGGCGATGCTTTTGTCTCCTACGTTAGAACATATATATATATATGATAAATCCACATATTCTTTCGTTATAATTTATAATCTGTTTCTTGGCTCAAATAATGAATTTCTTCACATTTGACAAATAGCGTTATGTAACACGTAAAAGCATGTAAGATTATACATGTAATCATAATTTTGATATTTCGAGCAGTCCTTCACTCTTTATCAAACAATGAAAAAAAATGAATGAAAATGAAACCGTTGAGATAAACTGGAATTTTCAACTTGTGCAGCGTTCCTTCTTTGTCTTAACGTGCAAATCATTTCACGCGAAATCTCTCTACCGATTGGCAAAGAAAACCGTTATCTTTTTTTTAATGCACATGTACGCGTTCATATCGTCGTGAATTACAGTTAAAAGTAACCGATTCCTTCAGTGAACAAAATTTAGTTCCAAAACAGAAATTCTTCTCAGTCTGTAAAATATTTATACATATTCAAAAAATACCATTTTTAAGAAATAATTATCTGTAAACCTGTTAAAGCCCAGTGTAGGTAAAATATAAATATTGTGCAAAAAATATACAATAATTTTATATCACAAATTAAAAAAATAAAGAAGTAAAGGCAAACATAAAATAAAATAATGGACAAATATATCGTTCAGAAGATAGATTCATATTCAACAATGCAGTGCTATACTCACACACAAATATATATATATATATATATATATATATATATATATATATATATATATATATATATATATATATATATATAATAGTAGCAGTGAGCAGAGCAAAGCTCCAAAGGCCGCATCTTTTCAGAAGCAGACTTTCGAGCATTTCTCCGCCTGCTGCTACTGTTTCAAATATTTGTACTTGTGTATTATTTCTTCAGACCAATCACCCTAAGGAAGCCTTGAAATGAAAACGAAACGTTGATGAATACATAAATAATATTTTTGGTTTTCCTTGTTTCATTTTCCATTACGTTGGAATATTAGTTCCATTTTTTATTATATATATATATATATATATATATATATATATATATATATATATATATTTGTGCGTATAAAAATCTTACTGTTGTGCATTTATATATGGATGTGCACGTGTAGACGCACGGGCGTGTATATATATATATATATATATATATATATATATATATATATATATATATATATATATATTGTTTGTGTTTTTAGTTACATAGTATTAGTAAACAAACGTCGTTCTTTTCAAACCAAACATATGTGTCAGTTATTCGCAAGATTTCCCCATAAGATTTAAAAAATATTCCATTCTTATCAGATTAAAAAATGTGGTGTTTTTATTTTTTTTGTGTTTTACTTGTACATTTCTTCACAGTGTGTGAAGGGGAGTCTTGCGATTTCCGACCAGACTTACACATTGAAATCTATTTTATTTTAAAACGTGTTTGGTACATTTCTACCCCCCCCCATCTAAACTCATTCATGTCTTTTGAAATGGATGCGCTCGAGACTAGCCCGCATGCGAAAGAACAAACAAAACAATATGAGATTGATTTTTCAAGCAGGATACGAACATTTAAGTCTCAGGGTACACGAGCAAGGAATGGTGAAATTCAAACGGTTAACTGATTGCACGTTGACATGCGAATAAAAAAAAGAAAGGGAAGAACAATGGAAGCAGAATGTTATTCCTCTCTGACGTCAGGCAGAACAAACATCGGAAACAAATGCTCCTCGGTTTTGCCTTAGCCTGAGAAACCCGACCAACGAAGATTATTCCAATCAAAATGTATCTCTTTATTTTCCTAATTCTGAGTTTTAGTGATTAATTAGTTCATCCTACGCAGAGAGCGACTGTTTAGCACGGATTTGATTATGTAAAATGCACGTGCCATAGTCGATATGAAAACTAATGTTGGCCAGTTCATAGTCACAATAACTAATGATGTTTCATCATATTGTCAAATAGTTTAACGGAATAAGTTTAGTAAAATACTAAAATACGAATACTTTGATGAGAGGGTAAGAAACTTAAACAAAAAGAGCACGGCTCGTGGAAAGAAATATAATTTGATTGTTAAACAATGAAAACGGTATATTATATAGACAAAAGAAAAACAGATTCCAACGACGACGTCTTTATTTTCCAGTAAAATGATTCATTTTAACAGCTGTTTTGTTAAACAGTCCAGACAACCAAGGTTTTAAACCAAATCTTGAATCTTCTAGGGTAATGATTCATCAGAAAAATCAATAAAAAATATTTTTAAAAGTCAAAACTTATTTCAGAAAATATTCATTTCGATCGATTTTTTACCAAAACACGCGTGTATGCATCCCAAGCATATTTGAGTTTACCCAACAAACTAAAACATAGTTGTCTCTCCGATGTAATTCTTCTTAAAAAATACAAAAACATTCATAGCTCATCTAAACAAACACATAAAAAACGAACAAACACATAAAAACAACAAAAAACAGAAACGAAAAACATATGCAATGTGTTAGACTCGCAACAAAGTCATTCGAATCTAAGGGAGACACCTTACAAATTATATATTGAGCTTAAACACTGGAGTTTTGACTAGAAAAAATGAACAAAAATAAATGACAGGAGACGGTATATGTGTATAAATCTCAAATCAATTTATTAATATTTCAAACAAACTTTAAATATAAATACAGTAAATTGGGGGACTTACTGCTAAATATTAAAGGTCCGAAATGGAAAAAAAACTTTGATCATTTCGAAAGTAATGACTTATCTTTCCCAAAAAAAATAGAGTAGTACCGATCTGTCGGTTGAAGAGAACCAAGATGGACGCCGCTATTCAAGACATGAGGTTCGCAGAGGAAAAGAGAAGGCTCGCAGACAAATATGACAGGAAAAAGAAAATGAAATTGAAATTAAAAATACACAATATATATATATATATATATATATATATATATATATATATATATATATATATATATATGAGAGAGAGGGAGAAAGGAAAAAGAGAGAGATTTTATTTATGACGGCAAACTTATTTTTTCACCGACTATTTTTATTATTTTATGTTCGGAACTGTGGAACTTTGCTTTCACTAAAAAAAGGTTCACTTTTCATTCCAAATTAACGTCAACGATTATTAAAAAAAAGTGCCTTTGGGAAAAAAAAGTGGAAGCATTTTTTTTGTTTTGTTTCGGAACTGTTATTTGTCACGCATTGAAAAATATTTGAATGGCGACTGCGTGCCATCAACGGCCATCGATTATTAAACATGATCGATGACCGCGGTAATTGGTTCGAACTAGTAACTTTTGAATAATAATCCCTATTGGAACTGGAACAGGGCGGACATTAAATAAACTAACGTCTATTTCCGACATTGTATATTGGGGACCTCAATATAAATTGGCACTTTTTAGACAACCGAAAAAGAAAACTTCGCCGCCATTTTCATAGATGCGACCACACATCTCTACGCGAGGTTCTGTCCGTCTGTTAGCTTCATTTACATCGCTAAACACGCAGATTGAATGGGCGCATCTTATTTTAGATGCGTCCAAACATTTCAAACGAGGCTTCATTTGTCGGTCGGTCTGTCACGTTTAAGTTTTGTTAATAACATTTTCGTCGGTTTGTCACGCTTATGTTTAAAATAGCATTTTCATCACTAAACGCGCAGAATGAATGGACGCATCTTAAGAATAGCCGTTCTTGTATCCAGGAATTATCCGATATGAATTAAACTTCCAGAATTTACCCAATAAGGAATGAATAACACACACACACACACACATGTGGATGACTATGGACGAAGAGTGATAAACATGCACGAATGTCCAAATTTATTTCAAACTTCCATTGTTCAATGTAAGGTATATTCTGTAATAAATTTATGTTTATTATTTTGGCTTTTCTATTGCCAACTTATCTATCTGTATAATTCCTCTGATGATAAGATCTCGATTTTTGAAAAGCCTTGACTTAAGGAAAGAATAATAAACATAATTTTATTACAGAATATACCTTGCATTGAACAATCGAAGTTTGAAATAAATTTGAACATTCGTGCATCTTTATCACTCTTCGTCCATCTATCTTTATAATTGCTCTATCTCGTATATTGAGCTTTTACCATTTCACTATAGGTTCTTTCTACTGAAAGTTTACTTTTAGTTTCATATTTATTCTTATACAGGGTGGGCAAAAATAAGGGTCCTATTTTTAAAAATTCATAACTTTTTTATTTATTGATTTTTTTTTTTTTTTTTTAGAATAAGTAAAGGACCCCTTCCGAAGCAAGCATGAGCCGTATTAGCCCTAAGGAACGTACCCTCATTTAGAAAACATTATTTTTGCTTAAAAAACTCAAAACAGTGTAAAAAACAATACTTTAGTTTTTGTAAGTTTTAAGAAGTGTTTTTCGGCTAAAATTTGTTTTGTTTATTTCAAAAAATCTCGGAAGGGTCAGTCTACACACACATAAAGTTTGGTGAGTTTAACTTTTATTTTGTGGAAGTTATTCAAATTCAAGTTATTCAAATTTAAAGATAGGACCCTTATTTTGGCCCACCCTGTATATATATATATATATATATATATATATATATATATATATATATATATATATATATATATATATATATATATATATATATATATATATATATATAACAGGTATATACGGCACAATCCCGTTAGATCACCGAAGTTAAGCGGCGTCGAGCCTGGCCAGTACTAAATGGGTGACCATTTGGGAATACCAGGTGCTGTATGTGCTCTCTGCTTATCTCGGCATTGTTTCCAGTCGTCTTGTATTACTACTTGCCATTGGAATCAAGCAATGCCGACTCAAGAGAGCGGTTGTTGCAGATTGCGCAACCCTTGCAATTACAAATTCACGCACGGGCAGCCCCTGGTGGGGCACTCATACGTCGAAATCGACGGGAGAGTCCATCATATAACAGGTACAAAAGCGACACATCCATGGGGCTGTTTTGATCGTTAACCATACAAACTACGATGTTATCGGACTAGCAAAAAACATGTCTTATTTTAATTGTTCATATTGAAGAAACAAGAAGGAAAACCATCAGATTTAAAATTGAAAACATTACATGATCAAATTCAAAATAATATTGTATATTTTCTGTTACGGAAATGTACGCTAATTTATTTCAAGGTTGAATACGTAATTTAGAGTTTGTTGGGGTAGCTAGATTACCGGTTAAAAAAGTTAGAGGTCGGATGTCATAATTTAGAGACGTTAGATGGCATATAGTAAGGAAAGGAGGGCTGGAAAAGAGGTAGCCATGTCATAAATGAATACACACACACAAAAACTAAAGATAGCCTTATATCTGTTTATAAATGTTAGTGGGAGAGAACCCTAGCAGAGTGATCGATTATTAAGAACATTCAAAAATAAGCGTGTAATATTTATTTATATATGTAATTACAGAAGATCAGAACACCATCGGTACCACAGGTTTCAAATCCAAAGGGGATCTAAAAGTGGTTTCCTTTACCGATCTCTCTTGATTCTCTGTTTTAGTGTCCCTAGAAAATGGCGGTTCACGCGTTGTCTGACTTTGTGACGATATTTTAATGGTCTGTTTTACTGGAATTTCTACCCTCAAATACCGCGGAGAATTGCAGCGTGAGCAAGTTGAAATATGTTTTTTTTTCTTGATCTGTGAATTTAAGTTGAGATTATGATGACCTCTAATCGCATTCTCTTCATCTCCGACGTCGGAGCATCAAACATTTAAATTTTAAAATTTTAACATTTTTCGAATGTATTTTTTTAATTATTTAAAAAACACAAACGCCGAAAAAATGTGAAATCTGCAGAAAATAACTTGTATTATGAATTAATAACTGGTATTAATATCCTATGTCTAAGATAAGTTATGCAAAAAAAACTACGCCGTTATAAGTAAACAAAAACAAATCAAGCTTTTTTCTGTTTAAAAATAATCGTACGGTAGAAGGAGATAACTCTTCGTTAACGGGTTTAAAAACCGCAAAAAATGAAAGAATCTTGTTGGGTTTAGAATAAAAAATTTAAAAATTATTTATTAAATCGAAAAATATAATAAAATGAAACAAAAATATCAGTCAATTAAAAAAGAAATAAATGAAATAAAGTAAAAAATATGTAAAAAATATGAAAATATTTTTTTAAAAAAACTTCTTTAGAAATCTATAATTATCAGTAAAGAAAAGTCCAAAGGAAGGTAGAAATCACTATTTTATGGTGAAGATTTAATGAGAAACCGCATACAAGGCATGAGTGGGCGAATAAATTGGGCGAATGAATTGGGCGAATAAATTGGGGTCTAAAATACACGGCTCATCTGGTCAACCTCCCTCACCCCAAAAATTCTGAAATAATAAAATTCGCAAAAAATATCCATAAGAAAATTTGTTCTCAAAACCATCTTTACAAACTGTTTTTTAGGAAAATTTATTTTTTTAAACAAACGATATGGGCACATGGGTGTTATTGTTATTCTCTTAATTCCCTTTTACAGATTAGTGTCTTCCTTTCTACATGTATTAATTTTGTTTTATTCTTATATTTATATTAAATTATATTGTTATCTCCAGCTTTTATGGTTGAATGGCGCAGGTATTAGTCTTATTTAGAATAAATATAAAGACAAGGAAAACACAGCACTAGCGACTCTGGTATGATAATTAAAAGACGAAGGGACACCTTTGAAATTGAAGGAGGTAGAGAGACGGCCGTCATACTCCCCAGCCTCGAACCTTTTCAATGTAAAGAAATACAACATACTACGGGTATTAATAACTCCAGCAAAGATTGCCTGAATATGAGAAGCGAAATTTTCAAAGAATGCATTCACAACAAGCAGGCACTATTAATAAACTAGGAAGACCGGTTAACAGAGAAAACTATTCTTTTGCTGTAGGATTTGACTGTGACGTCTAGAAATGAAATGGAGTAATATCAGTATTCCACGGTGTATCTGATAGTGTTATGGTAATTGGTGGAAGTATATTAGAGTGGTAATGCCATGTGGATAAATAAAGAAAATGTTGTCGATGTAGCAGTAGTAGTGGAACGGTTTGAGTGAAATCTTTTGAAGTAGTTGGTTTCTAATATAAGCATGAATATGTTTACATATTTAAGGACAATTTTTAATCCTAGAGTGATACCTTTGACCTGGTTGGTTGTTGAATTGGAAGTTATTGTGTATGAAGATGAAATGTATTAAGTTGCATAGGTCATGTATCTGGTCAATGGCGAAATTATTGAAAAGAAAGAATTCTCTGCATGCTTGTATACATTTATTGTGTGGACGTCCATAGTGACTAGGATAGCTTGTTGGAGAAGATTGTTGATTTGTCTGATCGTGTAAAGAGAATTGTGTCGTCTCCTTGATGTAGCCTGGAATGTTATGTAGTAGAGGGTTTAAGATGTGGTCTCTATATCCTGATATAGATTCAGTAAGTGTGCCGATGCCCGAGATTATAGGTCTACCTGAGGGTGGAATGTTAAGAGGTTTAGCGAGATAGTATATGTTGTCTGGATTGCTGAGGGTCAGTGGTTGATGCGTGTATGTAGTAGTAGTGTTAGATATTGTATCTGTTTGTGGAATTTGTGTAGTTTGGGAGTGGTATAGAAGTTGGCTGTTATGGGAATTAATAGGGAAGTGATGATATTGGAAATGTGGGGGTTGAAGCTTTGTGTGAGGGTTGGGAGTTCTGCTTTGTATGTGTTAGTTGAGTCATAGGAAAGTACTTAGTAGGAGTTGGTATTGCTACGCCGGCTCTGTACAGATATTTATTTATCATATGATTTTTACGCACGGATTTACATCTCCCCGCCTCCTCAAGAAAAAGAGAAAAGTGGAAAGCAATGAGCGAAACAAACGTGAAAATACGCCCGGACAACGCCGGGTATGTACAGCTACATTACGGCTGCAAAGTTGAATGCGACTTATAAGATTTCAACGGTTCATTATCTATAAAATGACTTTCAAATGCGGATTTAAATCTACCCCAACGCTGTAAGTTTACGATTTCTTTTCCATTACTGTTGAATTACCGGTTTCAATTTCGTTTTGCCATTTGCTTTTTTCTAAGCTTTGTTCTGTGTAAGAGTTTTTTTTTTTACTAATCCAATTCATTTTAATAATTTAGTATTTTCTTTTCAATTTACTTACACCATCACGAACAGGATTTTCGTTTAATCACGTCCATTTTAAACTCCTCGTGATTTCAATTTTCATATAGTTTTACTTATCAAACACACGACGAGTGTTACCTGAATGTTTACTTTTACTTTTTGTTGTATCGTTATTCGTAGTGGAAAAGAAAAATAATTAATATACGCTTCTTCTTTTTCTTCTTTGCGTGTCTTTGTGGTTATACGACAGTTTCCCACTTTTTTACGCAGTCATTTTCATTATTGTTGTACTCTGACAGATATTGCAAGCTGCACCGTTTTGGCAGTAGAATACAAACAAGGCAGTGCTGCATCATATGATCCTCCTTTCTACATTCAATATACGCTGTAAGATGTGACACAAGGTCGGGAAAGTGGGATTTTAAAAGCCAGCGCCCGAGAAGGTGAGCACTCTGGCCTACAAAAATGCCTGGGCAGCCCCGTCGGCATTCCCCGGTGGGGGCGCCTCAGACAGTAAGCAATAAACTTACTCCTCCCCAAAGAGGGGAGGCGAAGCCTGGGAGGGTGGCCCTCCTAGAACTGCACAGGACAGACCCACATATCGGCGGAATCAGGACCCGAAGGCCAAGACGATACCGGTCTATGGGGTGCAGTATCCATCGGAACAGATACTACACTTTGATCCCGGAACCAATATTACCAATCAACTTTATCTGTTATTCTCTACATAGAAGTATTTACCTCCCTCCCACTGCGGGAAGATGTGGCATACGGCCGGAAGGTTGGGATAGTAGGCCAGCGCCCAAGAGGTAACACTCTGGCCCCGCCCAAAATGACTGAGTAGTCTCGTCGACATTCCCTAGTAGAGGCGCCTCGGGCGAATTGCCATAAACCATCCCTTTCTCAAAAAGAGAATGTAAAGCCTGGGAGGGTGGACTTCCTAGGACCACCCAGAGGAAATACCTCAGCCCTACAGAGTAGGGCCAAAAGATGCCACAACCACCCACCCTCTGTCAGACTGATCGTCGAGGACGTATCCTCGAGTATGTAAAAAATTCTTTACATGCAATGCACTATAATACAATATGTACATATATTTATATTCTTTAAGACTAGTTCATTCAGTTCGGGAGGGGTGGTTCTATCACTCTACAAGATTTTTCCATTATTTGATTTTGTAATTAAATATTCTATTTGGGAGTTTAAGGGCTTAAATCGGAAGAATCATTCTACAATGTAGCACCATGAAGTAAAACCTCGAACCTTGTGTATCTCAAGGCTTTACTGTAATCTCATGTGTATTTTAAGAGTGAGTCGAAGAGGGAAAATGGTAAATGATTGTTTCTACTTTTTGTTTGTTTATTATTTAAGCAAGTCAATAGACTTCTGGATAGAACTCACGAAGATCGGACTTCGAGATTGTCTGGTCTGCATGAAGTCCTCCTCGTTGGTCGCAGCTATTCGTTACCCTGCAGAATTGTAGGTTTTTACCCCCGACACAGAGAGCACCGAAATCGGGGAAGGGTTGGCTCAGAACGCACAAAAGAATGGTGCAGAAGCAACGTTGCCACTTTCATTCCATAGATTTGTGTTTCCTCGCCTGACATGGCTTTGCTTGCCTCACGCAGCGGCAAGTACGATCAGAGGACGACGTATTCTGATGGCGACTCCTGGATTTTCACCAGAACCCTGTTAGCCGAATTGCGTTCCTGATACTACTTGGTGCCAAACCTATCCACCATGGATGGCCCTGCCAAGAACCAAAGTTCCAGACAGCATATCTCTGAAACTACCACGTTGCCCCATCCTCTACCACGATTAGTAAGGGTTGGACTTTAGAGGGGGGGGTCTACTGTTTTTTCAGGAAACATACTATGGCCTAGTTTATAAATAATCAGAGAACATTTATATTAAGAGTAGTTAAGTAAACATTTATTTTAAGAGTGGTCAAGCTGGCATTTCTTTTAAGAGTGGTAAAATAGGCATTTATTTTAAGAGTAGTCAAGTAGACATTTATATTAAAAGTGGTCAAGTAGACATTTATTTTAAGAGTGGTCAAGTAGACATTTATATTAAAAGTGGTCAAGTAGACATTTATTTTAAGAGTAGTCAAGTAGACATTTATATTAAAAGTGGTCAAGTAGACATTTATTTTAAGAGTAGTCAAGTAGACATTTATATTAAAAGTGGTCAAGTAGACATTTATTTTAAGAGTAGTCAAGTAGACATTTATATTAAAAGTGGTCAAGTAGACATTTATTTTAAGAGTGGTCAAGTAGACATTTATATTAAAAGTGGTCAAGTAGACATTTATTTTAAGAGTGGTCAAGTAGACATTTATATGAAGAGTGATAATGTAGACATTTATATTTAGAATGGTGTATTAGGCATTTATTTATAAGAGTGATCATGTAGGGATTTATTGACACAAATGATTCAATTTTCTCATAGCATTTATTTATTTTTGTATGTTTGTTTTATGAAATGTATTTATTAGCATATCGGCTGCTGATAGTATTATTTACTTATCAGTGATCGTTCACTTGTAACAACAGGTGGTGTTCCCTGGAGTCTGAGTGACAACAAGTCTCCCTAGATTTCTATTATTATTATTATTATTATTATTATTATTATTATTATTATTATTATTATTTTTATTTATTTATTTTTTTTGCAAAAATATGCTCCCTCTAGTCGCATATTTCTGCTAATACGTATGACGAACATATACTACACTGGTCCCTAAAGGAGGAGATAATACCTAGGAGGATGGTATAATGACTACATGACAGATATTACACTACCCCTTCCTCCCGCAAATGAGGATGTAATGCATGAGATGGTTTTTATCATGACAACATATACTACACTCGCCCCGAAAGGAGGACTTAATGCCATTGGAGGGTGGTTTCCTGACGGCAGAACAGATACTACACTACCCCATCTGTTGAATTGAGCATTGAAAGATAGTACTAGTATAGTTTCAGATTCAAACAGACAATACAAAATATATGTTATTAATAGAAGTAATAGTATAGTTTCGACTTATGATAGATACCAGATCTTCATTAGTAATACATTATATGGCGCTACTTTGGTTTGATATCGACAAGGAAAAAATATCTACACTGTATGCCTCTCTACTTGTGCTTGATATCTATAAGGAATAAATTACTGAACGTTCAGCGACTTCTCGTTGATTAATTGACTGAATTGTCGCACGGTCTCTTTCTGGGGGTTAGGGTTAGGGTTTGGAGTTAATGTTATGGGTTAGGAGGTTAAAATTCCAGGCTCGGTAACCACACACTCTTTCAGAAACAGTTATGAGAAGTGTTTTCCTTGCTTTTGCATCGTGATGATTGATATTATACCAAAGTAGATTCATAATATGTAGATGATAAGCAAAAGTGGAACCGATTATAGTAGATGTAATAGCAGTAGTAGTAGTAGTAGTAGTAGTAGTAGTAGTAGTATTTATTTGTTGTTTTATAGTTATTATCACTATTGCTACGACAGCTATTATTTGAAGTAATATCATTTATTTATTTTTATTTATATTCGTTGTTTTGTTACGTATATATGTCACGGTATCAATAGACAGAAGAGAAAGAGGGAGAAGACTATTTAAAATTATATTCACGAACGTTTTTGCCGGAAGTAAAATGTGATGCGCATGACTGTTGAGTTGATTTGCTGCCGGTCTTTAAAGAATGTAAAGATTTGAATTGAACTGCGCCATTGTGAGCAGCCAATTAACTTGCGGACATTTTACTCATTTTGCAGACGTTCGAGCAACGTTTGAATTTGAGGCATTGTCAACCGGGATATTTTGTGTTGAATAGCGAGAGTGCTTCCAAGCATCTTGCATTAACTTCACAATAGGAACCACGTCAAGATATTCCAGAGAATGTGTTGGATATGGTGTTTTTTGTTTTATTATTATTCTTGTATTGTGTTATTGTTACAATAAATATTGCCAGGAGTAGATGTTATGACCCGGTAGAGTGATATGTAGAACAAAGAGATTGGGACTAGAAAAACGAACAGATACTTGACTTTGATCTTTTTCATCGCTTTTCCACGTGGGTTGGATGTGACATAATATCAGGGGAGGAGAGAATATTGTCCACAAAATAATGTAATTTATAAATATTTTGAAATATGTTGGTAATTGTGCAGTATAGCAAATTTACAACAAATATCAAACGAAAGAAAATGTAATCTTTTGTCGATTAGCTTTTTAGGTTTGCCACTTTTCTTAAGTGTTCTTTTTTTCAGATTTTGTATCGTTGCCTTGGAGGCTTGTAAAAAGTAGGTATCCAAGTTCGCAGCGTATTTTACTTGATGTGAAAGTTTGCTGTCGTATGCTTAATAACTGAAAAATCGAAAATTAAAAAAAATCCAACTAATAACTGTTACCAATCGGTAAAATAATTTAATTTTTGACTAATCTGTATATTTTAACCGACTGAAACTGTTTTTTTTTAGTTCTTCTTGATTTCGAAATATTTAGCACTCTGCCGAAGATTTCAGCCTCAAGTGATCGAAACCATCTTGATATTTTACAAGCCTCGATGGCAACGATACAAAAGCTAAAAAAAACACTTAAAGAAAGTTAAAAAACTAAAAATCTATTCGAGTCGATAGAAGATTAGATTTTCTTGCGTTTGGTAAAAGTTATTTGTTGTTGTTTTTTTACCCCTTTTTATTGTTAAATATACTGCAACATCGACGAATTTTATAATGTGATAAAGGAGCAAGAATCTGCATTTAAATACAGAGAGTTAAAGTGTGGAACAGAAGTTTATGAAAAAATAGAGTTTTGTATTGACTTTTGTGTGTGATTCTTAATCTTAGCTTTTTTTCTTTTTATATATATTTTTAATTCGTTTATTAAAATAACAGTTGGTTTAATGTAACGTATTAGCCACTTTGCGAGGGGCCACATACGAAAATCTGTAAAGTTCCTCAAATTTTTATGCTTGACGTTGCTTCTCATGGTTATGTGCAACGGAGCCATTATCTTTGTGCCACGTGTCATAAGACTGGAAATAAACACTTGACTCGAATACACAAAATAGGATTTTACATGACTTACTTTTATTGCTGGTATATGTCGACATTACCTCACTCTCACATTCGTTGCTTTATGTGCCGTGCGTGCACCTCCGAAGCCCACCAAGGGAGCGAATAGAGGACGTCCTCGAAACTTGGCGACAATCCGTTCTCTATGTTTCTCCATCTTTGACATAACCTATCAGAATTGTTCTCGTTTTCACGCATACCTTCTCTAAACAACAAATAGCAAAAATGTTTATTTTTCAATTCAACTCTTAACACGTGGTCTGTCAAAATAATGCCTAAATTCCAAACCCTTGTTCGGATAAGCTTTTAGGACTGATATTCACTCCAGACCTTAATTGGAAGACCTCTAATGCCACTGGAAAATAGTTGGACCATTCTACCGCTCCAGAAAGTACCTTCCTCCAGATGCAATCATCTACCTATATAACAGTCAAAATATGCTGCCACATCCGGTGAAGTGCCCCACAGAGCGCTCTTTCTGTCTGACAAAGTACAAAACCGACTTCGAAATGTAGTGGGGATTGATCGTTTCTCTATCTTACAACTCTTTTATCATAGACGAGACGTTGTTAGCCTCGCGCCGACGGGGCTGCCCAGGCAATTTTTAATTGCCAGAGTGCCCACCTTCTCGGGCGCTGGCTTTTCAAGCCCCACTTTCCCGACCCGACCTTGGGTCACATCTTACATGTGGAAGTAAAATCAAACTGGCCTTGTGCCTAACCTCCTGGAGAGTAGGTAAATAAATACTCTATATATCCATGGAAGGTGCTCGACTGAGCTTCAGTCTTTGGTTCCACCTTATAAGATACTTAAAGTAAGGATGAAAAAAAAACTTTCCCTCCCCTCTCTCTCTCTCCCTCTCTCTCTCTCTCTCTCTCTCTCTCTCTCTCTCTCTCTCTCTCTCTCTGTGCCTAGAATCAGGTGGAATTTCCAATGAACAGAGCGGCTTTGTAACACATTACAGAACACATTATCACGGGACTATCGTCTTCAAATCCAATGACAACAAATTTCTGTCATGGACAGCCACCAAAAGTGACCAAACGCAGTTTATGCCATTGATCAATATTAGTACTCCCATAGTGTTCCTCATTTTTTTTCGGCGTGCATTAATTCTCGTTTCGTGCACCATTATCATCGAGAGACTCTTGGCTTTGATGAGCGGTAATCTTGATAGTAAAAAAGTGCATTCCGAATCAAATTTCAATCTTAACCTACATTCTGTCAGCCCAAATTTGTAAAGCTAGCTTTCTCTGTCGTCATCGTAATAGTTGTTGTTGTTGTTATTATTATTATTATTATTATTATTATTATTATTATTATTATTATTATTGTTGTTGTTGTTGTTGTTGTTGTTGTTGTTGTTACTACTACTACTACTACTACTACTACTACTACTTTCTCTAACTCTCCAGGAGTAATCTCGTTATATCAAGAGCCAGGGCCTTTTCGGAGATTAGTAGTCTCTTCGGGATTTGTGACCCCTTCTTGATTGGGAGTTCTGGCACTGGTACTATGTCAAGCAAAAATAACAACGACAACACTATCTTTCCTTCAGACATGGATCAAATTGTAGTATCTGTTCTGTTCTCGGTCAAAAGAGGAACAATACTTTTTGACTGGGATAATTTTTATTTTTGTCCCATCCAGAGTGCCCCTTTTTATGATCCTGAATATCCTCCACATAAAAAAACAACCTTGTGTCTAACTTGACCCTCGTTAGGATGCAAGTAAATAGGCACCATTTTTCTCACTAACTTTTATTTTATTTCGTCATATTTCTCTATTTTCTAGCTTTTTATCGACTCTTTCATTTCTTCTTGTCGGCCATCTTTTTTTTGATTCTTTCTATGTTTTCTTTAAACTCAGCTGGATCGCACCGAAAAACTTCCAGGACCCTTTCACTTCGTTTTTCGATAAATCAGACAAGTCGTCATTCAGTCTACCCACATTAATGTCCTTGACTTGCTTGTTCGAGAAAGAATGACAAAATAAAAGATGTAGAAAACGGAAAACAAATGTGTACGTTTCGAAGATAGGATTTATTAAGACCGGTGAAATACGAGAAAGTGACCACGGACATGTTGTTCGTAATTTACTTCGAAAGAACCCGTGTAATAATTAATTGAAGCACTCAACATGCAGATAACTAGCTATCCAGCTATCTGATTAGCCACACGACTAGTTAGATAGCCATCTGTTCATATCAATGTATTTGTCTGGGATCTTTTGTAGAAGAGAGTCACTCCCCGCTACCCAAACAACAAACAAAATACGGGTTGTATTAAAAAAATATAACTTTTATTACTTAATAAAGAGGATTTAATCCATTCATGTTCTTGTGACTAAAGATATTTTATATTTCCCCTTTTAACACCTCCGCCAGTCTAGGCAACGATGCTTTGTTGGCTAGGGGAGTTGTCTGTCGGACGGGAATTGATGGACAAAACAGGAAACACAATACACAGTGAAGGAAACACAAACAAAGATGTATAAAACTTTCATCAGTTTTATTTCAGAAACCGCTTCTCGAAGAGGTGAAAGAGGAGATATACGTGTTATTTTAAATATGATAGACGTGGGACACTATGTATATTAACATGAAATGAGAAACAGTCCTTTGGCCAATATATATATATAGAGATAGATAGATAGATAGATAGATAGATAGAGAGAGAGAGAGAGAAAGAGAGAGAGAGAGAGAATGTCTGTGTCTTTACTTTACTTGGGGATATGTCGATATACCACTGTCTTTTGTTAATTCTACGTTAGTAGACGGAAAAGGATGAGTTCCTCTTTGAGTCCAGTTAGCAAACAAGTATGAATTTTCCTAAAAGAGATCTCTCGCTTGAGGAGAAGACTTCCGAAATTTTTCTTCAACTGACTTCTTATTAAAAATTCTTTAAAAGAAATTCAAAAATAAAGTTTCCTGTTTTTTTTAAAATTCTATAATACATTTGAAAAAAAACGTTATCTTAAAGATGTGTACAGCTTTTCAAATTCATATAAGCGTTGTCGCGCTAATACACACATCTAAAATGTTCAGTTACTTTAAAAGTGTCGCACATGGTTTGGCCTGGAATTAGCATACTTTACAATACAACCACTTGTATTCTTCTCTGTTGTTTTATGATGTCCCGTTTCCGGGTCACACTATTGATTTAAGTAACGAAAAATGGTTAAGTCTTAGGTCCGCGCGGGAGAGAAGTAAAAGAAAGGGTGAAGCCTGTCGTGGTCATTGTTCGTTTGCGTACGCCTTGTTCTTCTCTTAGGCGTCGTGTCATTTGTGCAAGGTTCGTTCGAGTACGCTTTCCTCTTCTCATGGTAGTCAGGTAAGGGGACTGAATCGTACGATCTCGATCGTAACACATGTCATTGAGTATTTGCATAAAAAAGACCGTTTCTTTTATATTACTGCCTCCACATAAACTCACACAGACAGCAGTCCACAATTCCGCGTTGCGTTCCATAGTAGCGTTTATTCTGCATTTTGTACAGCCCACTTATCAAGGTCCGAAGATAAGGGTTAAAGATATCGTAAGTTGGACGATGATCGCCGCCACTAGAGAACTGGACACAGTCTGCGAAAATGATAGAAGATTAATAAGAAAAATGTATTTTTTTATATTAAATTTTAAGATGGCCCTGCTGTAGTCGGTTAAGAAACAGACTCGTAGTATCTTGTTCCACACATAGAATGATCTAGGAAAGAAACGTTGAAGACATCTTCGGCAAAACACCTGTTGTCTGTTTCTACTTATCTATGTATGAGATAGAATATAAGGATAAAATCCGACAGAATGTCTCGACAGAATGACATGGAAAAAGCAAATAGCACATCATGATGAAGTTTCTACTCAAATGAAGATGCGAAATATTAGTCTACAGTATGGCTTTTTATGTGGTGTTGTCTTTTATATATTTTTAGTTTGTCATTTTTTCTTTTTTAAATATTTCATTATTTAACTATTATCTATGTATGAAGGTGTTAACAATCTACCTGCTGCTATCAACAACGCGGTAAATCAGTGAGAGATTAAACCTATTTAAAGGCAGTCGTCTTCAAAGTGTTCGACTGCTGAAAGGAACATGCATACATATATATATATTCCATGATAAATGCCAGTATACTGAAATCATATGCCCTTAGTAGGGTTAAGATGAAAATTCATATACACTAAATGTACAAAAGCAAAGAAATTCCCAAATGTGTACACTTTTATTGTCATTAATTAAGGGTATGACTACATATCAACCAAACCATTTAATTATCACATCACTACAGTATAAATCTCTATGCATGAGTGGATGAAGTGTGTGAGGTGCGCTGAAGAAAAATTAACTCCTCACCGCAACCCTTATACATTTGCAGGGTCTCGTTGTTAACAATATACATGCATAAAACATACACACACCACACATTAGGCATAAAACTTTTCTCACTTATTATCATCGCACGCTCAGACAGTACGCATACTCGAACCAATAGCAGGCAAGCTAAACTTAGATTCACACACATACACTCTTCCGTCGACTAGACATGGATAGAAAACCAATCGCCTACACATACATCTTACTATATATTAAATATTTACATACACACATCATAGGGAAACAATTCGCAATAGCACACACACACACATTTACTTATTACACATGCAAATATACTTCTGAATTAATAAAATTATTCGTAAGTTTAAAGAAAAAATCTATCTCAAATACGATTTGTATCAAAGAGGGCCTATTGTTAATCGGATTATTTTCGGCATTAACACTGCTTGTGTTTCGTTTTTCACGCTACTCCTTTTATTCTGTTACCTACTATATATTTTAAACAAAAATAACGACCGCTCCTTTCATATTCCGGGCGTTCTGATTTCTCTTCAGAGTGCTTTCTACCACATTCTAATTTCATAGAATATAAGAATAGCAGTTTTGTAATACTAATATACTTACTTCATTATTAATACTTATACATATTAACTTAGTTCATTTCTCATTTTCAACATCATACAGTTCATGTAACAAGAACAAAAATAACATTAGACTCAAGAGAAATTAAGCTAATTCAGATAACTTCTTCTTAACTCGAATTTTATTCGAGAATAGCAGATTACGCTTCAGGTTGTATTTCCGACCGTTTAACATTCTCTTGCTTGAATGACAAAAAATGTCCGCTTAGACTTTTCTTACGTCATTTCTTACTTTACTTCATTAATTAAGCTATTTTTTATTATTCTACTTAGATTACAAGACGTCTGTTCGTCTTTTCGGTCATTTTGTTTTTAAAGTTAACCGATACATACACACACACACACACACACACATATATATATATATATATATATATATATATATATATATATATATATATATATATAACGTAATCCCCAAATTACATTTTTTTATATATAACCAGTAAATGATTCAAAATATCGAGCGATGATGTGTTGTTTTCTTTTTAAATATTATATTGTCTCATAGCGTGAGAGAAAGTTGCTTTTTCTGTCAATAAGGGAGATAAGAAAGAAAGGCTAAAAATAAGATAGAGGGCAAGTGATATTTCAGTGTATCTGACCACTCACTTCCACCTCTGGGTCTAAGGGACGCGACCGGCGGAGGCCAGCATGTCAGCTGTACCCAACGACACGGATCCCCACCCCCACCCGACAATCAGTCCAACCCTAACTGCTTACTCATAGGAAAAGAAAGGAGATTAAAAAAAGGAGGAAAGGCGAGCTGCTATACACAGAAGCTATCCTGAGGTTCGGAAAGATCAGACGCGATACTTGTCGCGCTAGATTCACGACAGAAGCAATCCCAAGGTTGGGTGTAAGAGGCGCACAATTAATTGCCCTGGATTCACCACGAAACGAAGAACGGCGACAAAATCGAAAAGAAAACTTGGAGAGAACATTTTTTGTGCAAATCTCTGCGCCTTGAAAACCGTCGGATTGTGAAACTGTCCAAAAATCCCTGCACCTTGATACTTGCGAAATTATCGCTGAAGCAGAGAAGAAGTATTTGGACTATTCCATCGCGGAATACGGGGGAAGCCGGCTCAACCCGCTCAGGGGCAATGTCGCACCAGGGAAGAGGTCAATGGAAAAACGAGAAATAACTTCACCGTAGAACCAAGGCAGGAAGTGGATTGCCTGCCATATCGGACATATTGTTTTTTTTTCTCCACAACTATTCGTACATATTGATTTCCTATTGCAAATCAAGGCACACATGCGTAGTTTGTACATTGCAGATGGTCCGACGATGCACGCCAAACATCGTATTCGTTTTGTCCCCGGTGAGTGAGTAAATGCGATTATAAACGAAGAAGCAATTCGTCTTCAACGAAGCGTTTACAATGTATATTGTGTGTTTTTTTCATTCAATAAGGTCAAGAGTTTTAGTCTATCGCAAAACAGACAAGCAACACAAAACAAAACGATCATGCTTATAGAAAATCGTAAAATACTGACGAGAAACATCTAAAGAAATACTATTTGTACCATCGTTAAGGACTGTTTAGCTAAAGGGCAATGTGTATATTTTTTATGAAAATAGCATGCGCCTTTCCTCCTCCTCCTTTTTTTCTGTGTTTACTTCTTTTTTTAAAAAAAAGACAAGAACCATAGAGAGGCGGGAACAGGAAGTTGATGATGATGATGATGATGATGATGATGATGATGATGATGATGATGATGATGATGATGATGATGATGATGATGATGATCCGATCGAATATCGCGCCTCCGAATTGTCTGGTCTGTACGAAGTTCTCCTCGTTGAGCGTTGCTATTTATTATCCCTGGACTATTGTAGAGGTTTTTTTATCCCCGACACCACAAGAAGCAAGGCTCAGCGATTACATATGAAGTCGGGGAAGGTTTGACCCAAAACACACAAAGGAATGGCGGTTCAACATGCTTAGAAGTAACTTTCCCCGCTGCATGGATTTGCGGTTCGGTGCCTACCACGTCTTTGCATTCCACGCACAGAGGCAGAGACAACCATAGGACGACCCGTTCTGACATTGACTCCTGGATTTTGACCAGGTCCTTGTTAGCTAATTAGCTCTGACATTACCACATTCTCACGGCCCCTAACATGGTGAGGAAGAGTTAAAGTTTAGAAGGGGTCAGCCTCTGCTGATTGATGCTAGCGTTCGTTACTTAATTACATTCCTTCATGTTACATTAAAATGAATTATTATAAATATAGAGACCTTGAAACAGAGACACCTAGCGTATAATTATAGATTCAGTCAGCTGCTGCTGATTGATGCTAGCGCTCGCTTACTCAATTACCTTCCTTTACTTCATCAACTGACGTATTATTTTAAGCGACGCATGTGTGAGCTGCTAATCAACCTCTTGGCGACACTGTAGCAGCTGATGCCTTGATACAGGTAAATCTTAACATGGTTCTGCATACGCACGCAATTTATCCATATACTCATCTACCTTGTTTGTATCATATTCACGGAAATTTAATGTGTCATTTATTTTCCTGGCCTTCGACGTCAGCCCAACTTAAGCCGTAGTTTATTTTTACGCCGTTTAGGTCTCCTGGTGATCTGTTAAAGCATTTGGCGTGAAATAAGTTCCCCTTTTTCTTCGGCGAGTTGGCACCATCCATGTCAATTAACAAAGAATGCAGTTGGAAGGACATTACGAAGAAAAGAGAAATGTAATAATTTATTCCACCTAAAGTAAGCGTGCGGTATTTTTAGATGCGACCACGTATCTTTATAAAAGACTTGGTCTGCCCGTCAGTCTGTCACGCTTAAGTTTGAAATAGTATTTTTTTCTCACGCAGTTTAGATGAACGCATTTTTAAAATAGCTGTTTTGTTTTTGTTTTCTCTTCTTAGGTGTGCCGAAACATCTCTATATAATGATTTGTTGGTCTGTCATGCTTAAGTGTAAAATACCTCTTTCCTTGGTTTGTCACACTTTACAATGAAATAGCTCTTTCCTTTGTCTGTAACGCTTAAGTGTGAAATAATACATTCCTTGGTCTGCCACGCTTAAGTATAAAATAGCTCTTTTCTTTGGTCTGTCATGCTAAAATATAAAATAGCTCTTCCCATGGTATGTCATGCTTAACTGTGAAATAGCTCTTTCCTTGATATGTCATGCTTAAGTGTGATATAGATTTTTCCTTGGTCTGTCACGCTTAAGTGTGATATAGCTTTTTCCTTGGTCTGTTACACTTAAGTATTAAATAGCCCTTTTCTTTGTCTGTCACGTTTAAGTGCGAAATAGCTTTTTCCTTGGTCTGTCACGCTTAAGTGTGAAATAGCTCTTTCCTTGATATGTCACGCTTAAGTGTGATATAGCTTTTTCCTTGGTCTGTCACGCTTAAGTGTGATATAGCTTTTTCCTTGATATGTCAAGCTTAAGTACAAAATACCCTTTTCCTTGGTCTGTCACGCTTACTTAAAAAATAGCACTTTCCTTGGTTTGTCAAGCTTAAGTATTAAATAGCTATTTCCTGTGTCTGTCACGCTTAAGTGTGAAATAGCTCTTTCCTTGGTCTGTTACGCTTAAATATAAAATAGCTCTTCCGTAGTCTGTCAAGATTAAGTGTAAAACAGCTTTATCCGAGCTCTGTCACACTTAAGTATTATAATAATCTTCCTTGATCTGTCTAGCTTAAGTGTGAAATAGCTATTTTCTTGGATTGTCATACTCAAGTATAAAATCACTCTTTCATTGGATTTTCACACTTAAGTATAAAACAGCTTTTTCTTTGGTCTCTCACATTTAAGCATGAAATAACTCTCTCCTTGATCTGTCATGCTACAGTATTAAATAGGTATTTCCTTTATCTGCCAAGTTTAAGTGTGAAATAGCTGTTTCCTTGGTCTGTAACGGTTAAGTATAAAATAGCTCTTTCCTTAGCTTGTCATGCTGAAGTGTGCAATAGCTCTTTCCTTGGTCTGTAACGCTTAAGGTCTTTTCTTGATATGTCACAGTTAAGTGAAAATAGCTGTTTCCTTGATATGGCACGTTTAACTATGAAATCGCTCTTACCTTGGTCTGTCACGCTTAAATATAAAATAGTGTTTTCCTTGGTCTGTAACGCTTAAGTCTAAAGTTGCTCTTTCCTTCGTCTGTCACACTTAAGTATGAAATAGCTTTTTCCTTAGTGTGTCACACTTAAGTATAAAATATCTCTTTCTTTAATCTGTCACACTTAATTATAAAATAGCTTTATTCTTTCGTCTGTCACGCTTAATTATTAAATAGCTTATTCCTTGGTATGTCATGATTAAGTACAAAATAGCTCTTTTGTCGGTCTGTCACGCTTAAGTACTAAATAGGTTTTTCATTGATCTGTCACGGTTAAGTTTGAGATAGCTCTTTCCTTGGTTTGTCATGCTTAAGTGTAAAATAGTTCTTTTCTTTGTCTGTCACGCTTAAGTATAAAATAGTTCTTTCCTTGGTCTGTCACACTTAATTCTGAAATAGCTCTTTCCTCTGTCTGTTACGCTTAAGTGTAAAATAGCTCTTTCCTTAGCCCATCAAGCTTAAGAATAAATTAGCTTTTTCCTTGTTCTGTCATGCTGAAGAATAAAATAGCTATTCTTTTAGTCTGCACAGCTTTAATGTGAATAACTCTTTCTTTGATCTGTCACGCTGAAGTATAGAATAGCTCTTTCCTCCGCCTGTCATGTTTAAGTACAAAATACGAAATAGCCCTTTCCTTTGCTCATCACACTTAAATATAAAATAGCTTTTTTCTTTGGTCTGTCAAGTTTAAATGTGAAATAGCTTTTTCTTTGGTCTATCCCACTTAAGTATAAAATAGCTCTTTCCTTGGTCTGTCATACTTAATTATGAAATAGCTCTTTCCTTGGTCTGTCATACTTAAGTGTGAAATAGCTCTTATCTTAGTCTGTTATGCTGAAGTGTGAAATAGCTCTTACCTTCGTCTGTCATAATTTAGTATAAAATATCTATTCCTTTTGTCTGTCATACTTAAGTGTGAAATAACCTTGGTCTGTCACACTTAACTATAAATTATCTCTTTCTTTTGTCTGTTACACTTCAGTTTGAAATAGCATGTTTAATATTTAAGAATACCGTTTTGTTTGTTTATTGTTTTATTTTCTTAGATGCGTCCAATAATCTCTATAAGATGCTCTGTCGGTCGGTCTGTCACGCTTAAGGTTTCAATAGCATTTCCATTAGTCGGTCATTCTTGAAATATTTAAGAATACTCGTTTTGTTTTTTTTTTGTTATTTTTCAGCTGACTGAATTTATAATGTATTTTAGAATATCTTTTCGGTTGTCACACTTAAATCTGAAATAGCATTCTCATTGGTCTTTCACACTTAAGTCTGAAATATAATTTTTAATTTTTTTAAATACCCGTTAAATATTCAAGGATACCTGTTTTTGTTTGTTTTTTTTGTTTTGTTTCATTTCCTTAAAATCCTACAATCGTCTTCATAAGATGATGTGTTTGTCTGTCCCACTTAAGTTTTAAATAACATTTTTGTTTGTCACGCTTAGGTTATAAATAGCATATTTAGATGCGTCCATATAAAAGGTTCTTCGTTCATTGGTTGGTCTGTGAAACTTAAGTTTAAAATGGCATCTGTATCACTAAATGCATCTTAAGAATACCTAGTTTCGTTTTTTTAATATTTTTTACTAATGAGACACCACTTATCAAGGCAAAGACTACTCGAGGATAATGGTAAATGTGATAGATGGCTTGTCGGTTTAATGAGGAATAATATTATGAGAGAATTGAAAATGATGAATGGAATGATTACTTATGGGAACAGTTTATGACAAAGATTTTTTTTACATTGACATTGAAGACGTCCATGTTATAGTCTGCCGGGAAGCAGTCGCGTGGTAATATGTTCCACAGGTAGGAAGTTCTTGGAAAGAAACTCTGTTCATGGAAATTTCCGCCTGATGAAAGAAGAAAGGGACATTGTTTTCAGTTGTGATAAGAAGGTGAGTTTTTGCTGTGAAGGTTTTACAAGGAGGAACCAGAGAGTGGAGCTCAGTCGAGCGTCTTCCATGAAAATCACGATAGAGTAAAGAAAGGCTAACAATATCTCTTTTGTGAGAAAGTGATTGTAGAGAAGAGAAGGTCCCCCCCACTAAATTGTAGAGTTGATTGTGTACTATGAAAAGGCAAGAAAGATTGCTCTGAGTGGCACCTCTCAAGATGTGGCCGCATTAGAATAAAATGTTCATCGGTTTGTCACGATTAAGTTTGAAATATCATTTTTATACGCGTCCATGTTTCTTCATGAGAGACTCTGTCCGTCCGTTTGTCTGTCTGTCACGTTTAAGTTTGAACATGCAGATTGAATGGACGCATGTTAAAAGTAACGGTTCTTAAAGTGCCGTCGATAAGCTCGTTGTGTTAAAATAATTAACCCCTGATTTTGATAAGAAAACAATGTAACAATTTAGCTACGTTCTTCGACGCTGTACGTATTCATGAATAATTTCCACATTACTTTCTATACAATATCTGAAATAAAAAGAAAAAGAATTTTTAATGATAAAATGGCAGCATTTTGCAACCCTTTCGGTGACTTCTGTGCCACTCTGTAGATATTGTTCTGTGTGAAAGTCAGTTAAAATCCTCGCGAGTTCCAGTCCCAAGTCAGACATTGTTTCTCCATTTCTTTATTTATAACCAACTTCTGACACCCTGTTTTGTTCCGGGATACCGCAGGTGGTGGAGTAGATTAACAAGAACCCCTTTGTCGATTGAGATTGTACGTTTATTCCAAAATGGTAGACGTAGCCGGAAGACAGTGATATGGGTACAAAAAATGTGTTTGCTTGAAAATCTTAAGCAGGAATTGAACGACAGGGTTAAGAGAGCAGCTTTTGTATAAATACGATAAAGAACTAGTCCGTATACTTGGCCTTTTGGTCAAGATCAAAGTGTAGTATCTGTTCCGATGGATACTGCACCCCATAGACTGGTATTGTCTTGTCCTTCGGGACTTGATTTACGTCGGTCTATGGGATTGTCCTGTGCAGTTCTAGGAGGTCCACCCTCCCAGGCTTTGCCTCCCCTCTTTGGGGAGGAGTAAGTTTATTGCTTACTGCTTGAGGCGCCCCTACCGGGGAATGCCGACGGGGCTGCCCAGGCAATTTTTGATGGTCAGAGTGCTCCCTTCTCGGGCGCTGGCTTTTCAACCCCCACTTTCCGACCCGACCTTGGGTCACATCTTACTTGTGGGAGTAGGATAAAACTGGCCTTGTGCCTAACTCCTGGAGAGGAGTAAATAATACTTATGCTATAAGTTAGTAAAAAGAAAGAACAGTATTTAGACGTTACATTACAATCGATAATTATAAAGGATGCTTGGAAAATCGATGGCATAACTTCGATATTATGTTCTATATGTGCAAAGGGGCTTGTTTGTGCGTTTTTGTGTTTTTTACTAATGAGTCACCACTTATAAGGGCCCAGCGATTACTAGAGGATAAGGGTTAATGAGTTTGTCAGGTGAGCGGAGAGACACCACCGTGATGATTGGTGACAATGGTTAAAATTGGGAAAAATTTGATTATTTAAGAAGACGGCTCAACAAGAATTTTGTTTTCATTGGACTTTAAAATGACTATGTTGTATTCAGCTGAGAAGCAGCCCCGCGGTATTGTGGCCAACAGACGAGTAGTTCTCAGAAAGAAACTCTGCTCATGGAAATTCCGTTTAGTGTTAGGTACACAAAGGAGAAAGGGAAATTATTGACAGTGGTTGTAGCTAGACGAGTTTTAGTTGTTAATTTTTTTTACAGGGGGGAACCATAGAGCAGAGAAAGACTAGCAACATCTCTTCTGTGAGAAAGTGGCTGTAGGGAAGAGAAGAGGACATACCCCACTAAATTTCGAAGTTGGTTTTGTAGTCTGTTAAGGCAGAGAAAGGTGCTCTGAGCCCCCCCCCCCCTTAGATGTGTCAACAGTACTCCATTTTAGGACGTATTTGACTTAATAATAGCATTGCATTACTAGTCTAATCGTCTTTGTGGCTCATTTCTTCATCTGTGTCCATTTCTTTGGTTTGTGATGATCATATTTATTTACCTGTATTTCGTATGTTGTACTCTGTGACCTAAAATAAGAAGAGTCAACATTCGAGCAGGTCCTCCACGTTGGATATAAAAAGGAGTTCCTGTCGATCATGCGCTCATACATTTCTTCTGTGACACACGGCTTTTATACGTCTTTAGTGACATTTTTACACAGTTTTTGTTGGTGTATGTGGCAACTACAAGCACAGGCTTATTTTACCGGCGATCGTGTCATAAGAATAGTATTTATCTTTCCATATGTAGAAATAAGAATGCACTATCAACGCACATGTTAACAATGACGAATGTTAATCAGTATTTGTTTTAATGACCTGTGTTGCATTACTTCGCCTCCAAGGGATCGTCTAATGTTTTGTATTTCATGATTAAATAAAATATATGCTTGTTATCAAATCGAAGAATCATAATTGTACAATTAAAATATACCTCGTGTCTTCAACGCTCAACCGAGAATGAGGACACTTTATCCAAGATTGTCTCTCGTTGTCCCCTGATGCATTCTCACTCTAGAATCAAAGTTCGCACAACACAAAGAAAAGAACTAGATCATAAATGTTGAGAAAGACCAATTTATTAGGCTGTTGACGTTGCCTTCTTCTCTGTTGGCGACGGGGGTGAATATTGAGGCTGAGGATTTCTGGTATCTGGCTTAAGTCATTTCTTATCGTGTCTCATCGCTTCAAGCTTCCAACAGAGAGTCACACTCTTCACACCTATACTAGCTCGTGTTATAAGAGGAAGCAATGCCCTCAAAGGTTAGCTACCTGATCGCCCGCCTGACCTATATTTCTTGTTTACGCACTAACGTTTCCCCTGCGAATTTAAATCATCAACTATGTACTAGCGGACGTACTCTTACTATTTAACACTATAAATAAAAAACGTGTTTCCGGACATATTCTCTGAGAATAAATAAATTTAACCGTTTCTTCTTCATTGTCTTTTTCTATTAATATTTCGATAAGAAAACACGTCACATGCAAGACGGCAGCGCTTATGTTATAGAACATGTGTGTCGTAATATGTATATAAATAATACACTTATTTTTCAAAGAGTTCAGGGGTGAGAACGTGAGTACACTGTAAGGGTTCTATTTACTTTCATACTTTCATGATGTGCCAATTATATATATATATATACATATATATATATATATATATATATATATATATATATATATATATATATATATATATATATATATACTAAAAGAATACACGTCCCATTACAGGTAAAATTAATTCTCCAAACACAACGGTTTCGCACCACTTTTATGTCCTCTACGAAGATTGGAATCAATATATAATGACACTAAACCTTATGTCTAGAATCTATATTGCAATGTTGATCAAAATTCATTACATGATTTTGATTCAAGAAAATCTCTAAAATCTAATAAGAAATTGAAATTGAGGTCATCTGTCTTAATTAGTGTAAAATCAATATGGATAAAATTTAATGCAAATATGAAAAATATATTTTCAAAACGGAGGTTGTGCCTATATTCTGCCCTCTAAAACCCTTTAAAATACGCTAAAGAAACTGAGATTTGGCGAATATTTATTAATTGACTTCTAATACCTATTGTAAAAAAATTCACACAAATCGAGGGTATCTTATATTTCAGGAAGGACTTCCACACCATTTTAGTCTCTTTACCTACCTATTTGTACCCGGTATGGCATTCACCCTGAGCGAGTTGAACCGGTTTCCTTCTTTTTTAGTCCCTTTGTATAAAACTAAACTAAATATAGCCAATATACCCACCCTTTCGCGATGTAAATACACTTGGCCAACACGACAATAAGCTAAATCCCATCCATTCACTGTGGAAGTCCCCAGATGCCGGATAGTCTTCTGCTCCAACAGCTTTTTTCCTCATACTTCCGGCCTTTGGGGCGCCCTCCCTGCATCCTGTTTCTCTGACTGTAGCGACATGCAGAAACGTAAAACTAATGTGAACAAGCTTCTCACATCACAGCTCCCAATTAATGATGACCCCCTAAACTTTCACCCTAATTCTCAGTAGCTCCTTACGTCTACAGTAGACACTTACTTTCTTTGGGGTGAATTAAGTTTTAAAAAAACAATAACACATATTCCATAATTCATAATAATAAGTTCAATAGTTTAGAATTGTACCAAGCAAATACATATTATTGACACTCAAGCGTGCACCAATTTTTAAAATGTATTACCTAATATAACTCAACATTTTACGTAGAGAAATTATTTCTTCTATTAAATTGTTTGTATCTAACTTATTTTAAAAGTATTTTAGTGATCGGGTGCAAGTTTGGGTGGAAGCATCCCCAATGTTACTAACCGGGTTTCTGAGAATATATATTTTCCAAAATTCAAAATGATCGTTTCATAAAAAAATTATTGAACTAAAAATTATTATTTTTATATGTATTGTTAACATTTACAAAAGAAATAATGTGCCCATATTACTCACCGTGTTGTCTAGAATATATATTCCAAATTTCATAATGATCCGTTTATTAGTTTTAAATATTATGCTGTACATTATATATATATATATATATATATATATATATATATATATATATATATATAATCATTTAATAATGAATATATGAATATTTAATTATTATCCACACACACACACACACACACACACACATATATATATATATATATATATATATATTTACCTGTCTTATTTATATATATACACAAGAGAGATAAAAACGCTGACTATTACATTAGCAGTCAGATTTCGAAGCTCATCTTTGAATGCTCACTATGCCTCACCAAACTGACGAGCTTTGATAAACAGTTGACTACACACACACACAAATATATATATATATATATATATATATATATATAGAGAGAGAGAGAGAGAGAGAGAGAGAAAGAGAGAGAGAGGGGAGGGGAGGGAGCGAGCGAAAGAGGGTAGTGCAGTATCAGTGCAGTTCCAACGAATGAAAAGTATATATGTAAATGAGTAAGGCTACAAACATTTGTAAGAAGTTTTTTTCAACATTTATTTGTTATATTGTTATTTTATAATTTTATAACGCGTTTCAAGCGTGGTGCGCTCTCATCAGATATGTAAATCCATTTGAAGAAATGTCTTTCGATTTGAAAAAGGGTTGTTTCATTTGAGCGAATGTGTTATTGTTTGGCGTTTCTGCGCATGTGTCGGTGTGCGGGTGTGATTGTATGTGTTTTATATATATATATATATATATATATATATATATATATATATATATATATTTTCTCTGTGTAAAAGTCGTATGTGTTTTTTAAGTACGTGTGATTATGACCTTTATTTTATCGGTCATCGCCATTTCTTGAAGTGTTTTTGGTTTTCTTTTGAAATTTATTATTTTATGGCCTTAACGCCCCGTTGTCTCTTATGCTTGTGTGTGTGTGTGTGTGTGTGTGTGTGTGTGTGTGTGTGTGTGTGTGTGTGTGTGTGTGTGTGTGCGGTTAGTTATGAATCTCTCACACACATTTTTTTCTCTCTACAGCTACGGGTTAAATAATATTACTGGTGATGTTCCCTTTTGTTCATAATCGACTATTTCAATCTTTTAATCTTTCTTTTCTTTATTGCCTTCGACTGTTAATAAACAGAGAAAAAGAAAGAGAGAGGGAGGGGAGAGAAACTGAATTATGATTTTGGAATTTAAATAAAATCAGTTCAACGGCAATTATGCAAATATTAGAAAATCTAAAAAAACATAAATTCAATAATCTGACAAAATGGCTACCGTTTTAACAAATTGTTTTTTCATTAGTTCAAACAAAAGAAAATAACCAAACATTGGCTTTAATTTATTCATCGTTTCTTGTCGTTATCAATATGAATCACGGAAGTTATTTTGAAAGGATAATAAAACATTTCACGAAAATAGATTTAGTAAATGTGTTTATTTTCAAATCAATAATTTTAGAAGATTTATCGTGTGAATAACCTCTGATCACGTGATATGTACGTCAATTCGATTTGCAAAATAACAGACAAAAATTGGTGCTCTTGTAGGTATAGGTATCAATAGATTTGCAGCTGTGACGTAGTCGTTACGTAAGCCGGAACTACGAACGAAGAAAGCCGAATCAAGTTCCGAATTTTAACGAAATATACAAATAAGTAAGACGCTTTTACTTGCCAGACGACAATTTTTTAATCAATTAGAAAGATCAAGTTCCGACTTTTACGTAATTTTTACATACCTTTATTACTTTTACAACATTTTATTTTGACTATTTTGGATACCTTTTAATTTACTTTTACTAAAAGGGTTAGGTTAGGGTTAAATAAGTGTTGGGTGAGGGTCGGGATAAAAATAAAACATTTCGGTTCGTATTGCGTAAAAGTACTGAAACATTACAGACTGCACTTAAATACAAGATAAAATCAAGTTTCTTTCGTTAAATATCTTCGCAAAAAAAGGTAATAATACATTCGGTTCGTTCGGTAATGTCCGTTAACGTTCAGCAGTCTCGAAATTTTCTTGGATATCTATTCCTAAAACGTATCCAAAAATAAAACAAATATGGCGTCCATGTATTCTGTGCGTTTACCGATGAAAACACTATTTAAACTTAAGCGTTACAGACCAAAAACTGTTTTTTTTTTATTATAGCGTAAGAGATAGCGTAAGAGATTAGTGAAAATGCTAGTTCAAATATAAGCGTGACAGACCAACGAAAATACTGTTTCAAATTTAAAAGTGACACACCAACGAAAATACTATTTCAAACTTAGGGTTGGTAGATCAAAGAAAACACTATTTAAAAATTAAGCGTTACAGACCAACGAAAATGCTATTTCAAATTTAAAAGTGACAGACCAATGAAAATACTATTTCAAATTTAAAAGTGACAGACCAACGAAAATATTATTTCAAACTTAAGGTTATTTAAAATTTAAGCGTGACACATCAACGAAAATGCTATTTTAAACTTAAGCAGGAAATGTGTAAGAAAATACTATTTTACACTTAAGTGTGACCCATCAACAAAAATTCTATAACAAAATTAGGCGTGAGAGATCACAGAAAATATTATTTCAAATTTAAGCATGATAGATCAGCGAAAGTATTATTGTAAACCTAAGCGTGACAGATCAAAGAAAATGCTATTTCAAATTTATGCGTGACGAATTAATGGAAGTTCTCGTCATATTTTTGCTCACCGATGCGTGTATAAACAATAATTCACCCGTGTCGTCGTCAGGAACCCATGTTCCTTAAATCACTTGGACACCGATGTTTAGTTTTTAATAAGGGTTTATTACAAAGAGACAAATAGTCACATAAAACATCAGAGAGATTCGTTTTGTACGCGTGGGTGAGAGAAAGATATATAGATAGACGGATAGCTCGTTTGCTACACTCAGTCACACTGTGCGCTATGTCCCCTACCCCCATTGAGGACAGCGCCCTAGATATGTCTTTCCTGCTTGAAATCATCTGTAACAAATTACCTGTTATATATATATATATATATCATCTGTAACTATCTACCTGTAATATTTATTTATTATTCGGCAGAGAAAATCAGTACAACATCAGTACTGTTAGTTTCTAGCTCATTAGGTGTTGACCTCCTGGCTATCTTCAGATTCGTACAAAGCTGAAGATAGCCGAGAGGCTAACATCTTTTGAGTTTGAAACCAATAGTACTGATGTTGTACTGATTTTCTGTACCGAATAATATATATATATATATATATATATATATATATATATATATATATATATATATATATATATATATATATATATATATATATATTAGAATAATATCCGTCTAAGAACAGGTAAAATCAAATCCCCGGACACACAAGTTGCACCACTTTTATCTTTACCTTAACGAAGATTTAAATGAACATATAATGATATTTATATCTTATGTCTAGAATCCTTATTCCGGTTATGATTTTTATTCCAAAAAATGTCGAGAGTTTAAGGCTAATGCTTAAGGGGTCTTAGGAAGAAATTTAAATTCAGGGAATATTGCATAATTGGTGTTTAATGACTATACATCAAATGTTATGCAAATCTGA
>OY744519.1:28834896-28874896 GCA_963556195.1 Sepiola atlantica | reverse complement strand
CCTTATTTTATTACTTCATTTTATATTATAATATTAATGCTCTATCCAGTATATTGAGCTTCAGTTTTTTATCCGGATGTTTCACTAATTATAAGATATTAGTTGACGCTTATATCTTTTGTTGGATTGCTTCATATATATATATATATATATATTATAAATTTATCTATTATTTATAATTAATGGTTCTCATATTGTATTAAATTCTATACTAGGTCTTCTTAGTATGTCATTGTTGCCCAACATATTCGCTGCTTCTTTGATTCGTCTTACTCTCAACCGAAAGCATCTTGTGAGAGTCAAACCTCCTACGGAAAAATGTATGACTAAGAACTGAATGTATGCGATCCCATATAAGCGTGGGAAAATATACAAAGGTGAGACATGTCGCCCACTAATAATAAGGCTAGAAGAACACCGGAAAGCCGTAATGCGGGGAGATATCGAAAATTCGAGTAAGGCTGATGACATATGGAAGGAAAATGGAAACCATCTAGCCTTATGGGACGATGTAAAAATTATAGATAGAGAAGAACGGTGGAGAGTAAGACGTCCCTCACTATCCACAAAGCTCCAGCCCCTGTCCGCAATGTTACATCCTTCTACTTGTTTTACAAGTACTTCAATGGAATGTGCTTCGATGAACTTGCTTCTCTGGTGCCTCATCGGCGTAAATACACTCGACAACCCCGACAATCAGCTAAATCCCATCCATTCACCGTGGAGGTCCCCAGACGCCAGAGAGTTTTTTACTACAATAGCTTCTTTTTTCGATCTTCCGGTCTTTGGAAATTCCTCCCTGCTCCCTGTTTCCCCGACTGTACCGACATGCAAAAATTTAAAACTAATGTGAACAAACATCTCGCTGCACAGCTCCTAATTTAGGATGATCCCAAAAACTTTCACCCTAATTCTCAGTAGCCCCTTACGTCTACAGTGGCAACTTGTCTTGTTTGGAATTAATTAAATTAAAATTTAAAAATTAAAATAATTAAAAAATAAATAAATAACTGCTAAATTACCCTCCCAGGCTTTACCTTTTATCTGAGAAGGGCTTAAGTTATTGCTAATCGCCTGCTTATGCGCCTTTTCCAGGAAATGTCGACGAGGGTTCTCATGCATTTTCGTTAGCCAGAGTGCAGGTACTTTACCTTGTGTCTAACATCCTGGTAAATAATGCAATACATTCTTCGATTTGGCTGAGAGTAATGAAGCACTCTATAAAGATAACTTACAAAAAGAATAATTCCTTAAATATATTTATTTAACCTCTTCCCTCTCTCCCTCAGCCCCTCACCTCCTCACCCAACAAAACCATCTGAACTTAAGAGTCCATAACTCAAAGGTTTTAGCGAAGTCTGAAAACTTTTCACTGAATGGTAAACGATGTGTTTGTCAGGACAATCACCTTTTTACGTGATCGTGATCGCCCCCTTTGTAAAGCGGGTTGTCAAAACAAACTGTTTAAACCATCGTTCACGGCGCACACAAGAAACTCAATAACATTTGCGAAAGAAAAGGTCACATGACTATTGTAGCAATCCCTAGTCTAATACAATAGAGTCGAAAAGCGTCCACTCATCAGATATAAACATTGTTTGCTTAGTGACTGTTTCGATATTATTCATACTAGCACTACTTACTCGCATACGTAAGGGTTGTAATATGATTATTGACGTTTATATATTACTGGAAGAATGCAGGTTCCCTGGCGGGTAAAATTAATTCATCGAACAGAACAGTTTTGCACCACTTTTATGTCCACTTACAAAGATTAAAATCAAGATATATTATTTATTTTTTTATGAAAATCGCTCCAGAGGATTTGAGTGACACGGTCTTTTTGTGCTTCGCAGCTGACAGCTCTCCTACCAGATCCAGCACTACACCATCATCAGTAGTAACCAGTTCGCAGTTTCGGCCCCTATTCCTCGACTGCTTTTCTGAAGTGGCGGGGCCCCTCTGTCAGGAGGTGGTTATGTAGCACTGGTGTAATATCCTCATAAATGCCATCAAGCCAGATACACTTTTCAGCCATCATCCACATCAACAACTGACTGATTGCAATGTGACGTCATAAACAACCCTGCATATGACGTCATCACTATCTCATTCATCTCCCTTCTTTCACTATCCAAAAGTCACCTCTCTTTCCAGTTCATATCATCCCTCTTCATCCATATCCAATAAGATACTTTCTCTGCTGTTTCCTGGAGATCTTTAATCAATTTTCTCAATTCTGAGTTGTTACAATAAAAGCTATGTCGAAATAGATTTACGACCGTTCGCTCTACATTTCCACTTGCCCCAATGGCCAAATGATGAAATTCGATCTTCCATCTTGACACTCCTGTATCAACTTTTCATATCTGATCTCTTTCCTATTTCCTGCAGCAGCAAAGTTTTTTTCCCATGGTATTGTTAATTCCAATATTATTCCTTCTTTTTCTTCACACCACACAACAATATCTGGTCGTTGTCCAGATGCTATCAACGGGATCACTAAAAAGTTTTCCAGATCTACACTTAACTTTCAGTTTCCAGTTCATCTGCCATCTATTTTTATAGTCGTTGCATGACTACTTAGATTACTTTTTGTGCCTGCTTTGTGGAATTCCATCTTCTTTATTGTTTAATCTTGGGTAATTCTCCATCATGAAATTGCTGTACTTTTTTGCTTGATTTGTTCTTCAATTATTGCAAGCACCTGATTGTGACTCCAAGCTCATAGTTTAAGAGAATATGCCTTAGCATTACCTTTTTCCCGCATCGACATCTATCATTATCACACATCCTCCACCGAACAACATTGGCAGGTGATGGCATTGCATCATATGTTGATCTAATCAAAAACAATGTCATTTCCCGTTCCCAGACCCATATTTCTTCCCATCCAATTTTTCGCTCAACAACACACTCCTCCCATCGTAAACACTGTCCTTGATGATCACATTTAACAAGATGTAAATGCCAATTCTCTTGAACTTCTTTCCTAATTTATTTCACTACAGCATCACTCTTTTCCCTTACATTATGCCTGGAAAGAGGTTTAAAGTTCCCAAATATATTTGTACCATCTTGCAATGCCTCAACGATATATGCATGTTCCAACTTTGTTATTGCATGATTGACTGCAGTTTCTGCTCTCCATTTCATCCCAGTTCTTACTTCAGGTGGATTATCTTTGATTTTTTTTGTCGTTGGAAAAGCGAAGCATCATCACTGTACGCACTTTAGCAGACTTATATTCTTCTACAATAGACGCGACCAACAGTTGTAGTTGATTATTTCTGCCAAATATTGCACTATTATTGAGCGACTTTGGCAATCCCAGCCATTTTCTTATATATATGCTGCATCGCTGTTATATTCTTTCAACTCGGGTCAATGGTATCTCATACATCTGTAAAGGCCACATTAACCTTGAGTACAACGCATATTGTAAGCACCAACATTTGAATTTCCAAGGTAGATCAGTCTTTTCTATATTTTGTAGTCCCTCTTCCGCTTGCTGCTGTATTTCCGCTTCCTTACTTCTGTCATTTAATGCACCCTTGTACCATCTTCCCAAACTATTCACTGGTTCTTCTTTACCAGTTGGTATCATATCACCTCTTATACCGAACTTCTTTCACATATCTAACACTTCTGGGTTTTTTCATTTTTGACCACAGAATCAATTCATTCAATCAAAGAAGAACTTCCTCCATTCCTTCGACAATTTCTGATTTAACTGTCACATCATCCATAAATACTCTAAGTGCTGTATCAACTAGTATATTTCTGCAATCTGTTGTTCCTAATATCATTTCCATAACAAGTACAAATAAAATGACAGAAATTGTGCAACCTGCAGCAATTCCCACTTCTAAACTTTGCCAATTTGTTGCAAAACGTCCGGTTGTAAATCTCATTTGGAATTAGTCATAGTATTTCATTATCACACTTTGCACCGCTTTAGGAATCCAAAAGAAATCCATAGCTTTCTGTATTATAATGTGTGGTACTGAGCCATATGCATTAGCAAGATCTAACCATACCATAACCACACGTCCATTCTCTTTTTTTTTGCATTCTGTATACTTTCCTATATAGCATACACATGTTCAATGCACCCTGGGATTCCTGGGATTCTAGCCTTCTGTACCGATTCATTGCTAAATTCGTTTTTCTGCACATAGGTAATTATCCGATTTGCTATGATACCAAACATTATTTGCCATTAATATTCAGCCATGATATCAGACGGAATTCTAGTTTTCTTATTTTTCTTCTTTAGACAGATAGATGCCTTCTGCAATGCACCAACGATTTTCTACATCTTTACTTCGCCACATGTCTCTTATCAATTAAAGAGCAGCAAGCGGAGTCGCGGACAATATTTGTATACTTTGTAGCTAACCCCCATCATTTTCAGGTAAACTCTTTGCTCTAGCCTTCTTCACAAAATCATCTAATTTCTTCTTCCTTATACCATTGATATCAAATGATACTCCTGGCTGTGTCAGTCTTTTCAACCCTTCTATATACGATAGTTCTATATTTTTATTTTGATCGCTGTATATATTCTTTAGATGCATTTCCAATTCTTCACTTGAACATTCCAGCTTCCAACTCTTATTCTTTGTAAATAGTCCTTTTGCGAACTCATATGGATTTTTCACAAAATTCTTCCGATAACTTTCCTATTTCTTCTTCCGGTGTAATCTTCTTTCTTTCCTCATTACATCTCGTAACTTTCGCTTAATATCTTCATATATCTGTTTTAATCCATCTTTCTCTTCTACTAATGAACATAACAATTTTGTCCGCAGATTCTTTTTCTCACTCTTCAGCTCGGAAATTTTTCCTTCCCTTCTAGATTGTTTTTGTATTCCAATATCTTTCAATTCATTTTTCTTTTCCAACCCAAATCTTTGTTTTCCTTTCTCGTAGATCGTCTCTGCTAACTTTTCCAATTTCTCTTCTGTACTTCCTTTATATCGAAATACTATCTTAACTACCTCGCCATCAAACTTTTCATAAGTAACAGTATCATTGGCTTTTGACCACTTTATCTTGGACTTTTTATTATTAAATTCTTTTGCTGGTTTAATTTTCTTAACAGTAGAGTGTTTCCCACTGTCGTTTACGTCCTGGGATATATGCTACCCGTCTTATGGTTCATCGACCCACGCTGTTGAGAACCTCTCTTCTTACAAACTTTTCCTTGATGTATTCGTAGTCTTTGAAAAGTATCCCATTGTTCATTTTCTTTGTCCTTTTTTCGTACCGAGTTAGTTTTCATGTAAACCGATTTTGTTGATCTGTTATCCTCCCTCCATTCCCGCAGACATTGAGGGCCTTTTTCCTTATCTTGACTTGTTGCAATTAATTTTCATGAATCATTAGCTGCAACCCCGTTTGATCCGTTGGCGCCCTGTCGCACGTATCAAGCGTCTTTCCGCTTTGCCATGACTCTGTCACCCTAGTCAAACGTCTTTGTCGCCCATCTTTCTGGGTGGTCAACAGGTCTTTCCCTGAAGTCATAGTAAGGATTTGAATGACACCGTCTCTTTGTGCTACGCAGCATGAAGCCACTTGATGTAAGGAGCTAACAAGAACGAAAGCTGATTATTGCAGAGACAGGAGCTGCCTATTGGCATTAGTTTTGAAAAGACCAAGGCTATAGGTAGAAGGAAAATAGTCAGCAGGAAGAGAGTTCCACACGACTGTAGTTTTGGGAAATAAGCTACTAGAATAGGAAGCTGTATTACAATGAGGTATCAAAACAGCGAATTGATGGAGACCACTAGACCAACAATTCAAACGAGCTAGAACAAAAGAAGCAGCGCATAGATCACATAATTCTAAAGAACACATGCCATAATAGTATTTATAGAAAATGAGTCATTGAGCCCGAGTGAGATTGTTTGAATCAGTAAAAAGTGAGTTTCAAAGCCAGTTAAATTTTATTTAAATAAAAAGATAAAATCAAAAGGGAGTTTCTCTCTCTCTCTCTCCCTCTCTCTCTCTCTCTCTCTCTCTCTCTCTATATATATATATATATATATATATATATATACATCCATGGGTTAAATAGTATTACTATCTGTAGTGATATTATCTTTTATTTATAATAGACTCTTCCAATATTGTCTTCCATAGTTCCTTTTATTACCTTTGGCTGTTAATAAATTGAGAGAGATAGAGAGGGTGACGGAAATGAAAATGATAGGCAGACTATAAAATAAGAGCCGGGTCATAAAACAAGATAAAATGATTGAGGGTGAAAGTGATATAAAGGAACTTAGTAAAAGATGGATCATTTGGTTAGTTAATTGTAAATTACGACTAATTAGAACATTTAAAATGGAATTTTTACCAATAAACGGGTCAATATACGGATTGACTCCAAAAAATCGAAACATTTTGTTTTTTGGTTGTTTGGTGCTAGGTTGGGTCTAGTCTACAACATACAAAAAATTAGATGAGATCCGAGTATGGGAAAGTTTCAAATTTCGAATATCACTTGTTTTGGTTTACAAGTCATTTTCCATTTACATGTGAAGCACTAACTCGGTCAGTTTTCAGAATAAATCAATACATCTTGGATTTTTACTCAAGTTTTCAGGGTCAATTTTTCACAGTAAAGGGTTACCAGTGATGCCAAATAAACCCTTTATATAATATCATTTGGTACCTCTAAACCCATTACCCTTGTATCAACCCTGATTCACTTACGTCACAGTGCTTTTTCAAAACTTTTAACTTCTCATCATCATCTTCCACTGGATCATTTTTTATATTGTCGCAATTTCCATCTTGGCAATGTCCACGTGCTCTTTTAATTCTAGTCCATGCTTCCTGCAGGTACACCTTAGGTTATTGCATCCTTCTGAACAGTTGCAATGAATTATCTGAATCAATGCATCTGGAGGAGAGCTTTTGACCGTCATCACTGGAACAAGTTTGCCACATTCCATCTTACACCCCCACTCAGATAGCACCATTTCATAACTACATCCCATCCACTCCATAATCTGGTAGTAAGTCTGCAAAGAATGAAATTTACAGGCAGAGGGTGTTGGTGGGAGTCGTTCTGACGTGACCAACGTCTTCACTTTCGCAACTTTCTTGCAGAGCATATTGTATCTAATAGAGTTTTTCTCTATCATCCATATGCCTGTTTGTGAACCTGGGTGAACGCAATAAGGGGTTTAGGGATACGGGTACCAATGTGGATGTAATGAGGGGTTTAGGGGTCGGGTACTACTAGATATAGTATAAGGATTTATTTGGCATCACTGGTAACCTTTTTCATGTGAAAGATTGACCCTGAAAACCTGGATAAAAATCCAAGATTTATTGATTAATCATGAAAACTGACCGAGTTAGTGCTTCACATGTAAATGACAAATGACTTGTAAACCAAAAAAAGTGATATTCAAAATTTGAAACTTTCCCATACTCGGATCTTGTCCAATTTTTTGTATGTTTTAGACTAGACCCAGACTAACATAAAACCACCCAAAACAAAATGTGGCAATTTTTGTTAGGTATGGGGTACTCTGGCAGTAGATTGACCCATCTAAAACATAACTTAATCCCCAAACTAAGGGATTTTTAGCATGTTATTTTGTGTGATTAAAATATATAGGGAAAAGGTCTTAAGGAAACAAACGTTTATTACCCCAATTAAGTGTAATACTATACCTAACTACTGTTGCTTGGGAGACATTTTTACTCTTACTCCCTCCTCCTCCCTCCCAACTGATTCAATATAAAAGAAAGCAAAATGAAAGAGATAAAGAAAAGTCATCAACTATTTGATCTAGTTTTATTGCTTGTTGATTTTTAACCACTACCAGTAAGAATGAAAAACGGTATTTAACCCCCCCCCCCTACACTAATTTTGTCCTTGATGACCGAAACAGACCGGATATTACAGTAGTTGTATCAAAACAAGCTCCTAGTCATACATAATCTGATGATGTAAGGTGTGTAAGTTATTATACTATCATGGAATCTGGTCTTTCAGAATCGGCTGATCTATTCCCCGCTTCCTTTGTTCCAGCTCACTTGACTCATTGGTCTAGTGGTCTCCATCAATTCGCTGTTTTGATACCTCATTGTAATACAGCTTATTATTACAGTAGCTTGTGGAACTCTCTTCCTGCTGACTGTTTTTCTCCTACTTATAGACTTAGTCTTTTCAAGACTAAGGCCAATAGGCATCTCCTGTCTTTGCGATAATCATATTCTGTTCTTGTTAGCTCCTTACATCAAATGGCGTCATGCCTTGTCTGGAGCTATTTCTATTTAAAAAAAAAAGAATAAATCATATATTTATATCAGTAGATATAAATAGGGGCTGCGGTTCGAAAACGCTTACGGACGAGCCGTCGCTGATTTTAAAGTGTGAGATGATATATATATATATATATATATATATATATATATATATATATATATATCAGGTTGGAAAGAAAGTAATGTCGTATTTTTTACTTCATCATTTTGCAGCCTCCTAAGTTGTACACACTTCTAGATTTTTTGGTGAATTTGTGTCTTAATATCTTGCTTTGCCTTTCAGATATAGTAATTAGTTGGAAAATATTAAGTTTAACTGTCTCAGCTGTCAAAAAATTGATATTAGTGAGGAGCATCTGAGACATTGCATGCTCTATGAATTCAAAAAAGGAAACTCTACAAGGAATTTTGGCACTGTCGATGGGATAAATGTTCTGAATGATCAAAAATGTCAATGGGTGTTTGCAAAATTTCCTTCTGGAGACTTTAACCTGTCATATCAGCAACGTTCGGGAAGGCCAAAATCAATTGATAAAGACGCTATTAAAGACGCTGGGGAGGCCAATCCAAAGTTAACCAGCAGAGAATTTGCTCAATAATTCAATACAACCCATACCACAATTATTTCATGCCTTCACATGTTAGGAAAAGTTTAAAAACTTGAACTATGGGTTCCCCACGATTTGACCGATGTTCAACGAAATCAAAGATTGATTTTTTGCACATCTTTGCTTTACAGTAATTATCGAGAACGATTTTTGCAAAGAATTTTGATTGGAGATGAAAAATGGGTTCTTTACAAGAATACCCAATGCAGAAAACAATGGTTTGACCGAAACCAAAGTTCACAGCCTGTTATAAAACAATAACTACACCCAAAGAAGGTTATGCTCTCTTTATGGTGGGACATGAGAGGACTAGTTCATTATGAGTTACTAGAGCCTAATCAAACAATCACAGCAGTAAAATATTGTTCGCAGCTGGGTGATCTCTGAATTGCTCTATAAAAAAACGACCAGCATTACTCAAGAGGAAGGGTGTAGTGCTTCAGCATGATAACGCGAGACATCACACAGAAAAATTCACTCAGGAAAAGGTCATGAGCTTCAATTGGGAAGTTTTGCCTCATCCGCCTTATTCACCTGACATTACTCAATCTGACTACCATCTTTTCTGGTCGTTGCAGCATCACTTAAACAATAAAATTTATGAAAATGACGACCAACTCAAAAATGATCTAAATTTGTTTTTTTCTAAAAAATCAGAGAAATCTTTTGAAGAAGGCATCAAGAAGCTAGTTGATCGTTGGACATAAATCATAGAAAATTAGGGAAATTATTGTAAATATTAAAAATGCCCTAATGGGAATGTTTCAGATGACATAAATGTGTTGGACAAAAACTACATTACTTTCTTTCCAACCTGATTATATATATATATATATATATATATATATATATATATATATATATATATATATATATATATATATATATAATTACGATTGAAACTCTCTGGAAGTCTTTTGCCTCGCTTTCATTTTGCTTTTGGCGTGAAAAATTAAAACAGCAGACGATGATAGTATCAACGACCTTTTTTAAAATCACGTTTTAAATACTAAAACAAAAATGGCAGTCGTTATTTTTATTCTATTTCCTATTGTTTTTACGTCCGTTTTATTGAATCGTCATTTTTGTTGGCTTGTTTCATTGACCCGTGACAATGATAGAAATAGAAAGAAAAAAATGGCTCAAGAAAAAAACAAACAAATACAATTCGGTCATCATAATGAGTTGACCTCAATTCTGAATTGACAGAAAGGAAATTTGAAAAAAAAAAAAGAAGCCAGTCAGAAATAAAATGACACAGATCCATCTCCAAAACAAACAGATTTTATTTTAATTTAAAATTTAGAATTTTTCTTGTAAGTTTTCACCGACAATGTATTTTTATATTAATTTAGACCGGTCAAGTTTTATACAAAGCTTAAGAAAAGACGATTAGCGTGTCCCCAATGTGTCATTAATAATGAGTGGTTACAACTATAGAAGCTTTGTTCCGCTATTTCTAGTATAACTACAACGTGGCACTGAGTAGACGTGCACAAACAAATTATATATGTACTAGCAAGGCGACCCAGCGTTGTCCGGGGCCATAAAAAAAACGAAATAAAAGCGGTTAAAAAGTGTAACATATTTCTACTTAAAACTGCATCTTTCTATCCGTCTCTCTATCTTTCTCTCTTTCCCCCTCCCCCGTTTACCCCCCACCCTCCCCCCTCTTTATCTTCCACCCAGCTCATTCCTCTCTCTTGTTTTAATGTATTGAAAATAATAATAATAATAATAATAATAATAATAATAATAATAATAATAATAATAATAATAATAATAATAATAATAATAATAATACCACAGAATCTCTCAAGCATTGATAATTGAATGCTTAAGAATGTAAAAAATATCAGACAAGATCATTACTATTATTAAGAAAGCAATGGGAACATAGAGATTGGAACTGGCAACTGGAGGACAACACCTGACTGAGATAAGAATACATGGAAGCGTCTTCCAAGAAAACTCCCTATCACCACTATTGTTTATCATAGCCATGATGCCACTCAACTACATACTTAGGAAAAGCTATGTCGGATACAAGTTTACAGATACAGAACAAAGGATAAACCACCTCATGTATATGGACGACCTGAAGCTATTTGTAAAAGGCAAAAAGGAACTGGAAAAGCTGATAAACACGATCAAAATATTCATCCAGGACATTCAAATGGAATTTGGAATGGAAACGAGTGCACTGTTAGAGATGAAAAGGGGGAAATTAAAAGACATCAGAGGACATTGGACATTCCTAACCAAGAGGAGATTAGGTCGCTTAGCAAACATGATACCTACAAATATTTGGGAGTTCTGTAAGCAGACACCATCAAATCTACAGAAATAGAAGAGAAGATTGGAAAAAAATACCTGAGAAGAACAAGGAAACTCTTAGAAACAAAACTATATAGTAGAAGTCTCGTTCAAGGAATAAACACCTGGCAATATCAATCATGTTCAATGTCTCATATTTATGCTATCTTTACTTACCCCCAGACTACTTCGTTCTAATGTACCAGTGTTGGTAGTTCGATGCGTGTATAAGCCATTATACACGCGCTTGTCGTTGTTGTCAACCTACATTGTTGATTTCTCGAGACAAAATCACTCGGACGCTGATAATAGTTTATAAAAATGTTTATTATTAATCAAAAAGAGACGCTTACTGAGAAAACCAGTGTGACAGGTTACAGGGACTAGGGAGGCGCTTTAGACGATTAAACCAACCTCTCCTTAAAGAGGGATTGTAATGCCTGGGAGGGTGTACCTTCTAGGACAGAGCCGTAGCATACTTTACTCCGGCAGAAAAGGTCCCGGGACTGTCACAAAAGTTCATAGTCTGTCGCATTGGGTGCATGGGCGAACCTCGGCGAGTGTGACAGTTTTATTGTAAGTTAATTACAAAAAAAAGCATTAAGACTTATGTGCAGAAACAGTCGGTGAGCATCCCGTGTATGTTAAGAAGTGCTCAGAAGTGTTGTATTCCTACGCCAATGAGTTACATTGAATACGCATAAGAAATTAGTTCCTAAGATACTGTTGCAAACTGTACGAGTTTCAGTTGTCTGTGACGTGTATAAACTATTATACACCCGTCTCGTCATCGTCCTCGTTGTAAACCCAGGTTCTTGGCTGTGTGTAGACAAAATCACTGGGATGCTGATGTTAGTTTATAAGAAGGTTTATTAATCAGAAAGGAACAGTCACAGAGAAAACGTTAGAGAGAAATCGTTGTTTTAAAGTGACGGTTTACTTGTGTGTGCGTGAGGGAAAGACAGACAGCAAAATAACTTACATCTAGCTACATTGCACCCAACCCCAAGGGGATTAAAACTTTTACGTGTCTGCTTTGCTTGAAAATGCGTCAGGAAGAGCGAGAATCTCTCTTATCCGGGAGTCACATGATTCTGCTGACTTCCGCTGAGGTCACCTCTTACCCCTAGGTGTCACTCAAACTTTTTGATTCAAATAACGCCTTTCGTTATGTAACAAGGTGTTTGCGTTCTACATCCATGAACGGCAAAGTCGATGTCTTACTTTAAGAAAATAGTAAGTCTCACAAAGTGTTCGATCTGCCAAGGGAGAGACCCGCAATATTGATTAAGTTAGAAACTTTTCATATTTCTCTCAAAGTGCTCAACTGTGACAAAGCTTTAATAATTATTTTGCATAAATAAGTATTTATTACCCAAAGATATGTTTCATGTTCACTAACAAACTGTACCACCTGTCAAACGATTTGAACCCTGGAACCGAATAACTCGAATCCAAAATTATTATATGCATATACTATAAGATACTATATATACTATATTTGTTATGAACCAAAGATATGTTAGTTTATAAAAAGGTTTATAATTCAGAAAAGAATAGTCACCGAGAAAACTAGAGAGAGAAACCAACACTTTAAGTGACGGGTTATATGCATGCGCACGATAGATAGATAGAGATGGATATATGTAAATAGATAAATATATATAGAGAGAGAGAGAGATAGAAAGAAAGAGAGATAGATAGATAGAGATGGATATATGTAAATAGATAGATATATATATAGAGAGAGAGATAGAAAGAAAGAGAGATAGATAGATAGAGATGGATATATGTAAATAGATATAGATATATATAGAGAGAGAGATAGAAAGAAAGAGAGATAGATAGATAGAGATCGATATATGTAAATAGATATATATATATAGAGAGAGAGAGAGATAAAAAGAAAGAGAGATAGATAGATAGAGATCGATATATGTAAATAGATAGATATACATAGAGAGAGAGATAGAAAGAAAGAGAGATAGATAGATAGAGATCGATATATGTAAATAGATATATATAGAGAGAGAGATAGAAAGAAAGAGAGATAGATAGATAGAGATCGATATATGTAAATAGATAGATATATATAGAGAGAGAGATAGAAAGAAAGAGAGATAGATAGATAGAGATCGATATATGTAAATAGATATATATATATATATATATATATAGAGAGAGAGAGAGAGAGAGAGAAAGAAGGAGAGATCGATAGGTATATATATATATATATATGTATATATATATAGAGAGAGAGAGAAAGAAAGAGAGATCGATAGGTATATATATATATATATATATGTATATATATATATATATATATATATATATATATATAGAGAGAGAGAGAGAGAGAGAGAGAGAGAGAGAGAGAGAGAGAAGAGAAAGAGATAGCTTGTCTCATTACACTATAGCTACATGGATAGCGTTTTTTATGCGTCTGCTTTTTTTTCTTTTTTCCTTTTTATGGAAACTGTTCCAGACAAGACATGAAGCCACTTGATGTAAGGAGCTAAAAAGAACGAAAGGTTATAGGTAGGAGAAAAACAGTCAGCAGGAAAAGAGTTCCACAAGCCTGCATTTTTTATAAATAAGCTTCTAGAATGGGAAGTTGTATTATAACGAGGTATCAAAACAGTGAATTTGTGAAGACCATCAGACCAACGAGTAAAGCGAGCTGGAACAAAGGAAGCAGTGAATAGATTGGACAATTCTGAAGGACACATGCTATAATAGTATTTATAGAAGAGACTGACACTAGCAACATCACGTGTGTGAGAATTAAGAGAAGAATAAAAGGTTAGGGTCATCCAAATTAAAATACACTTCTGAACCTTACCAAGAACTCTCAAATGAGAAAGAGATTCACTAGCACAAATATGACAACAGAACTCCACACATAATGTTTTAAATGTTGCCAGGAAGAAACATAATCTCTCTCCCGAAAGTTATGTGATTTCATCGACTTACGTTTCTGGGGTCACCTCTGACCTCTAGGTGTCATTCAAACTATTCTATTCAAATTTACAGCTTTTGTTATGCAGCACTAATTCTTTCCCATTCCCGCAACTGCATTCCTTTCATACCAACTTATATAATTAAATTTGCTTGAAAAGAAATAATAATTGTTGTCTTGTTTATAATACTAATACTTCAATCAGCTTCTGCTGATATATATGTTCACTTTAATATGTACTATATTCTCGATATTTATTCACATATGAAAAGAAAATTCCATGAAAAATGTGGCACAAGGCCAAAAGAGCGTGATGGGGAGAAATGCTGATCTTCTCTAACTGACTGTATAACTTAGCTAGTCTCATTCCTGGACATCATTCACCAAAACTAAGCAACTATACCACATTCCCAACAAAAAATTCGTACGATGACTACCCTACTTAAAACCAATACATAAAATATGAACTCTGGGAAGTTGGGAAACTAGAAAATTTATATACAATATAAATGAGTATATTTACAATTGAGAAAAAAAATGTCAGTAAAAATCCCCCACTTAATAAATGTGGTAGATAAACCGATTTCCCGGTCGAAAGGTTAATGCAGCCCCTTATGGTTTATTTAATGCAGCCCCTTATGGTTTTTTTAATGCAGCCCCTTATGGTTTTTTTAATTCAGCCCCTTATGGTTTTTTTACACCCGCCTCCTTCAAAACATCGAACGGTGACCTGCATCTTTGGCAGATCAAGCTACATGTCATCTAATTAATAATACTAAATTCTCTCCTTTAATGACATACAAAATAATATATAGAGAGTTTGAATTACCTACTGGAGAGTTTGAATTACCTACTAGACACTGTCCTCAAGTGTCTTCAGTCTCTCTGTAGAAGGGTCTGTTAGGATAACCTGACATGAAGATACTTTGCCCTACAAGTAAACCCTGACCAAATATTCAAAATAACGTAGTATTTGAAGCCCAAAATAAGATCCCTTCGACACGGCTATACACATGCTAATATGAGGAATGGTGCATCTTCTCCAAGTCATGTTACCTCAAGTAACAGCACTTAGCTGGATACTCCACCAGACCAGATGAATTCTTGTCCTGGGATCCGGTAAGACCAAGAGACCACAAGGAAGATATACTATTGCATAATTAACTGGTCAATTAGTGAGAGCAAAATTAATGTTCTTTACTAACTCAACATTTTACAGGTAAAGGAGAAATTTAATGGAATATCTATGTATCTCATATAGATATCAAGTATTAGCCTCAGGAAGGAGCCCCTTGATTTCTGAGAACTTTGACTGAAGTAAAATGAAACAAAAAAGGATATATATATTGCAAGCTCAATAAAGATGTATTTCAAGATTCAGAGCATATATATATATATATATATATATATATATTATAGTTGCATTCCAATGACCATAGGAACAATCAATGCATAACCATAAATTTCACCTGTCCCTTCAAATGATTTATCTTCATATATCGCTGAACAGCCTCAACCATAACTTTCATCTGTTCTTTCACTTTCTTTATAAATGATAGGTGAAAGTTATGATTATGCATTGATTGGTCCTATGGTCATTGGAATGCAACTATAATATATATATATGCTCTGAATCTTGTAATACAACTTTATTCAGCTTGCAATTTGCAACATTTTCGGAAACTATAAAGAGTATATACTTAAATATATATTTTGTAAGAACCCATATATATATATATATATATATATATATATATATATATATATATATATATATATATATATATATATATAGTGAAAATAGTACTATCTATCATGTAGGACAGAAAAAAAATGTTATATTTTGGGGGGGAATATTTTTTTAAATTTCATAATTTTTGGGGTTTTTTAATATTTAATTCAATCATTCTGGAGAGCACATAGCAGTAAATGGTGGGGTAGTTAGATTGGAGATGTGGGTGGACTAATAATATAGATATATGTTAATGAAACAACAATCCCACCATGAAAAGAGTCAATAATGGGACCTGAAGAAACAAAATATGTATAGAGAAAAACAATTTTGCGAAGATCTTTGTAAAACACAAAACAATGTAGAGATAGACACAACATAAAACTAAATTGATTACAAAAGGGGGAAAATATAAAATTATACAAAAATATTTTTAGAGTTTTCGTAGTATTAATTAGTTAAAGTAGTGAGGACTCGTCAGTTGACTACCAGAGCGACTGTTTTGAGGATTTGAAGACAATACACTCAAAATGCTTTGGCTCCCCAAGCAGAACTAGCCAAGTTCTACCGTCCATACTTTGAAATCTTTAAAATATAAACATGAAATATTTACAAGATGTAAGTAAAATTGTATTGACTGACCAGTAATAACCATTTGAATCTCGTGATAGTGATAACAAAGTTCAGGAAAATAGCATGATTACCATGATGTTCCACCTTCAGTTCTAGTTTTTTTGGGGTATATTTTTGGATGTGACAGTAAAAAATTTAAAAAAACATCATCAATAAATATGTTTGTGCCATGGTACTTATATGCTCGTGGTGAGCCAGAAGAAATGATTTTGTTAACAAATTTTTCTTTATAGTAGAAGAGGAAAAGATTTGCCCAGAATGGTGCTAGGTCAATACCCATTGGAATTCCAATGTATTACTTATAAACTTGGTTACTTACTGTGAAATAACATTTTTGACAAGGTAGATGACAGTATCGATTAAATAATTTTTTAGTGAAATACCGCTTATCTACCCCTTTGGAAGTCCAATAAATAGTGGAAGGAGACAAACTTATACGGTTACGTATGCTGGATTTAATATGTATGTATATATATATATATATATATATATATATATATATATATATATATATATAAACAGAGACACAATTATAAAAATAAAATGTTTGATTAAAATTTTTAAATATTAAACTCTAACAAAAATGTTTTAATTAAAAAAAAAAAACGGACGATGAATTTGATGTTCACACTCTCTGAACAGACATTGACCAACCAGCAGCCGTTTCCGGTTGTTTCGATGTCTCTCTTTTTTTTTTTTTTATTAACTTAAAGTAAACGCCATGTTTATTTGGTGTCTGTTCTTCTAGGTTGTGGATAATTACTTATGATAATCCGCTGTACACGTAAGTAAAACAAAATCATCTCTTCTTTTTCGCCTCGTACCATAACAAATTAATAAAATAAATGTGTTTATTATATGCACAAATAATCATAATTAAATAATAATTAAATGGTTAAATAAATGATTAAATATACGTATGTTGTAGGAATTTTATCTAACCAGAACTCAATGTGGAAGGAAAAGCCGATGCAATTCTGTAACTAATTTGAATATTGTATTTAGCTCTGAATCCTCCAAATTTGATTGGATGAGTCTACATTAGAAAAACTATAAAAGCTAATGAATCGGACCCCCTCGGGTTCTACGAACCGGGGTGGATAAAGTCGATTCACATCGGATTTGCGTTCTTTTTTTTTTTGTTACCAGTTACTACGTTTAATTGAAGCATTGAGAACCATCGTCACTATTCGTGGAAACGCCTTGAGTCTGCTCTCGGCCTGCCAAGCCAGCAGGACATCCGATGACACTTCCTGATACTTGCATATTGGTTTCGAAAAAAAAATTTTAGTAATTATTATTTGCCTCTCAATTAATCGGGAATGTTTTAGAATAGCCCTACAGCTCGCGAGTCGGGTTGAAAAAAAGTTGTAGAACGTAGTCAAAAAAATGAATATGCAACAAATAAATGCAACGTACGTCGAGACCGGAGATTTTCCTAGTTTTCTATTCCATTTGTTTGTATGTTTACGTATGGTAAATGGGTTTTTATTAGACATGAAAAAAAAAATTTTTAATGTCATTTATTTAAAAAACAAAATGGCGTCATTAGTTTGGGCTGTCGGTGTCACGTGTGTGTGTTTTTTTTTTACCGGGACTCATAAGCAAATCGGCGTTTTTTTTTTTGGGGGGGGGGTTGCATTTTTGAAATTTAATTTTATGAAACGAACATTTTAACGATCATTTTGATCACCGAATGAGCGCGCATGTCGTTATTTACTGACATAAATAAAAAAAAAACTGCTTTTATTACTTTTGTTTAAACTGTTGTTTTGCTTTGTTCTTTTGCTTGCCTGAAATATGAAAACTTGGGGTTTTGATTAGGGTTAGGGCTGGGTTTTGGTTAGGTTTAGGGCTGGGTTTTGGTTAGGGTTAGGGCTGGGTTAGTATTAGGGTTAGGGCTGGGTTTAGGTTAGGGTTATGGCTGGGTTTTAGGGTTAGGGCTGGGTTTTAGGGTTAGGGTTAGGAATTTTTTAAAGAAACAGGAAAAAAAACATTACGATGTGACGAATGAAAATAATATGTAAATAAAAGCACACTGACATGTAAATAAAACGAAAATTATTTTATTCCTTTTGCTTAAAATGTAGTTTTGTTTTGTTCTTCTGCTTGGCTAAAAAATGCAAAAATTGCGCTTTGACTATGAGTCCCAGTAAAAAACCAACCGAATCCAGAACGAGGCGGAAGTCTCGTTCTGGATTCGGTGTTTTCTATCGAAGCAGCCATTACTATGTTTTTTCCACTTCACTTACGCTAAAACTATTAACTTATAGAAAATAGCACTTTTAACGGATTATAATCATTAATAACTGTCACAGTTAACTTGGAAATTCAGTTTTATCGGCTACGGTAACTTTTATTTGTTGTATATTTATTTTTTCAGCGTTTTCGTTGTTGGGCTATTCTTAAAAATACCCACAATCGAACAATGAAACATTATTAGACGGCAATTTTAATATTGCCAATGTCTTTTCATAAAGAAAACTATTGTTTTTTAGGAGGGGGGGGTAATTAAATCTTTATAAAAAAACAATTTTGAAAACTACAAATTGTTTCTTTTACAAAGACGATTGTTGCTTGCAACTTGTATGCAACGGGCAATTCGTTGCAACCCAAGCATATTCGTGAAGGAACTACCAGAGAAGGTAAGTATTTTATCGTTTTTTTTAGGTTCTGTTTCGGAAACGTCAACCATAGATTTTACTGGCGTGACGTATGTACAACAAATGCTACGAAATCGAGAAAGACGAAGCAAGTACGCCGTTCCGAATATTACCGACTCCCCTCCCCATGTTAAGAATAGATTCTAAAACTCCGCCAGTAAAATCTATGGCTGAAGATTGCGAAACAATACCTTTTCTATTTCACATCGGATTCAGGTCTTTTTTTTTCTTTTTTGGGTTGCCTAAACTGTCCAAACTCCCAACTCCCGTTACGTCGGATAGAAAATTCCGACAATATACATTTTTTTAAATGGCGGGCGTATATGACACGACCTCTAGGCGAAATTGACTTTTAAAAGTCCAGTTCGTCGCGCATCTTTTTCGTCTTTTATTTTATTTTTTTTCGTATTAACACCCGGATTATGATTAGTGACAGCATTAAGGAAAACCGTCTGTTTTTATGACTCTTAAGTTGCAATTAAAATTAAAGTTTATTATTTGAATCGATTTCAAAATTGGTTTTCAAGCCGCCATGTTAGACAATCTTTTATATAGTTAATGTTCTTAATTTAACGTTAGTATAAAAATATCGGTACTGTTATATATGACGCGCCTGATTTCCGTGACTTCTCTTTTTCTTGTATCTTATAAAAACATTGACAAAATGTTACCCCCCCCCCCCCAAAAAAAAAAAAAAAAAACATTTTCACACAAAAAAAATCTATGTATTTTTTCTTTGAATTTATTCGTCTTATATTAGCGTCTGCCAGTCTTAGCTTGGCAGTTTGGATGCAGAGATTGCTATCGCTAAGAACGGTAACCTGAAAACAGTGAATTAGTACATAGGTTAGGGTTAACAAAACAGTCGTTCTCTTTGTACACTTTTTTTCCTTCATATGTTTGCATTTCTTGTATTTATTATTGCTATAATTTTGTTTTCTTTGCCAGAATTCAATTACTTCTTCGAGGGGGAGGGTCTGAATAGCCTGTGTTAACGCGGTTAAATTCATTTTAGGTTTGACGTTGCCTTTAATTGTCGTCTGCCAAAATTTTATTTCGCGGCTTCCGCTCCGTTTGTTTCCGGCTGGTTCCGGAAATCTGCTTCAACAAGAGTCGGTTTAGTTTGGTTTGTATTGTGTACAAGTACCAATCTAAATTTCGCCCGACCTCTAAAATGTTAATTTTATGCTTTAACAAATAAATCTTCGTATCATCAAATATCAGATATTCAGTCTGGTGCTACCATATCAGGCTGTCTGAAGATACCGGCTTCCTGACTGAAAATGCACCAAACATTGATGTTTTTTCCCCTTTCACTTTGCACAATTCAACCATGTTCTGCAAAGCTAAAAAAAAAAAAAAAAGTTTCCTCTACAAAACAACCAAACCAGACACCATGAATAAATATTTGAAGATATAAGGAACTTAAAGCATAAAAACTTTGACCAAAATGACCTGATTCGTCATTAAAAAAACCGAAAAGGATTGATATGCCGTAAAAGAAAACAACCAATTCGATATTCATAATATATATATATATATATATATATATATATATATATTGATTTTATTCCATTAGTTGCGACAAAACAAGTTTTGTTTCATTGGTGCAAATAGCGACCAACTCATCGGGCCGGCGGAGGAATTCAAATGGCATAAATGTTAACCTCACTTTAACGGGAGATTGGAAATTGAAAATACATTGGAGGGGGAGGGGGGCAGAGTTGGGGCTTTGTCTATAACGGTGACATGGGACATGAGAGGGGAGAGGGGAGGGAGGAGGACCCCAACAGGTCGTGTTTCAAATTATTACGTGGGAGGTTTTTCACGTGTCTGTGCTGTGATGATCTCAATCTCGGCCGTGGTGGGGGGGAAGGGAGATGGGGCGACGGCCAGAGTGAGTTAAATTTAAAATGAGAATAAAATTATGATTACAACCGTCATTCCTATTTTATTTTAATTCTAATAAGTAATTATCATGTGGATAAAAATGTTTGATAATTTTAATTTAGGGTATTAATTGCTACTTTTGCATTTTATTTATTTTATTTTAATGTTTTGTTTATTATTTGTAGTGAATTTGGTTGTGATTATATTTTTTAAAATTGTGATTATATTATACCGAGATCAATACTAGTGGAATCATTTTATAAGAGAAGTTTTCTGGTGTTACCAGTTTTATCATTAACAAAACCGATTATGACAATGATAACGCCTGCCAATCATACCTACGATAGTCGCAGTGATAACAGCCTTGATAAAAGCCTTAATAAAAATAAAAATAAAAATAAAAATAAAAATTGTGGTGACAACTTAGAAAAAATCATAAAAAAGCACAACATGAAAATACTAAACACTCCAGTAACCTCAAATTCTAAAAGAACATGCAACTGTAATAACAAATCAAACTGCCCCCTAAATCAAAAGTGCCTATCAACCCAAGTGGTCTATGAGGCATCTATCTCCTCAACTGAAAACCCATCCCAGACTAACTATTATATTGGTCTGGCAGGCAACAACTCCAAGGAAAGATTCTACAACCATAAACTAACCTTCAACAATCCAGACCATCCTGGCCAAACTGGACTTTCACTACACTACCACAAAATAAAAACCAAAAAAGAAACTCCCATAATAAAGTGGAAAATCTTGAAAAAATCCAGCACCTGCAAATCAATAAACTCTCCATGTAGATTATGCTTAAATGAAAAACTGGAAATTATCCGCTTTAAGGACAAAAACAAACTCTTAAATAGAAAACTAGAGACATCTATCAACTGTAAACATAGTAGACTCTACCTCCTTAGCAACCCACATCCCACACCTTAACCCCACACCAACCCCACATAACTTTAAAATAAAATTAAAATGTTTTTACAAAAATGAATGATAACATTAAACCCCCACTATACACTACCCCAAAACACACTATAACCCCCTACCCACCCACCCAAATTTACCACCCAATCCCACCCCAACAAGTCAGGATGAATAAATAAATATACAACCACCCCTCTAAACTACGAATAACATCAAATCTCTACGTACTACCTATAATGCACAGCCTCAATAGCCTCTCAGCCATACTACCAATTCTAACATAAACCCATAACTGGGACAGCTATTAACACTGATATCACTTGGACTAATCTAATCTCAATTACTTAACCCCTCGATCACTACCTTGAACACTTAATTATTAACTGGTACTTAGTCCTTGTCATTGGCAGTAGAATAAAAAAGCCTACCATCACTTGTCGACTTATTTCGCCCAATGACTTCACAAGTAGCAAGATGGTAATGATGGTGATATTTATCATTATTACTATTATTAGTAGTAGTAGTATTAGTATTATTATTATTATTATTATTATTATTATTATTATTATTATTATTTTTAATACTATTATTATAATTATTATTATTATTATTGTTATTATCATTAATATTCTTACAAACTTGTTATTTCTATTTTTATTCTAATTTTATTTATATTTATTTTTATATTTATTTTTATTTTTACTTTTATCTTTATTTTTATTTTTATTAAGGCTTTTATCAAGGCTGTTATCACTGCGACTATCGTAGGTATGATTGGCAGGCGTTATCATTGTCATAATCGGTTTTGTTAATGATAAAACTGGTAACACCAGAAAACTTCTCTTATAAAATGATTCCACTAGTATTGATCTCGGTATAATATAATCACAATTTAAAAAAAATATAATCACAACAAAATTCACTACAAATAATAAACAAAACATTAAAATAAAATAAATAAAATGCAAAAGTAGCAATTAATACCCTAAATTAAAATTATCAAACATTTTTATCCACATGATAATTACTTATTAGAATTAAAATAAAATAGGAATGACGGTTGTAATCATAATTTTATTCTCATTTTAAATTTAACTCACTCTGGCCGTCGCTCCATCTCCCTTCCCCCCCACCACGGCCGAGATTGAGATCATCACAGCTCAGACACGTGAAAAACCTCCCACGTAATAATTTGAAACACGACCTGTTGGGGTCCTCCTCCCTCCCCTCTCCCCTCTCCCCTCTCATGTCCCATGTCACCGTTATAAACAAAGCCCCAACTCTGTCCCTCCTCCCCCTCCAATGTATTTTCAATTTCCAATCTCCCGTTAAAGTGAGGTTAAAATTCATGCCATTTGAATTCCTCCGCCGGCCCGATGAGTTGGTCGCTATTTGCACCAATGAAACAAAACTTGTTTTGTCGCAACTAATGGAATAAAATCAAAAAATATATATTTTGCTCTGAATTTTCATTGAGCACTCTCATAAACCCGGTTTCAACTTCCTTCGGATTCATACCTCCTGGATATTTGTAACAAGTTAATTATATATATATATATATATATATATATATATATATATATAATAATAATAAACTGTAGATTTCTTCGTCGGATGTCTGTATCTTATGTAAGAGTAACGTACAAGTGATTCCTCTGTATAATTTGGATTATTCGGACTACTGTTCTCATATTCAGTGTTATTTTCACAACGTTTCAGCAGCTGTAACCTCCGGCCTTCTTCGGATATATCTTTTAGAATTCAGAAATATTTCTGGGAATCTGGACGGAATTATACAAATTTTCAATCCTCATCTAAAAAAAATTCAGAAACAAAATGATTCCTCTGCTCAAAATTTCTAAAAATAAGTCTGTACACGGGATTGTTTTGGCGAAAAATCGAATACGGTGGCCATTTTGTGTTAACTTCTAACTGCTAAAAAAATTTTTTGAAAATGTTTAATCGGAAAAGTTGGTGCTTAATCAATAATTCGATAATTCGAAGGTTCATTTTGTTTTCATCTAAACAATTGGATAACAATGCATGATTAACTGAGCAGAAATTGGCGAAAAAATATACAACAAATAACTGTTACCAAACGCAATAAAATTTACTTTTTCTCCCGACCTGCATAGTTTTAAAAGTTTGAAAGTATTTTACGTTTTTTTAAATTTCAATATAAGATTTTGTCGATATGCCGTCTTTCGGGAACAATAAAAAATGTTCGCTGTTTCATTCGTTAAATAGTTTTTTGTTTTTTTTAATTATCTGACCACTCACCCTAAGTCCGACTGACACCCCAGACTTAGGGTTAGTTGTAGAGTAAGCATTTTTAAACTATCTTTTAAGCCTGAAATTAGCGACCATTTCTAAACTAAATCGACCGCCATTTTTAATTTACTCGTGTTTTGCTAAGTAAAAGTGACGATAACAAATTCAGAGATAATAAATTTTACAATCAATTTCCCCACTTTAAAATTATACAGGTCGGTAGAAAATTACATTTTCTTGCGTTTGGTAAAAGTTATTATATATTTTGCTTGCTTTGGATTTCTGCTCTGGTAACTATACTACATAAATGCCTATAAATGAATAACGATATTTTACAGAAACGCCGTTTAAGTTCGCCAAAATGAAAAGTATCGTTCAAGTTTAACGATGGAGGTTGGGGTCAGAATTTATAACGTGATTTGGAATTTTGATATTGGCCGCAATTTTGTATGAAAAAAAATCTTTTAAATTAAGTTGCTTGTTTAATTTTAAAACTTTCGAACTTTCTATGGCTTTAGCGGACAAAAGCAAGATGGCTGCCAAAAGCATCAAATAATTAACATGGTTTTATTTACTCCTCCCCAGGAGTTAGGCACAAGGCCAGTTTTATCTTACTCCCACAAGTAAGATGTGACCCAAGATCGGGTCGAGAAAGTGGGGTTTGAAAAGCCAGCGCTCGAGAGGTGAACACTCTGGCCATTTAAAAATTGCCTGGGCAGCCCCGTCGGCATTCCCCGGTAGGGGCGCCTCAAACAGTAAGCAATAAACTTACTCCTCCCCAAAGAGGGGAGGCAAAGCCTGGGAGGGTGGACCTCCTAGAACTGCACAGGACAGGCGTGCAGTATCCATCGGAACAGATACTACACTTTGATCTTAGCCAAAAGGCCAAGAATGTTTATTGACTCCTCGCACAAGGCCAGTTTTATCTTACTCCCACAAGTAAGATGAAGAATGGTACAGTTGTCTAATGGACATCCAAGAAAATATCAGTACTTACGTCATTAACTACGAGTTTCACCGAACACTTCCGAGACTGGCGAACGTTAACGAACTTTGCCGAACGAACTGCATGCACCATAAGTGGTTGTCTTTTCTTTTTTTGCAAAAAGAAATGTAATGAAGGAATTGCATTGGTTGTATATTTGTATTCGACTTTCTCTGTTCGTAGTCGGAACTGCTTACGTCACGACTACAAATCTCTATCTAATAGGCAACAGTACCAAAAACTCTTCGACAAATTAAAAAAGAATTTCTTCTGAATTCATTATATTTTTCTATGTATTCATATCATAAAAATTAAGGGTTTCTACCGATCCGGCATTCTCGACCGCACATCACTTAGTGTTAGGGTAAATGAAGACTATATTTTAGTCCTAGTTATCGTCAAATAAATTCTAGCTTTTACTGATTGAGTTAATTTTAATTCGTCATTTCGCTGTAACTAAGAATTGATTTGCGCAAGCGGTCAGATATTAAATCAACAGAATTATCCCCCGTTATACATTCAGCAGCCATATTGTAGAAATTTTATTTGCTAGAACTCGATGTGGAAAAGGGGAAGCGATAGAATTCTTTGTGGCGTCGGTCAAGTAAGAACAGAAATGAAATCTATTTTGCATATTGAATTTACTTTGGAGTCCTTCCATTTTGATTGGATGGGGCTACATTAGGGAAGATATAAAAAGTGAATGAATTGCACCCCTCTAGATTTTTTAGGAGTGACGTGGGGGGGGGGGTCGGTTCACACCCGATTTTTTTTTTCGTATGTTACCAGTTTCCGTGTTCTGTGAACTACCAATTGTTGTTACTATTACATAGGACGATTTGTTTGCTTTAAACAACTGGGCAATTCGTTGCAACCCAACTATTAGCAGTGTGCAAAAGTGGGTGTGGCTTAAAATTCAGTCTACAGTAGACATTTTAATAGTGAAAAAAATAGTCAACGAGAAATAAACAAGTATGAAAGACTATAACCGCAATAATATTTCATTTTATTAATTTATTTTTTTTCATATAATTAAAAATACCGTGACTGTTTTCTTACTTTACACATTTTTTTCCAGTGTTTTTGTCTTGTTTGATTACAACGCCGCGATTTTACTTTATCGTCTGGCAGTCTTCCCGTCGGTATCTTCCGGCTACCTACGTAAGCTACCAGAAGATGCCGACACAAAGTTGTCGGAGATTTGGGTCGTAAACTGTACAAGTACTGAAAAAGATTATTTATTAATGAAAATGTTATAAAAATATAAACTTAATTTTATTCTCCCAAATCAGGTAGATTTATCTCTTGAAAAGTGAAATAGACGCGTTTGTTTTTTCTCTGAAAATATGTAATGACGTCGTCTGCAATTCCTGCCTGTTTATATGCCAATGTCCTTCCGTAAAATTTGAAGTTAAACGTTTGTATAATTTACTCCAAAATTTAATATTTTTTCGGAACTCCACAATTTTATCATTTTTTTTTTTCATGATTAAAATAAATTCTAACGCTGATGACTGCACTTTCATACGCAAAAGAGAACTATTATACAACTATAACTATTATAATATCGCGTCGTAAAATTATAAACATATGAGATAAGCTTTAGTTTTCTTGTGAAAATATTAAATAAACAATGATTTATTAAATGATAATATCGTTTATTCGAGAAATGAATTTTTCACTGAGTTATATTAATTTATAACACGGAATTTTTAGGGGTTTTTTTTCACAATGTATAATCACTATATTTAAAAAGATTTTTATTGTAAACATCTTCAGTACTTTATGTTCATAAAAAATTTAAATCATTTTTTTGTTTTTTGTACCCTGAGATATAACTTTAGCTTTTGTTTACACGAAATAATACATTTTCACTAAGATTTCTAATAAAATAATAGATTCAATAATTTCCGTGATCATTAATTAATAAATACTGAAAATTTCATTACAATTGGTTAATTTCCTGGATTTTGTGGAATTTTTTTAAGTGAAATGGGGACGGCATTTTTTTTTTTGGGGGGGGGGGATATTTCATACAAATAAAATCAGACCAACAGTCTTAGGCATGCTATCGCTTGTTCACTGTCGGTCTGGGGTATGGTCTTGTGCAGTTCTGGGAGGTACACCCTCCCAGGATTTACCTTGTCGCCCCCTTCTTTTATTTTTTTTTATTTTAACATATTTCACCCCAAACAAGGCAGCCGCCATTGTAGACGTAAGGGGTTACTGAGAATTAGGGTGTAGGTTTTGGGTATCATCCTAAGTTGGGAGCAGTGTAGCTAGATGTCTGTTTACATTAGTTTTAAACCTCTGCATGTCGCTACTGTCGGTGAAACAGGGAGCAGGGAGGGAGTTTCCAGAGGCCTGCAACACGAGGAAAGAAGCTGCTGGAGTATAAGGGTCTCCGGCATCTGGGGACCTCCACAGTGAACGGATGGGATTTAGCTGATTGTCGAATTGGTCTAGTGTATTTACGTCGAGGGGGCACCAGAGTAGCCAGTTCATCGGAGCACAATCCATTGAAGTATTTGTAAAACAAGCACAAGGATGCAACATTGCGGCGATGGGACAGGGGCTGGAGCTTGATTGATATGGAGGGACCTATTTAAGTTTGAAAAAAGGTGATTTTATTGCTAATCGCCTGAGGCGGCTCTACATGTATTTTTGTTCAGTCAGTGTTCTTCCTCTAGAGCGCTGGCTCTCCAAATCCCATTTTCCTGACCTTATGTCTAATCTCCCCACCGTGGGAGGGAGATATAAACCTCTCAACTATAGTCGTAAAAGCTGCCACAGCAGGGGAGGATTTTATCGTTTTTTTCCTTTCACGTCGAGGTCGAGTTCTTTTGGGGTTTTTTTTTTACTCCGAGTTGCCGAAACCGTCGTACCTCCCTCCTCCATTATTTCGGATGAAAAATAGGACAATATTCTTTTGGGTCTGCTGAAGACTCATCGCGCCATTTCGTTACTTTCACATTTATTTTTTTTACTACATCCTCATAAAATTAATTGAAAATAAATTTCATTTAATTGCTACCCAACCTTTTTCGACATTTTCACTTTTTTATAATTGATTTCTGTTTAGTTGATACTGACAGGTGTGAGAATCTGTATAGCTCTATAAAGCCAACATTCGCCTATGCATAGAGTATTGGTGTTACATCTCGGTTGATGCACCAACAAATAGTCTCTTCCTCTTGGACTGAGTGCAAAAAAAAAGTCTCTAGCCTAATGGGGCGATGCACTGTCTACCAAACCCTAGCCCTGCCCGTCGTCACGATGTTGCATTCCTGTGCTTGTTTAACAAGTACTTCCACAGAATGTGTTCTGACGGACTTACTGCACTTGTACCGCCTACACGTAACTACCCTCGACAACCCGACTAGCAGCAAAATCTCACCCCTTCACTGTAGACATCCTCAGATGCAGAATTTTTTTACTTCAATAGCATCTTTTCTCGGACCGCGTGCCTTTGTCATTTCCTCCCTGCTTCCTGTTTCCTCGACTGTATCAACATGCAGAAATTTAAATGCAATGTAACAAACATCTTGCTGCACAACTCCCCACTTATAATCATAGCAGACCCGTACGTCTTAGTGGCAATAGGCCTTGTTTGGGGTGAATAAAAGTATTTTTTTAAGTGTGTGTTCGTTCAGTTAATTTATCACCCGTGATAACCTGAATAAGTGCACGGCTACACGTTAATAACTTCGTACTAAAATGAGTAAGCAGCACAAGTTCTTCGGGAGTTTTTTTAATTATTGAACGTCTGTAAATCTTTGAAAAGGGAAATGCAATATCGCAAGGAAAAATGCAATTTTGTTCAGGTTTTTGTTTCCTTTGCCTGTTCCACAAATCTTTATTTGTCTGTCTTAATTTTTCTTTTATTTCTGAACTGTCTCTGTCCTTAATTTTACTCATTCTAATTATGTTACCAAATTTACTTGTATTTACTTTGTGCTTTTTAATCTAATTTTGAGTTTCAATTTACCTATATTTCTCTGTAGCCTTCATTGTATAAAGAGTTAACTAGTTGTTTTCTTTTCAGCTGTTACCCTACTGGCTGTCTATCTTTTATTTGTGTTAACTTATTAGAGGGAAACATATCTGTTCCCTCTGATACGTGTACAGTGAACTTAATTCTATCTAAATATGTACATATATATATGTGTGTGTGTGTGGTGGAAAAAAATTATTATTTTTCTTTTTTTTACCTGCGGGGGCTCGGAAATACTCGACTAGTAGACGGGCGCAGGCTATCCTCTCTCAGTGTGTTGGACCCGTAGACCTTGTCAGGTTATCCATCTAAGAGAATGAAATCTCTGACAATAAAACCTTGCTACTAACCACTTACGTCTTGGCAGCAAACCGTTGGGGAGGGAGGCCTCCTTAGTCTTGATCGACAACCTTCCTAGAGGTGGAATCTCGAACAAAGTATCCGGTTTGTAAACCTATAATTGCTTAAGGAGTAAATGGACTCTGCCTATCGCCCGGATTCGCACTCCTTCTTTGTCTATTAGCCAAGCGTAGAGGTACAAGCACTAGGACGCCTCTAAAGACGCCTAGTGTTTGACCTTGTTTCCTGACTAGGGCAATGAACGTCGTCTCTTTTCCTCTATCTGGGCAACTTGGAGAAAGCTTTTTCGTCACTAAGTCCTACATAACTAGTCTGGGTCGCTCTTGTTTCGACAGGTTGAGGGTACAGGTTAGACAGCTTGTCTGGCTGCTGTTTCCGACTGACAGGACAGGAGCTCAAAGTAGCATTAAGAACGGCTGCTCCATCAACAGTTGCATAATATCGTGGGGAACTGTATATGCCATGACGCGCATGGAAAAGGAATCTTACAGTTATCCCCGATGGGCTTTCCCGAGGCCATAACCCCCATGGACCAAGTCACGACTAATGGACTGGTTGTGTGAGCTTTTTGGCCCCAAACAAGCATCCACTTTGCCCTCCCCACTCTATCTCAAAACAAACATGAATTTACAAAATTTAATAAAAAAACCTAAACCAAACACCCAACAAAAAACATCTTCGCCTCCGCCCTTGAGTCTCACATTCACAAATATCCGGGGACTTAGAACCAACATTAACGACGTAGAAACTTTTCTCTTGACAAACTCCCCGGATATCCTAGCACTAAGTGAAACGAACCTTCAATCCTCAATCTCCTCTCACCAATTTGACATGTTGATTACCTTCCACTCTATCGTAAGGACTCTGACAAACATATGCATGGGCTAGGAGTTTGTGTTCGGAATACCCTCCCCTTGATTAGAGAACATAGGTTAGAATCAGATGACCAAGCCTACATGTGTTTTAGATTGACCTTACATCAGAGTTAGTTATCTTTCTTATACCGTTCTCCCAGGACTGTACCCTGCTTGGCTCCGTCTCTAAAAGCTTATGCCTAAATACATGTATTTGTGGATTTTAATGCACACCACCGTGACTGGTTGAGATTCTCCAGCGTTACTGATACAGCTGAGAACTCTACCTTTAATTTCTCCTCAGCTCACGGCCTCTCACAGACTGTCACTTTTCCGACCCGCCTTCCTGATCGTGCAGACCAACAAGCTTCAGTTCTCGACCTGTTCTTGACCTCACTACCTGAGGCTTGTGTGGCGAATGTCCATAGCCCGCTCGGAAACTCTGATCACGTTGTGGTAATGATACTTATCACCTTAAAAACTCTTTCAAAAGCTGAAGAGCCGTTGCACAAAATGACGCGAAACTATGAGCAGGCTGATTTTGATACCTTCAGGGATCACATCAACGACGCCCCATGGGGTGAAACCTCACTCCCTGCTGATCAGTGTGCAAATCAGCTAACCGAATGGATCAAACTCAGCAGATCACCCCCTTCCTAAATTTCCATCATTGCGGACTGAAGCCACACTTAAGAACATGGTCATCACCCCATCTCAAGTCAGAGACATCATAAAAAACCTTGACACCTCCAAAGCCTGTGGGGCTGATCTTATACCAGTAATAGTAATAAAGAAATGCTCTGCTGAGCTGGCCCCTGTCCTCTCCAAACTATACAACAAACCTCACATTTTCTGTTTTTACCTCCAGGTCAGGTATCTGATTATTCAGTCTCTCGGACGATTCATTTCTCAAGGTCTGTATCATTTCAATCAGTACCTAGCTCGACCCTTGGCAAAATTCATACTACCCTTTTTTACTCACTAACCGACGTAGGGTCATCTATAATGTAATAATACAAAGCTCCAATAATACTGCGTATTATTGTTCTTTTATTTTATTTTTAATTGATTTCTTTTATTGATTTAATTAATAATTATCATTATAATAATGCGGGATGGCAAATGTTTGTACTACGTTATCACTCTTCACCTCTTGTTTAACAGATATAATTACCTGATTGCTGAAAATGCAATGCAACAAAGTAATTTTTAAATTTTCGTCTGATGTCGCTGTTTTTTATGACGTAAACCTCGAACTAGGATCAATGTGTAGTATTTGTTCTTTCCAAAGACTGTAAAATAATATCGTCGGATTAACGTTGACAGCGGACGTGCATAGAATGGAAATATGTCACAAACTCTTACTCTTTTATAGTGAACGAGATGCGATCCGAACGAACACTAATAAACAAATGGCGTTAATTGTTACCCTCTTTCTTTTTCTGCTTCGTTTTGGATAAGCTTTCCGTTTCGCACGCCAAAAGCAAACAAAGGAGTTCTTGCAGAAACACGTTAGCAGTGTAGTCCGGCCAATCAAAAGCTAGCATGTCAGTAGACTAACGTGACCTCTATAAAAGAGCGAGAGAACGGGAGGGCTTATAATAGGTAAGGCCAGTAGTCCTAGCTTCACTATAAGTATAAGCACGGTAGACGGTAGTCATACGAGGAAAAACTCAACGCTTCTTTTAACATTAACCAAATCTTTATTGAGTATCCTATACCGTTGGGGTATAGCTTAGAAAAAGGGAGGACTGGTGTCCGGTGGAAGGAAACGAAGTTCTTTTACTGCCCGGGGAACGGTGCTCGGAAATCCAGTTGATGAGGGGACAGGAGAGAGGTGAAGATAAGTTCCTTCTAGGTTGACAGCCATGGTCTCTCTGACGATCCGTTCTACTGTTAAATAGGGGTGCAAATAGTCTTCAAGGGACTAGCTGAAATCAATACGCCCTGTGAGCCGATTGGTTAGTTTAAGACCAACTTGCCCACAATGGACGCATAAGAAATAGGTCCTAATTTAGACTGCTACAGGCTTTCTCTTTTCATCCAGACCAGGAAGAAACAACACAAGGAGTTTGCCTCACCCCCCCCCCTCCGACCAAGAGGCCGGGGAGACAAAAGTATGTACAAGCTTTTCTTGCCTCGGGCGTACCTATTCACATACCCCCACACACACAGTCACACACACACGGTAGCAGACTAAAGGAGACGAGTTAAATGAACATTTATAACACGAACACAAAGTATAGACTTTACAAAAAAAAACATTCCACTCCTTAAAACGAACTCATATATTCTTATAACTTTACAAATGCTATATCTAAAATAAATTGTTTGTTAATTATAAAATGTGTTGTTGTACTTAAAAAAATGTTTTTTCATTTTTACTTTATTAAATGTTATCCCTGTTTGTAATTTGTCCTTCCTTCGTTCAATCTACAAAACGCCATACATGTAAAGCTAGCCCTTGCTAGTTGGTGACCTCTAATATAGCCATATTCCTTCCTTCACCATTTCCTTAAGTTTTCATACACTTAAATCCCATGCATGTTCGTAGTCCTGACAAGTGGACTACACTGCTACTTATATCATATATTATCTTTTAACGCAAATAGGTCACAAATGAGTAAGTAAACCAAAATATTGTTTTTGACTAATTTCTCAACTGTATTTCCTTTTGGAATAATTTATGACGCCAATAGTAAAGTTTATCAAAATAGCATAAGGATTAAATTGTTTAGTTCTTCATGGACCAGTATTTTAACCAAAACAAGACTTTGGGGCCACAAGACTCCCATAACCAGATATAGTCTGGAATTACATTAACTAGAGTACTTAGATAAGTATGTTTCAGTTTGAACAAAAGTGGCCCAATAATATTGAAATATATTTTTAAGCACGGCAGCAATATAGAACAGATAAAGGATACAACTGTGGAATTTCCACAGGTCTCACTAGTTATTATAAGACGTGCGATACATTCGGCTGGGTTTTAACTCTGCTAGCCGATTCGACAGTCCGCATCGTTATCCACGAGATGAACGTAAGGATAAGACATGTCCATTAAGCTTGCGGTTTCTGCTATTGTGGCTGGTCTTTATTTGGGCCCAAAACACATTCCCCGCTTCCCCATCTGTAATAATTCGTTATTACATAGATTTCACGCTTCAGCGAGTGTGAAATGAATAATTCTTGTAGAATTGCAAACCAACTCCAGCTTTCTTTGTATTTTTTTTTTAACATAGTTCACCCCAAACAATGCAGGCCGCCACTGTAGACATAAGGGGCTACTGAGAATTAGGGTGTAGGTTTTGGGGGTCATCCTAAGTTGTGAGGTGTGCAGTGAAATGTCTGTTTACATTAGTTTTACATTTCTGCATGTCAGTGCAGTCGGGAAAACAGGGAACAGGGATGGAGTTCCAAAGTCCGGCAGCACGAGGAAAGAAGCTATTGGAGTATAAGGCTCTCCGGCATCTGGGGACCGCTACAGTGAATGGATGTAACCTTAGCTGATTGTCGGGTTGGTCTAGTGTATTTAAGACAGCATCGTTTATTTGTTTATAAAACTTAAGAAAAAAGCTTTTTTTCTACGGTCGGTGTTTCGGGACTCGGATTCTCTAAACCCTATAATTGTCAACAGTAAGACATTACATTCCAGTGGTCTGAAGCTAGCAAGGCGGCCTAATTAAACGATCTAATATAGTGACGGGCAATGCGAGTAAACATGTTTTTGTCTTTTTTTAAACCAGAAAATGAATACCCCCTGATTAGTAAGAAAAAAAAAACACCAAAAATCAGAAGTATCTAATAATGAAATGTTCAGTATTAATCTCTATGTAAAGTTAGGTATGTTTATATTCGTATGTCCATGATTCACTTCTAAACTAATTAACCGATCATTATGAATTGTGGAACATAGCCGCTAGAAAAGAATTTTCAGAATAAATGTAATTGAATTTTCAGTGTGAATGTAATTGAATTTTCAGTGTGAATGTAATTGAATTTTCAGTGTGAATGTAATTACATTTTTATTTTTAGTATAAACTAGCAAAACCTACTTGCCCTCTCGGCAGCAATTAATTGGGAAGGGGGGGGGGGGGGGCGTTAATTAAACAAAATGTTTTTTACTCAGAGAATTCCATAATTTTAATAAACTTCGGTAAATTTGTAGATTAACATCCTCAGCTAAATTATCCCCCACCCTTAAAAATGAGATTCTGTTTAGGGTCCTTCTAGATTGTGAGGGCAGTTAATGTTTTTAATACTAACCCTAAGTTTGTCTGGCAAGGTCGTAAAACCACACGCAATCGCCACAAAAAGGTCCCCCACCTCCATAGAAAAAAATAACGCACAGAATTCATCTTCAATGACAAAAAAAATTGAAAACTGTCATTCTAAATTCTAAAATATTTTTTGTTGTTTCTCTTTCGGACAGGTTTTTCAGGGTATTCACACGTAATCGCCTAAAAAAAGTAGAATCTCGTTTTATCGAGGGTGTGCGGAGTGTTAGGCAATTAATCTACAATAATATCCAAACTTTCAATATTTTTATTTATGTCATACGAATAAGATATTTAATTACTTAGATCACTTTAAAGTTATTTATTTAATTTTCACCAGAAAGGTAAACACAACGAAAATCAATTGTTTCAAGTTAAAATTAAAAAGGGACGTATAGTAAAAAAAAAAAATAAAATAAAAAAAAAAAAGTATAAGATTAAAAAAAATTAAATATGGGTAAATTTGCAGATTAACATCTCCATTAATACACCACCACTCCGAAAATAATGGCATTCTGCTTTTTTATGAGATTTCGTGTTAACACCATGGAAAATAGAAAAAAAGAAAAACAAATATTTTAGAATTTACAGTGAGTGATCACCGGGTCATTGTATTTTATTAGGGAACTTGACAAAAATGGTTTACCACGAACCCTAAGTTCGAGTGTCGGGTGTTTAAACCACACGTAAAGTAGCACCCCCCTCGAAAAAAAAATGCAGCCCATAACAAAAAAGAATTCAGTTACTGCCCTAAAACTGCCCCGAAAAATTGAATATATATACGAAAATGTTCCCCACTTTAAATTATAAAATTATTGGGTTTTTTCTTTCTAACAAGTTAAGAAAGGTAAAAACTGCAAAAAGAGGGCGAGATAAAGGGGGCAGAGAGGGAGAGAATCACAATCTCTCCCCACTCCCTCTTTCTCTACTCGCTTCTGCCTCGCTTGTAGCAAGGCACGGCCTTCGCTAAGGTCGTCAAGGAGCGAATGGAGTTAAAACTTAAGGTTTTTAGTTATTTTTCCGATTTATTTATTAAGTAAAATTGATTAAATACTGTTAATATAGACGAAATTAGTGCATATAGATAGCCAAATAAGCCAATGCAATTCCAAAAGAATAATACTAAACATTGATTAATTATGAACGGTTTAAAAAATAGTTATGCTAATTAGGCAGTCAAACGATTCTCTCTTAATCTTATATATCCACTATATATACAGAATACAAGATTGTTATACTATCTTATTGATTTAAATAACAGTAACCCGTTTTGATTATAATATAGGAGTGATAAGTGACAAAAACTTTCGCATTTATTCATTTAGATGTAATTAAAAATGGACTGATATTAACAATATAAAGTCCACATCACTGTATTAATAAAATTGCGCTGTAACATAACGAGGGCCCTTGTTTTGAAAATGTGGGTGACACCTTAAGAGTCACAGTTACCTCAGAACGGAAGTTTTACGAAACCACGTGACTTCTGGGCAGATATTTTCCGTCTCTTGTTTAGCGATACTTTAAGGAGGAAAGACGTGTTCTGGTAATTATCTCCAATAAGGGGAGGGGGCGCACAATGTAGTTAGCTGTAGCGGGACTGTCTATCTGTCTGTCTCTCTCTCTCTCTCTCTCTCTCTCTCTCTCTCTCTCTCACGCAAGTAATCTCTCCTTTACATTTTGGCTAAGATCAGAGTGTAGTATCTGTTCCGATGAATGCTCCACTCTGTAGACCAGTACCGTCTTGCCCTTCGGGCCTTGATTCCGCCGGTCTAAGGTCGTGTCCTGTGCAGTTCTAGGAGTTCCACCCTCACAGGCTTTGCCTCTCACCCTTTGAGAAGGGGTTAGTTTATTGCTAATCGCCTGAGGCGCTCCTGCCGGGGAATGCCGACGGGGCTGCCCAGGCAGTTTTTGTAGGTCAGTGCTCTTACTCAAGGCTTTTCAATCATTAACAGAACATTCCAAATTGTTCAAATTGCAAGCTCGATGAAAAATAGGTTACAAATTTCCAAGAATATAAAACGATTATTTAAATTCCAATGAAAAAAAATTCAGTCTTTTCTTTGCAATTGCAAAATTGACTATGGTCTTACAATTGATAACACACACACACACACACACACACACACACACACACACATATATATATATATATATATATATATATATATATATATATATATATATATATATGAGAATAATGTATGCTTTAATAATGTTGCCATTACATAGACCCCTTACATATGGCCGTTCTATGCTGGAAAGAATTAAATTTAGAAGTGTTAGGCATTCACAGCAAGAATTCGTCTTTCTACTATAACGAAAAAGACTTCACTTTATCTTTTCATGTGTTTTGTGTTAGGTGGAATTTCCATGGACAATTTTTTTGCAAGTGCTTCTCACATGTAGAACACATTGCCGCAGGACTGTTTCTCTGCCGATTACAACTTGGTTATCTTTAAATCTAATGTCACAAAATTATTGCCATAAATCGCCCCATAGTTAACCAAACGCAGTTCATACCGTTGATCAATGTTAGTACTCCCATAGTGTTCATCATCGTTCGTCTAGCATTTGTTCCCTCATCCTCGAGTGACGCTTGGCCTTGATAAGCGATGATCTTGATTGTAAAAATATCTATATATTAATACCATTGTCACAATGATGGTATATACCTACTAGTCATGAGTGTTATTATGGGCGTTATATGCCAAAATGATCATTTCTAAGTCTAATGTATGTGTTAATACCGTTATTACTAGTGTATCTACGTACTACCTCGTCACTTATCCAAATGAATAAATATGTAAGTTTTTTTTCATTTACCCGAACTATATTTATATGAAAAAACGTCAGGCTTATTTTATTCAATAATACAAAATAATATCTGGAAATATTCAATATATAGTTGTCGGCAAACACTAAAACAGTTATATTTATTTTATAAAAACTATCTAATAAATTAATATTGTGTATACGAGTCGTTTGTAATTTTGTTCCCCTATTCTCTTATATATATCCACTAGTTTCGTTGATATTAATATTATTAATAGTGTGAAATTATCTTGGTGACGGGACCCACTGTAGTACTATGACTTACCAGGATCTACAGAGCAAACGAGAGACATTCCATTTCCAATGAAGGGGGTAATCTCGTCCGTAGTCTTGACGGGTCTTCATTAATTATCTGGCTGGAACTATCAGCTGGAGTTGAACGCTTATAATTCGGAGACAAACATTACTTTATATATCAAAAATATATTTACTTATATATTTATTTAATAAGAAACTCGAAAGTTGGCTAAGCTTGTTGCGTGTACGACCCGATCGTCACGAAGTCGTAATCCAAACTGTTTAAAATCTCTCTCGCTGCAATAAAATCGAGGGAGAGAAAGAGAGACACACACAATATGCACGAAAAAGAAAGAGAAAGAAAATAAAGTCACCAGTGTTTCTTAGTTTACAAGCACCATGCGACAGTTGATTTCACCTTTCGACCCCATCCGATGCACCTGTCAACTGGATTTATTTGACACCGACCTATGATTTCCTAAACAATCTGGCCTTCTAACATTTGAAGTGCAGTATTGTCGGCTTTACGTGTCTCCCTACGAGAGTAATAGTATTCTAGCACAAGGCTTGTAGATGTGAGGGGCTCCTCGTTCCAAAGTGTCACTATCCTTGTTACAATAGTAGTAATATGAATTAAAGCGGTTTAATGAAGAAATGAATAAAATTCCGAATGCAAACTTCTTGCTTACCCACAAATATCGGATGAATTAGATTACTTTGAAATAGTTTTTTTTTTAAATAGTGCATTGAACGTAATGACTAACAAGGTTTTTCTTTTAATAATTAAATAGATACCTATATTTTAAACTATATCTTTATTTAATAAATATTCGTTTTTTATGTTAGTGGTGACGAGGATTACATTTGGCATGGAAAATAAGTCCCCCCACCTTATCTCATTTTTATAAATTACAAAAAAATATAGATTCATATTTTTGAAAAATCTTAATTTTATTTTTATTTGTTTATTATAAAATAAAGGCAAAGAACACAAAGTAACCATTTCAAACCCAGGAATTGTTTTATTTGACCAATTAACGTTCTGCCTTTTCGTTTATTCATTTTATTATATAATCCGTTTTTAATGTGAATTTATTTTCATTTTTATGCTTATTAAAAATCAAACTCCTCGACTTTGCATATCGAAAAGACCATTTAAAATAATATTTTTGTTGTTCTTCTTTTCTAATTATTAAATGTTATGTGCATACACAGTAAATCTCAATAACACCATGACGATCATATATTTTTCAAGTTACCAAAATGTTAAATGAAAATTGTTTCTTTGTTTTTCTCTAAAGAAAGCTACGGGTTGATTAATTGCCGGCCGTACTAGTACTGATATATTTTCTATGTTTTGAATCTAATGAATAGAACATATTGGCTTCATAAGCTTTTAGCTGTTCAGTCGACCAAAGGATTTCGAGCGATTCCCTATTCCTTAACAACAGCTCTCAATCTCCTTGACTGTATCAGAGAAACGTGAACAATTAAATAAAGACTCTTCATACGACGTATGGACGAGCTAAAAGCTTTCTCTGGTTTTCGTTTATTTGATAAAATACAAGAACATTCAATTACTTTATTTGAAGCAAAGAACTCAAAGATGAAGCGACAAAGAAAGCATTTCCGACTTATGGCAATTCAGTTTTTGCTGTCTGCCCAATCGTTTTACTCTAAGATAACACAAACGAAGCCAGTTCAATTGTTACTTATTGAGAATCATCATCATGTTAGGTAGGGCGGTATGTATGTATGTATGTATGTATGTATGTATGTATGTATGTAATATATGTACAGGATAATCTTCTCAACTAATGAACAGATCATTATGAATTTGCCACACTGTTTTTTTGTAAATTTAGGACGTGTATATTTGTAAAGTAAGGTAAGTGTATATGTTATATGAAAAACTAATGAATCGAACATTAAAAATGTTGTAATATATACGTATTCTCGGCAATATGGTGGGCACATTTTTTTTTAAAACCTTATCATTTTAAAGATGCGCTCACCCAACCACGCCCCCTTCCAAAAAACTTTTTTAAAGTTTGATATAAAAGAGGTAATATTATATTAAATAATATTTTTTTAATGATCTGTGTTTGCGCATGAGCGTCAATATGTATGTTTGGTATGTGTTCTAGGCAACACGGTGAGTAAC
>OY744519.1:28779896-28829896 GCA_963556195.1 Sepiola atlantica | reverse complement strand
AGGCTCATAGAGATGTAGGCTCATAGAGATGTAGGCTCATAGAGATGTAGGCTCATAGAGATGTAGGCTCATAGAGATGTATAAGAGAAATCCCTCGGAATATAGACTCCTCTCCAACAGCATCACAAAATATTACAGGTTTAACAGGGAGGATATAAAATCCCAAATAAACAGCAATGCCACTAAGTTGTAGATAAAATAGAGAAAAATCGATAATAACAAAACGTGCATTCTCTTAAAAGACCGCGATGAATTTCGAAAATAAAATACAATATAATAGTGTAAAAATTTGAGAATTTCCTTGCTTTTGTACATTTAGTGTATATGAATGTTCCTTATTACCCTATTAAGGGTATATGATTTCAGTATACTGGCATTTTTCATGGAATTTCACTACTTTTGTAAAGGCTATGCCTCAATACAATGCCTTCTCATAACTGATATAGTTGGTAGTTTGACTAATCAAGGTATATGGTAAACTGAAATTAAAATGCCATCAACTAGACCCTAGAACCTCTATCTTTGCCAAAAATCAGCTGAATCCATCAAATGGTCGATAAGATATAGAATAAAGTGTATGAATACTTGTCATTTTAAAGGTTTTGGGGAATTTTCTGGAAAACTAAGGTATATGGTAAACTGAAATTAAAATGCCATCAACTAGACCCTAGAACCTCTATCTCTGCCAAAAATCAGCTGAATCCATCACATAGTTGAGATACAGGGTGGCACGTACGTACGTACGTACATACACACAGATTACATGATTTCATGATTGAACTTTCTGGGTTGTCTTGACTAATGATGCTGAAATTCTACACACTTATAGAACCTATCAAATAAAAATTTTGTGCAAAGTTTTAACTAATTTGGTTTTTGAGTTATGATTGATCAAAGAAATGAGATTTCCAGCATAGGCCATTCGTAGAGTCTATTAAGGGATAGAGCGCTCTCGCGCCTTCCTTGATTAATTAATCCTACTAAAACTGAACTTGGTATAATCTCTAGAGACATTTTTACCAAAGATTGTGAATTTCAAAATTTGTGAATTTCAAAATGTATTTACCTATAATTTTAAAAATAACTCTTCTGGTGCCATGTGATAATTCAACGACTCAAATAGTAAAAACAAAAACACTTTCATACAATTCAATATGATAGACTTTACTCATCTGTTTCTAAAAACCTCTTCCACAGAAGTCTAGATTTATTTAGACAACACGTGGGTAAAGTTCTATGACAAGGATTTCGATGGATCAATGGGCTCATATGTTCAGCCAGATCGCAGATCTTGTTGGACTATATATTTTAAACATATTATACAGAATCTATGACTCCAAATTCATTGGAATATACAATGATGTGGGACTCCTTACCGTCCCGAATATCAATAGCTCAGCGATCCAAGCTCTTAGAAGTAAAAATAAAATCGTAGCTAATTGTAAAATAGTTAATTTTCTTATATATAAACATCGACCATGTGGACAACAAGTTAAAACTCTCTCGAACGGAGAATCAAGTACCTACATAAATAAATATCCACTCTAACTGCTCTAAATCTATCAAAAAAAAACAAATATTCACTGCGGTTGATACACATATCAACAGAATATTATCTCATTAATAATTTTCAATCAAAAAAAGAAAATAGTGGTTACTATTTAATAAGCAGATATCAATTATGCAGTCCAAATCATTTTTAATGTTGATTAATATCATGATTTTAAAATCGATAGCAAAATTGGATACAGAATTTCAAAATCGATAGTAAAAGCGAGTACACAATTTTAAAATCGATGGTAAAACTATAGAATTTTGAAAATCGATGGTAAAACTATAGAATTTTAAAAATCGATGGTAAAACTATAGAATTTTAAAAATCGATGGTAAAACTATAGAATTTTAAAATCGATGGTAAAACTATAGAATTTTAAAATCGATGGTAAAACTATAGAATTTTAAAAATCGATGGTAAAACTATAGAATTTTAAAAATCGATAGATTAAGTATTAAGGGTTTACAAAAGAGTTACACCGAATAAAAAAAACGACGAAATAAAAATAACGATTTAATAAACTGCATTACAAATTGTCTAATCTAAACATGAAAGTTTAATCTTAAGACTAATAGACATTTTAATAGAGATGATGACTACATAAAATATAGATGCACTCTATAAATACGCTATTAATGTACAAACATCTGAACAGCATTATCAGAACACATAGCAAAATTATGCAACAGGCACATAACGCAGAAAAAAACACAAATAGAACATTCCACAAATGTATAACATGAGACCAATGTCCTTTGAATGGCAATCACAACACATCGGAAACAAAGATACTACCTGCATTAACACTCTTCTTAAACCAACAGTTTTAAAAAAAACAGACAACTCTCTCAAAACATTTCTAGTATATGAAAGTAGGAACTTACACCCGCAATTACGTTGGAAAACTGTTCAGGTGACTAACACGCCAAAAAGTTTATGTCCACAAGAAAAGATTTAGATAATCAAATTTAGATATTAACATATTTTTTTCGGACAGAAATGAGGTTATTTTCAAATGCAAACATAGAAATAAATTCAAGATAGCTTGAAAATCTATTCCAGGATATATTATATATAATTTATTACTTGTTTTATATTACGTATATATTGATATTTTTTAGTATTTATTTCGACAGTCCTCAATACGTGTTAGAGCTTAGATGTATGAATAAAATAACCCAAAATAAATTTTACAAATTAGGCACAAGGCCATCAAAGTGTGGGAAATGGGGATTTAGTTCTTTCATCATTTGTCCATCACTTTCACTTTAGCATTCACTGCAATACTACATTTACTCTATGGAGTATCATACTTAAAATATTTTAATGATTTAAAATAAATGTTATTTACGAAAGATATTTACGATTTCATTAGAAAATGATGGAGTGGGACAACCAAAAATATTTTCACAAATGAAAAGGAGACAAAGACGATAAAAACAGGGCAAGTTAAGAAAATCCTCTCTTACTTTCAAACTTTTGTTCGTTTGTTTAAAACCATAAATAAGCAGGTTAATCTTAAAGTGGAAGCTGGACCTAAGTGAGAGCAAAATAAATGGAAATATTGTTACGGAGTAGGTGTTGTCTTTCCAAGATAACAAAAACACAATTTGAGGCGGTCAAGTGCAAAGATATGTGGTCATCTCGAAGGATCTCTATAACCGAAAAATAAAAGGGGAATCGAACTCGCTCACTTACTTAACTAGCTAAGAGGCTACCATAACCGGGGTTTTTTTTTCCAGAAAGGCTCGGAATCGTGTGCGTCATACTCAGGAAAGGAACATGTACTCATACCGACTCCCTTTTGTACACACAAGCTCGCACATTGTATCACCTTTTTATTGAATGTATTCATTTATTATCACATCTAATATTGATCCGAAGCTGATGCTTGACGAATAAGATAAAATCCTGATGAAAAAAGAATTCAAATTCATGCAATTATTCTAGGCGCGTCGTCGACACCCATATTCTAACAACGGCCAGAATCATGAGAAACACGATTTGGTTTTTCTTAGCTCACAGCGGGACGACATTGTCAATCACGTACGCAACTTTCAGCCATACCAACTGCTCGGGGTCGATGTGAGCCGTCATCTCGTTGGCATACTTCCAGAAGAGTCGAAATTCGCTACAGTTGAAAGCTTTTTCAGCCGTTTACTTTTTCTTCAGCGCTGTCGCAGGGTGGACAATCGGGCATGTCCTGTAAGCTTTAACTAAAAAGTATGCCATCGATGGGTAACCCGTTCCGGACTAATTTACAAGGTAAAAAAAAGTACCCAGAATTCTTTGATATTAGCCCAAAGACCGGGAACTCGATTATCAAGAAGAATTGTGGACGGAGCCCTTTTCGGTTTTCCTTTCCTTTTATGTTTTCTCTGCATCTATTGCTACTGCAGTTTATGCCTACCACGTGATATTAACTTAAGTTTCTATTGTATAAACTCTATTCCTGTTAAGCGATCGTATTTAGATTGTATCGCCAAGAAGACGATCCGTCGTACAACGTACTATTGAGCTGCAACAACTTAATCTCTACATTTTCACTTAATACCTGTGAACCAGTTGCTAATGATGTGAACATTTGGAGAAAAGGTTCAAGAGTTCATCCATCATTTATATATATATATATATATATATATATATATATATATATATATATATATAATTTTGATTTAAACAGACCTGTAGAAAACTATGCTAAAATAGATCATCTTATTAACCTACATGCTAATAGTTTTCTTGTTTTAAATCTGACCACGTGACATCTTAGTTTTGAATCTGGATGTTTCTTTTTATCTCTTCCTTCTTTTTCAATATGAATACTTAAGTGTAAGATCAGACTTTTTCCGCATGAGGAGACCTTTTAGTTTTTAATAACTAAAGGTTGAAACATCGACATGTCAGTGTAGCGGACTTATGTACATGTCTGTTTTAATAAAAAAAAATATTAATAAAAAACATTAATGAAAAGGTCATCTCTATAAAATTATGATCATAATTTTTAATTGTTTTTTTTTTTCATATAAAACAAATCTTAGTAATTTAACTCAAAATAAAGTTTAACTTTTATTTCATAATTAACTTACGCAAATGGAAATCACACGACGTTATAATGAGAAAGAGGGTTATATAATCTAATATATAGGTGTGTGCACTAGACAGCCGGTGTATTCCAGACTGATTGACATATTTGTAACACGCTCTTAATTTTTCGCCCTTCTTTTCACCTTTGGTTTTCTTGGCAAATTTCAACCCCGATCTTCGGTTTTTGACACATTCTTGAAATGACGTATATGCGTTGAAACACGAATTAATTAGTGTCGACTGTCCCACCAATGTTTATTTGATTTTTATATATATATATATATATAATATATATATATATATATATATATATATAATTATATAATTATATTTAAATACTGTACGTTAGTGCATTTGCTAGAGTTGCCTAGGTTTCGTCCGTCGTCTTTGGACTTGGGAAAACCCCTGGGTTACACAATAAGCCAGACAGTCGTCATTTTCTTCTGGCTGTTTTCCTCTTGTCTTTTCAAGACTAAGGTCAATAGACATCTTTTGTATGTGTGATAATATTTCTGTTCATTTTAGCTGCTTATATCAATTAGTTTCATGCCTTTTCCCTTACTGTCTTCTATCAATCTTGTTTGCAAGTTAAAATGAGTAAATTGAACGAGTTATAACGATTCAAAGGGGACATACCTTTTTTGAGACACCCTGTATATATATATGTACTTTCTTTGTTTACATATTTTATATATCATATGCACTTAGCCTGACGATTCCCTGCGGTGATGAAACGATGACACCTCTTTATATATTAATTGCGATAAGTATATGCTCATACTTTACTACTAAGCTCTTCTCGGGTATTGGGCACTGTTGAAGTAAATACCGAAAATCTATACACAATATATTATATCAGCGTATAATATTATACGTGTATACATGAAATAATAATAATTATATAAATATGTATAGCCAAAATGTTTGGATAAGAAAAAAAATCTACACTAAAATAAAGTACTACTTGTTATTGCGTACCATTACATAGACAGTAAGTTTATAGGATTAACTCTTATGAACAAAACTCACGAGAACTAGATATATAGGGCTGTCCATAAAGTTTGTGTGCACTTTTTTTAAATTATAACTTTATTTGTATTTGCGATAGAAATAATCTCTAAAAAGGATTAGAAATAAAATAAATCTATATTTTAAGGTTTTATTAAAATGTTATTTAACTTTCCACATATCCTCCATTATTAGCAATAAAAAGGGTAATACGATTTTGCAGTTGACGGAAAACATTTGTCAACTGATTTACAGTCATGCCTGAAATCACATTAGTTATTTTAGTTTTCAAATCTTCTAATGAACTAGGTTTAGTTTCATACAGAATCGGTTTCACAAAAAAATCAGTTTAATCAACTAAAGGACACAGTTTACTTTTTCTTCAGTTGAAGTCGTGGACCAAATTGATTTTGAAAAAAAAAGAAAATATTTTTGTTTACTTATCTAAAAATTGTTGCAAATTATGTTGTGTAGAATTATTCAATAACTATACTTTTAAGTAGGTACATAAAACTTCATAACATTTGTTTTTATCGCAAATACAAATAAAGTTATACCTTTTTGAAGTGCACACGGACTTTATGGATACGATATATATATATATATATATATATATATATATATATATATATATGAGAGAGAAAATGAATGATGAAAATAAAAGTTGTACAATTACAATATTTATAAAATCATTAGAAGTTTGAAAACAAAGATGGATCTCATTATCCTTAATCCATGGATTTTCAAAGAAATATTCTTTTCAATCAAGGGATAAAAATCGGTATTTGAGTACTTTGAGTATTCATTTTTTTCCAATTTTTTTTACCTTAACATTTTTATTGGGGTTGATTGCTCTAATTTAGGATCTTTTTAGCCAAAATGTTTTTCTTATATATTAATTTTCAACGTTTAATGTTATTTGTAATACTTACTTTACTGGTTTTTATCCTGATGAAAATGAATTTTCTTTGAAAATCCATGAATTAAGGATAATGATACCTTTTTGTTTTCGAACTTCTGATGATTTAATAAATATTGTAATTGTACCACTTTTATTTTCATCATTCATTTTCTGAATTCTTTGCTCCATCCAGTATATTGAGCTTTCTATTATCACGATAGATTATTATTTAAGGATACATCATTTACATATTTTCTCATGAATATTTTAACAGCAATATTCAAGTTACTAAATATTACCATTTTACCAGTCGACCAGATTAAGAAATGGTGGCATTTGAAAAATAGAAATCGAGGGAAATTATTGTTTTCGGTTTCCTATTTTTGTCTGCTGAAGTCACGTGGTTCACTAATCCTGCTTTCTGCGATGGAGTCGCTGATCTTCTTACGATAAACAATTCCTGTTATAACCGAACTTAATCGATATTAGTTTATGCGGACAATCGAACGAGACGAAAGGATAGGAAGTGAAGTTTGACTTTTGGAATATGAAATTCTTAAGAGATTCGAAATAAGTTTTGCAAAGAAAAAAGATTAGAAAATAAAATAATGTAAACAACGAAGTTTGTAAATCTTGTATGCGTGAAAAACAAATCCACAACACATTTACTAAAGAAACGCGTCACAGGAAAAGAGAATACTAAAAGAAATATATATATATATATATATATATATATATATATATATATATATATATATATATATATATATATATATATATATATATATATAATGTAATGTATATATATTAGGTATGTGTAGATGTTTAATATTTACATGTACAGGATTGACTCTCAAACTAATGAACCGATCATTATGAATTATGGAATATATATTGTAAGCAATACAGTGAGTAACGTGGGAACATCATTGTTTTGTAAACTTTATCATTTAAGGGGGTGTCCCCATAACTCGCAAGCCAACCCCTCCCTCAAAAATAAAAATAAAAAAATAAGCGTGATACAAAAAATTTAGTAGAGAAAAAATTACTCTGCATCAAATTTTGAGTTATATGTATTAATATTTTAAACGGTCTGATGCGCATAACCGTCAATATGTATGTGCGGGATATAGATTTATAATAATGAATTATGGAATACGTATTCTAGGCAAAAGGTGAGTAACATGGGCACATTATTTTTTTGTAAGCTTTACTATTTAGGGGGTGCCGCACGAGACCCCCCCCCCAAAAAAAGGAATAAGAATATTAAAATTAGAAACTAAGGCTATACATAATGCTTATGACTGATAATCTGATAATATATATATATATATATATAAGCAGATTATCAGTTAGGCTGAAACGTATACGTATGTAGATAAAAAACAAATATTTATAATTATTTGTCGTCCCACCCCGCTAAATATAGGAGTGGCTCTGTTGTTAGAAGTATTAACACAGCCGTTATCGTGGCCTCAATGCAATGTTTCTTTCAATAGTGGAACACTTTACGACAGCTGCCTTTAAATAGGATTAATCTCTCGCTGATTTACCGAGTGGTTAACAACGGTCGTGTGGGTTAAGACGTTGGGGTTCGAATCCGGAGACCGGTGTGAATAATTCTTCTCTATACTGACGATTTCCGTTATGATGAAACTATACGTATGTAGATAAAAACAGATATTTATAATTATATATATATATATATATATATATATATTATACTAAAACTAAGGTTATTAACGGTTGTTTCCCTAACAATTTTCCTATATACTTTAACTGGCAGAGGTACCCGGCGTTGCCCGGGGCTCCCTCTCCGCAAGAAAAATAGAATATTGAGCCTTTTTCTCCCGGACAACGCCGAGTATTTAAAAATCAAGAAGGCCTCCAGAGCACTACTAAAATTACTTTTACCGATCCCTCCTCCTTTTCATCTGCACAATAGTCCGAAGAGAAACGTAGATGCGTTAAAATATTATACATACCTATCACTACCGTAGCTCTATCTAGGACATTTAGCACTTTTCTCCCGGACAACGCCGAAGCCTCTGGGTCCTATATTGAAGAAGCCCCCCCCTCCGGTGCTGGGTCCTATTCTGTAGAAGAACCCTCGGTGCTGGGTCCTATACTCTAGAAGCGCCCCGGTAGCTATACTGCAGAAGCCCCCCCCCCGTCCCTGTACTTCAGAAGCCTCCTGGTCCTATACTGTAGAAGCAACCCAGGGGCTGGGTCCTATACTGTAGAAGCCCTCCGGTCTCTATACTGCAGAAGCACCCATGGTCCGTATACTGCATGAAGCACACCCGGTAACTATACTGCAGAAGCCTCTGGGTCCTATATTGTAGAAGCACCCCCGGTGTCTATACTGCAGAAGCCTCCGGGTCATGTATTGTAGAAGCACCACTGGTCCCTGTTCTGCAGAAGCACCTATGGTCCTATATTATAGAAGCACCCCCGGTGCTGAGTCATATACTGTAGAAGCACCCCTGGTCCCTATTCTGCAGAAGCATCCGGGTCCTATATTGTAGAAGCACCCCCGGTGCTGGGTCCTATACTGTAGAAGCACCCCTGGTCTCTATACTGCATAAGCACCCCCGGTGCCGGGTCCTATGCTGTAGAAGCACCCCTGGTCCCTATACTGTAGAAGCACCTCTGGTCCCTATACTGCATAAGCACCCATGGTCTCTATTCTGCAGAAGCACTCGGGTCCTATATTGTAGAAGCACCCCCCGGTACTGGGTCCTATACTGTAGAAGCACCCCTAGTTCCTATACTGCAGAAGCCCTTGGGTCCTATACCGTAGAAGTACTCCCACCCCCTGGTGTTTATACTGCAGAAGCACCCCCCGCCCTCGGTCCCTATACTTCAAAAACCTCCGGGTCCTATATTTTATCAGCACCCCCGCAGGATGAAGATGTTGATAACGCCCCCCAACCACCCGCCCCCAAAAAATTATTCCCCCACCCGCATCCCCCCAAATTCTCCCCCCCCCTACCCCCCAAAAAACTATTTTTATTTTAAAAGAAATAAGTTTAGGTTGCTAGGTGCGGATGTGATTGAGCAACCCTTGTTTCACTGTTATTGATACATCCGGACAGAAGTTATGGGATGACCTGATACAACCGGACAGAATTTAGGGCAAGAAGGGATGCTGAGGATGTTCAGTGAGTCTGCATTTTTATCAAGTTGTTACATGAATACATTGGCTGATTTCAAAATCACTAGTAAATAACATTGAAAAAGTTTCAAAAAATCAGACCCGCCCCCGAAAACTGGCTCCGTTGACCCCCAGCAACATTTTTTATTTTTGTAATTTTGAGATATTATGCTCTCAGGTGTTGTCCGGTCCTAAAGATGTCAACTTGTTGACAGTTTGCCGAGTAGTTTTTGAGGAGTAGCTGGACATACATACAGACAAACATACAGATAACTGCTCTTTATATAATAGAAGAAGAAGAAGAAGAAGATCACACAAAATATATGCTAAATATCACCATTTTTTTTTTAAATTATAAACAAATAAGAAAATCAAACTGTGTTTTTATAATTGGAAATTTTCATTTCGTTTCTTACAAATAATCAAATCAAACTTTGTTTGGGGGGGCTTCTACATTTTTTAGGCGATTACGTGTCGTTTAACGACCTTGCCACTCGGACTTAGGGTTAGTGGTAAAAGAAATTTGATTACCTCTCTTAACGAAATGTTTACAAAATAGTGAAATCTAAAATTCAGCCGAAATCTAAGTGGTCTAAAATTATGAGGGACTATTTTTTGATAAACACCGCTTCTCAATTTCTGATTTAAAAATCGGAAGCCGTAACCAAGTAGACTCTTTCAATCTGACCAGATTTCTAAACATGGAGCAATTTATTAGCATATTTCTTTACATTGGAAAATTATTAGCAAGAAAGATTTCAAAAACTAAATATACCACACAATTGTCTTTTTCCTATATATTTAGGGGTCCTATATTTTAGAACAAATTAGCTCATCGTTTTAGAAATGAAATAAAACATTTCCAAAGGCAATTTTGCTATCTGTCTGAAATATTTAAGAAAATGTTACCTGTAAATATTTTTTACTAATGGGTCATCACTTATCAAGGCCAAAAGCCACACGAGGTTAAAGATTAATGCTATGAATTGATTGTACGTTAAATGATGAAGAATGGTATGAGAGGATTGAAAATGAATAAAATGAAGAATTTTTTATGTTATGTTTGATTTTGTGTATCATCTACACTATAATAAAAAGCAATGTGTATTTATTTGTATGTATATATATATATATATATATATATATCCGTTTTATCACAAAAAAGCTTGCCTGAGCAATAAGGGTAGGGAGAACGCAAATCTATTTCCATAAAATGTTTTTTTTCCTTCTTTCTATACACATTTGTTTTATTTGTCTTTCCTTTTCTTTTTTGAAAACTTTCCAGTTTAGGAAGTTTCTTTCTTATTTCTTTATATGAGCGATAATAATGTTCTTTCAATTTAATTTTTAATTATTTCACTTCCGCTAACGTCTTTGATGTTTAAACATCCGGCGTCAGTGTTTTATGTCTAGCATTTCCTTATCTCTCAATCAAAAATAGAAAATTAAAGGAAGAAAAACAAAAAGTCACGCTGAGTGTTTTTTTCTTCTATGGGTCATCAGAAATGACTTACGTTTAATTTTAACTTGCGATAGGTCAGTCCTAGTTAGACGACCCCCGCCGTTTGAAATGAATTCGGAAATCAATCCTTCACTCTAAATAAAGTCAACAGTAGGTTCTATTTTTCTTTAGGTCATCAGAAATGATAATAATAATTTATATATGAAAAATTAAATTACTGGCGTAATTTTATCATTTTTATATTAATATTAGAAGAATGTCCGTCACAGGACGGATAAAATTAATTCACCGAACTGAGCAATTTTTCATTATCTTTATGTCTCCTTACGATGCAATGATACTAAACCTTATGTCTAGAATCCTTATCCCAATTATGATCAAAATTTATTGCATGATTTTTATTCTAGAAAATGTCTAAAATTTAAGGCTGAAGGGGTCTTAAGAATTCACTATACTGGAATCTTACTTAATTTGTGTTTAATGACTATGAATCAAATTTAATGCAAGTCTGAAATATTTGAATTTTTAAATGAGACTGAGCCAATATCATGTCTCTTAAAAACCTTTTAAGTTACTCAAAAAAAAAAAACTTGGATAATATTTATTCATTGATGTCTAATAATTGTTGTTAAAATGTCACAAAAATCAAAGATATCTAAATTTTCACGAAGGGCTACCACGCTCATTTTGTCCCCCCCCCCCTTTTCATAAAATTAGATTTAACTTAATATAGCCCACTTTACTTACCCTTACACATAGCTGCTGTGTTCCAAAATTTTTACTGATCGGTTAATTCGTTTAGTAGTGAATCCTGTACAATATGCAAATATATAAACATCTACAAATAAGTAACTTCATATAAAGAGATAATCAAAACATCAGCGAAGCATAAATTTTTACCGTAATTCTTGACGGAAGGTGTATATTAGTATGTAATATATATATATATATATATATATATATATATATATATATATATATATATATATTAGTAATCCGGTAAAGTATACATCCACAGGATAAAAATCCAAAGTGCTCAATAGTAAATAGAGCTATTTATATAATTATTTTTATTTATACGGACATGTACAAAAAGCCGCTACACTGGCATATCCATGGTATCGATAAGTAGTTATTAGGAACTAAGATCTCACCAGGCAGAAAAGTCTGCTCTTTCACTTAGATGCAATATGAACATCTAAGTGAAAGATCACACTTTTCTGCCCGTTGAGATCTTAGTTTCTAATAACTACTGATCGATAACATCGACATGCCAGTGTAGCGGCTTTTTGTACATGTCTGTATATATATATCAATTTCATTCCAAAGTTAAACAAGAGACATAAATAAATGAATGTTCTAGTGTTGACACCGCCTGAATACAAAGGTTATTTACGCGGCTTTTCTTTAGCCTCGTTTCGAGATGGAACAAACGCTGTTTTTAAATTAATCAAAGTCTTCCAATTGCTGTCGGATCCCAACGCAAGCAGATTAAACCTCACCACCATTTTATATGAGCAGAGCGTAATAATCTCAAAAGTTTTATGAGTCAAAATGGCGCCGAGATGAACGGCTTCGAGAAAAAGCGGATTAAGTTCTGCCGCTTTTATGCAGACCTTATCAAGAGAAACATTGAGCGTATTTTCAAAATGGCGGTGCCAAATCTGAACTTCCTCTCCAAGTCGCAATCGAACCGAAATAGGAATTAAGATGTATTTACGATACTATACAAATTTACTCGTGACCTACAAAATAAAGTCCGTTTGCTATGATAGTTGGTAATAGCAATTGGAAAATTAACTCGAATAATTTTCAGATTTCATTGAATTATAATATTTAATGAAATCTGAAGTTAATTACAACAGGTTTGCAGACATGAATTATTGACTTTAGTAGTCTGTGCTTAGCTGTCTGACCAATTAAGTTAGAATTAATCAAATGGAGATGAGAAACCGGGGTTGGTTAATAAGCCGTCTGGGATGTTCCATTAGACTTAGATGGGCAAGTCCATTCTGTAAGTTCTAATTGGTTGCTAGTCCAATGAGTAAATACTCTACTATATAAACTAGAAAATATATGCTCCACCCGGTCACATATTCTGCTAGCATGGGGGTGGGGGTCATGAATAACTAGCATATACTACACAGCACGCTCAAAGGAGGAGGTAATGCCTGAGGGGATCGTATCATTACACCAGAACAGATACTACCTACCCCTAAAAGGTGATGTAAGAGAAGATGGTGCAATGACAACAGAACAGATACTAAACTATCCCCTAAAAAGGAGGTAATGCCTGGGAGGATACTATCATGAAATAACACATACTACTCTACCCACCTCGCTGAATTGAACATTAAGAAAATTGTCTAATAGTACATTTATGAAGGTTATACTATAGTTTCGGCTTCAGACAGACAGATACAAAATCTCCATTACTAATATACATACAATAGTACATTAATATATGTAATAGTATAGTTTCGGCTTCAGACAAATACCATATCTTCTCATTAATTAGTAATAGATATTGCTTCATTCAGACGGCAGTTTGACCCTTTATGCTGGTTAATGTCGATTTGATTCAACATGAATGTGAAATGGAGAACCCTCGCATAGATGTAAAAAGCGAGAGTCGCGTGTGTGTTTTATGGTAGAGCACAGAGACGAGCGGCGATGTTAACCTTGCCTACATCGGCAAAAGAATGAAGTAGGCATGCGCCACTGAATCAGACCAACGATATCAGTGTGGAAATTGTTTGTATCCTGTCAGATTTAGTTGAGCCTAAAAAATGGCGCATTTTGGGGGTTCAGACAGTTAAGATTAACGTGCGGTGTGACTTAAGTGGAGACGTCCTTTTGCTGTGTTTTGTTGCATACAACTTTCAGAATGTGTAGAAATAATGCATAGACATATTCGCCATTGTTTTCCATTAGCCAGATAAATGGGAAGCTGGATAAACACAGTATAAATAGATACGGACAGGCTGTGTGGAAGCAACAAGACCTAGTAAATGTTGTTTAAAATATATCGACTCTCGATTGGACAATACTTTAATCAGCAGGTACTTTCAGCCAATCAAAAGCGCAGAAATATTCACATCCGCATGTTACAATTTCGCACGTAATATAAAAACCGAAACGCTCGCGTTCTTTTCCAGTTCCTTTTTTTTTCTCTTTTTTTCTTCATTCATTTGCTGGGGACGGGGCATTCTTCCAAATGCCATACGATCACCCGCTATTTACAGACTCTAATCGAGAGCTCTTTTCAGGATTCTGGCTGTTCCCTTGAGTGCAGTTGTTTGGATTTATCTTGCACTTGATTCACCAGGTATACTTGCTAAATACTTTTTCAAGTTCTTCTTCATGAGTCCAGTGGCTCCTATGATAACTGGAATGATGGAGATCTCTTTAAGGTTCCAGTTTCTTTTTATATCATACATTAGACCTTGATATTTTGTTATTTTCTCCTTTTCAGCTCTGTTTAGGCCCCCATCATTAAGGACACTATCGACACGTGAGAACGGCCTTAAATCCAACCTCAGCAAGCAGCACACGCAACAACAAAAATATTTACAAACTACTAAAACAGTGACAGCATATGCACATTGTTCACCGTACTCCCTTACACACAAGTTCTCGCATATACTCTCACACTGACTAAACAAAGGTAAGCATACATACGTACAGGGCCTACTAGTCAACTGAATTTACATTCACACGCAAAAAACTGAACGTCAACACCCGAATAAACGTGTCTACTCAGGGTTCTTGGCCTTTTGGCTAAGATCAAAGAGTAGTATCTGTTCCGATGGATACTGCACCCCATAGACTGGTATTGTCTTGGCCTTCGGGGCTTGATTTACGCCGGTCCATGTTCTAGAAGGTCCACCCTCCCAGGCTTCGCCTCCCCTCTTTGGGGAGGAGTAAGGTTATTGCTTACTGCCTGAGGCGCCCCTACCGGGGAATGCCGACGGGCAATTTTTAATAGCCAGAGTGCTCACCTCTCGGGCACTGGGTTTTCAAACCCCACTTTCCCGGCCCGACCTTGGGTTACATCTTACTTGTGGGAGTAAGATAAAACTGGCCTTGTGCCTAACTCCTGGAGAGGAGTAAATAAATACTCATTTCTTTTTCTTACAGACTAAACAGCTTCCTCACTGTGAACGTTCTAAGGCACTGTTTACTCACTACGAAGTCTTTACGTTTGTTTGTCCTAACAAGTTCTCTATACTAAATTAATATATTTTCCTCTATTTCCAATCCAATGTACAAAATACTGGATACATTAGACATCAATATAGATCAACAAAACAAAATTTAAAAAATAAGCGCTCTATAGCTGAGATACGGATAGACGGTCACGAGGTCAGGGCGATAGACGGATAAATATTGAACAAACTGAAACTCGTACACGAATGTAAACAGACGATGAGATGAAGTTGATATAAACAGATCTGAAAGAGATTAAGCATCAATGGCGGAGAAATCGTTATTGATCGATACTGAAACTCGACATCTTAAATTTTGAACAATTCGTTGTTATTCGTGTATTCCCATTTGTACCAAATGGCGATTTTACGATTTGAAAATCTTTTTGTTTCTAATTGCTCAGAAATCAATATTTAAAAAAAAAAATGCTAAAATGTCGTCCACATTGTCACATATTTAGACATCTCGTATAGGATTATCTGAAATGAATAAAACGCAACCGAAAACAATATATTTTAATTAAATCACGGAATATGGACTTGTGTGACGTTTTTTTTTGGGGGGGGGGCATTAAAAACGGTAATAACAAGAGAAAATGCTATAGTTACATTAATCTACTGAGCTGGTTTTCGTCCACCCTCGCCAGAGTAAATATCGGGGAAAGAAAATTGAAGCACTGCGATAAAAAGTAAAATAGCGTAGTGAAATGAAGACCAGTGACACGTTTAGGAGAAAAAAGTAAAGGGAGAAGGTCACAACCGAATCATATTAAACCCAGGAAGCCACTCCTTTTGCTTACATAAGGAGAGTTTTAATAACTTAATATAAATTGTTTCCGTGATTTTGAAGTGGAACAACGAATGTGATCTACTAATGAAACTGTCAATTGGTGTAAGCCGATGCACACTCGGCGCTATTTATGAAGTGTTCACGAAACGATTTCAATTGTTTAGTCGGCCATGGCGTATTGCAGGGAGGAGGTGTTTGATTCTGAATTCAAACCTTATAAATATAGAATTTAAACATATTTAAGCACACACGCGCACAAAGCTTTATTTTTCAAATGATGGTCTATTACTTCTAACCAAGTTATATCACATGTGTAATGAGTAAATGTGTATATGTGTATTATAGCAATTTTTTCCCAATGATCTGTGTATGTAAACATTTAATATATGGTGAGATATACGTGTAGGTGGTTGGTTTTCTATCCATGTCTAGCCGACAGTTGAGTGTATGGATCTAAGTTGAGCTTTCTTATTATTGATTCGAGTATGCGTACTTTCTGGGCGTGAGAGAGTAGAGGGGGGTGGGGAAGTTTTATGCGTACTGTGTGATGTGTGTGTATTTTATGCATTTATATTATTGACACGTAGGCTTTCAAATGTGTAAGGTTGCGGAGAGGGGTTTATTTCTGCTGGTCGGTGATAATAACACGTTTAGAAGAGTCTTTACCCAACCACCCCAATAGCTACGACCGTCTACAAAGTTTATTTTTACTGGCTAATCTTGATTAGCAAATTTTATTGTCTGATTTAATTTGGAACAATTTAATATTTAGTTGGTCTTGCAGCCTGTAGAGTTGTACTAACATCGAAACCCTGGTTTACTAGTGTTCTAATGTTTATAAGTTTTTATGTATATATATATATATATATATAATATATGACAAGTAAGCTACATTAAAACAGGTTTTCTTCTAGTATATGTGTGTGTGATAAATAATTTTTGAAGAAAACTTACGTGAATTCTACATTACCAGGTAAGAGTATTTTATGTTTATTAAATAAGATTGAATTTTGTCATACCAAAGATGAACTGGCAATTATTCAATGATACACGAAATTCGCATTCGAAATGTTCCTTTTTCACCATCTAGTGTTAAAAAACGGTGACTGTAAAAGGTCCAGATTGTTGTCTTATATAGCTGTATATTAAAGAGGGGTCTTTTTTTATTGAAGTGACGGGGTAAAAGAATAATCCACCCAGCCAAAAACATAATTAAAGTCCTGTTTTAATCTAATGCTGTAAATGGCTGCGCATTGGTTTTAAGCCTTTAAAATGTAGATTAAAACACTGCGGATATAAACTGGAGTAATCGACATCACATACATTATTAATATTTTAATGCTATTAATCGGATGTTTATTTAAATCAATTGAACAATAGTGTAAAAAACTATTTTATAAAAGATATTTCGGAAACTTCTATGTTTAAAATACCATATTTGAATAACAGTAAGCCCTCTGCAGTTACTTCCCTTGATCATGATGTTTTGAGTTACTTCCCTTTCACGTACTGCATTGATCTCATCTCTGTATTAATAAAACCATAATGTAGTGTGACCGTAACTTTGATTAATATAATTGGGTAGATACAGCTAGTAATATATATATATATATATATATATATATTAGTTGTAAGGTTAGTTGTATAGGACCCCAGCAGAGTGCTCGATTATTAAAACTATTTAAAAAAATAAGAGCGTAATATTTACTTATATATGTACTACAGAAGATCAGAAACGACGGTAGGGATGTTGTTCTAATCTTCTGTAATACATATATATATATGTATATATATATATATATATATATATATATATATATATATATATATAATAATGTTAGTTGAGATCAATAAAATTTGAATATTATTTCAAGAATTGAAAACCAACTATTATTAAGCGTACAATAATTTGCAAGACTTTTTTGGAAATATTTTATTTTTCATTATTTTTTATGATTCCAAAATGTTACTTCGTCAGCGCCTTTTATAACATCGTATACAGAAGTTCATTTAGAAAAACACATCAGAGTTCAGTATTAAAAGACAACGCTAGTGAAATGGCTTCAGAAATAGCAAAAAGACAGCAAATTGAATAACAAATGAAACATTTAAAGAATTCACCATGTTGGTTGAATTGAGAAGAAATTACATAAGAGAAAAAATACATCAATAAATAAATAAAAATAAAAAATATGAACAATAGTTACATTCAGCAATATTAATAATAGGAATAAAAATACTGATAATAATAATAATGCTAGAATACAATTTAAATTAAAAAAAAGTAAAAATAAGAATAAAATAAATAAACATAAACAAAGAATATATATATATATATATATATATATATATTACTGATGGCTACGAGAATCTGTTTTCTTTATTCGGTGCATTCTCAGGCAGAGCTTAATATTACATGAAAAGATAAGTTGTTTTTATCAAGTAACCATGGTTTCATGTGCTTGCACGCGATCTTCAGACCACTTAATCTCCGAATTTTGTGTCGTATAAACAGTTTTATCATTCTAGGCCTCGCGACTAGAAACTTTATTGAAGAAACTATAAAACCGATAATTTACTTGATGTATATTTTTATGTTGATTTTCCTGGCGATGTCATTAAATCAAATAGTTGATGTATATTTTTATGTTGATTTTCCTGGCGATGTCATTAAATCAAATAGTTGATGTATATTTTTATGTTGATTTTCCTGGTGATGTCATTAAATCAAATAGTTGATGAATATTTTTATGTTGATTTTCCTGGCGATGTCATTAAATCAAATAGTTGATGTATATTTTTATGTTGATTTTCTTGGCGATGTCATTAAATCAAATAGTTGATGTATATTTGTATGTTGATTTTCCTGGCGACGTCATTAAATCAAATAGTTGATGTATATTTTTATGTTGATTTTCCTGGCGATGTCATTAAATCAAATAGTTGATGTATATTTTTATGTTGATTTTCCTGGCGATGTCATTAAATCAAATAGTTGATGTATATTTTTATGTTGATTTTCCTAGCGATGTCATTAAATCAAATAGTTGATGTATATTTTTATGTTGATTTTCCTGGCGATGTCATTAAATCAAATAGTTGATGTATATTTTTATGTTGATTTTCCTGGCGATGTCATTAAATCAAATAGTTGATGTATATTTTTATGTTGATTTTCCTGGCGATGTCATTAAATCAAATAGTTGATGTATATTTTTATGTTGATTTTCCTGGCGATGTCATTAAATCAAATAGTTGATGTATATTTTTATGTTGATTTTCCTGGCGATGTCATTAAATCAAATAGTTGATGTATATTTTTATGTTGATTTTCCTGGCGATGTCATTAAATCAAATAGTTGATGTTGATTTTTATGTTGATTTTCCTGGCGATGTCATTAAATCAAATAGTTGATGTATATTTTTATGTTGATTTTCCTGGCGATGTCATTAAATCAAATAGTTGATGTATATTTTTATGTTGATTTTCCTGGCGATGTCATTAAATCAAATAGTTGATGTATATTTTTATGTTGATTTTCCTGGCGATGTCATTAAATCAAATAGTTGATGTATATTTTTATGTTGATTTTCCTGGCGATGTCATTAAATCAAATAGTTGATGTATATTTTTATGTTGATTTTCCTGGCGATGTCATTAAATCAAATAGTTGATGTATATTTTTATGTTGATTTTCCTGGCGATGTCATTAAATCAAATAGTTGATGTATATTTTTATGTTGATTTTCCTGGCGATGTCATTAAATCAAATAGTTGATGTTGATTTTTATGTTGATTTTCCTGGCGATGTCATTAAATCAAATAGTTGATGTATATTTTTATGTTGATTTTCCTGGCGATGTCATTAAATCAAATAGTTGATGTATATTTTTATGTTGATTTTCCTGGCGATGTCATTAAATCAAATAGTTGATGTTGATTTTTATGTTGATTTTCCTGGCGATGTCATTAAATCAAATAGTTGATGTATATTTTTATGTTGATTTTCCTGGCGATGTCATTAAATCAAATAGTTGATGTATATTTTTATGTTGATTTTCCTGGCGATGTCATTAAATCAAATAGTTGATGTTGATTTTTATGTTGATTTTCCTGGCGATGTCATTAAATCAAATAGTTTATGTTGATTTTCCTGGCGATGTCATTAAATCAAATAGTTGATGTTGATTTTTATGTTGATTTTCCTGGCGATGTCATTAAATCAAATAGTTGATGTATATTTTTATGTTGATTTTCCTGGCGATGTCATTAAATCAAATAGTTGATGTATATTTTTATGTTGATTTTCCTGGCGATGTCATTAAATCAAATAGTTGATGTTGATTTTTATGTTGATTTTCCTGGCGATGTCATTAAATCAAATAGTTGATGTTGATTTTCCTGGCGATGTCATTAAATCAAATAGTTGATGTATATTTTTATGTTGATTTTCCTGGCGATGTCATTAAATCAAATAGTTGATGTATATTTTTATGTTGATTTTCCTGGCGATGTCATTAAATCAAATAGTTGATGTATATTTTTATGTTGATTTTCCTGGCGATGTCATTAAATCAAATAGTTGATGTTGATTTTTATGTTGATTTTCCTGGCGATGTCATTAAATCAAATAGTTGATGTTGATTTTCCTGGCGATGTCATTAAATCAAATAGTTGATGTATATTTTTATGTTGATTTTCCTGGCGATGTCATTAAATCAAATAGTTGATGTATATTTTTATGTTGATTTTCCTGGCGATGTCATTAAATCAAATAGTTGATGTATATTTTTATGTTGATTTTCCTGGCGATGTCATTAAATCAAATAGTTGATGTATATTTTTATGTTGATTTTCCTGGCGATGTCATTAAATCAAATAGTTGATGTTGATTTTTATGTTGATTTTCCTGGCGATGTCATTAAATCAAATAGTTGATGTATATTTTTATGTTGATTTTCCTGGCGATGTCATTAAATCAAATAGTTGATGTTGATTTTTATGTTGATTTTCCTGGCGATGTCATTAAATCAAATAGTTGATGTATATTTTTATGTTGATTTTCCTGGCGATGTCATTAAATCAAATAGTTGATGTATATTTTTATGTTGATTTTCCTGGCGATGTCATTAAATCAAATAGTTGATGTATATTTTTATGTTGATTTTCCTGGTGATGTCATTAAATCAAATAGTTGATGAATATTTTTATGTTGATTTTCCTGGCGATGTCATTAAATCAAATAGTTGATGTATATTTGTATGTTGATTTTCCTGGCGACGTCATTAAATCAAATAGTTGATGTATATTTTTATGTTGATTTTCCTGGCGATGTCATTAAATCAAATAGTTGATGTATATTTTTATGTTGATTTTCCTGGCGATGTCATTAAATCAAATAGTTGATGTATATTTTTATGTTGATTTTCCTAGCGATGTCATTAAATCAAATAGTTGATGTATATTTTTATGTTGATTTTCCTGGCGATGTCATTAAATCAAATAGTTGATGTATATTTTTATGTTGATTTTCCTGGCGATGTCATTAAATCAAATAGTTGATGTATATTTTTATGTTGATTTTCCTGGCGATGTCATTAAATCAAATAGTTGATGTATATTTTTATGTTGATTTTCCTGGCGATGTCATTAAATCAAATAGTTGATGTATATTTTTATGTTGATTTTCCTGGCGATGTCATTAAATCAAATAGTTGATGTATATTTTTATGTTGATTTTCCTGGCGATGTCATTAAATCAAATAGTTGATGTTGATTTTTATGTTGATTTTCCTGGCGATGTCATTAAATCAAATAGTTGATGTATATTTTTATGTTGATTTTCCTGGCGATGTCATTAAATCAAATAGTTGATGTATATTTTTATGTTGATTTTCCTGGCGATGTCATTAAATCAAATAGTTGATGTTGATTTTTATGTTGATTTTCCTGGCGATGTCATTAAATCAAATAGTTGATGTATATTTTTATGTTGATTTTCCTGGCGATGTCATTAAATCAAATAGTTGATGTATATTTTTATGTTGATTTTCCTAGCGATGTCATTAAATCAAATAGTTGATGTATATTTTTATGTTGATTTTCCTGGCGATGTCATTAAATCAAATAGTTGATGTATATTTTTATGTTGATTTTCCTGGCGATGTCATTAAATCAAATAGTTGATGTATATTTTTATGTTGATTTTCCTGGCGATGTCATTAAATCAAATAGTTGATGTATATTTTTATGTTGATTTTCCTGGCGATGTCATTAAATCAAATAGTTGATGTATATTTTTATGTTGATTTTCCTGGCGATGTCATTAAATCAAATAGTTGATGTTGATTTTTATGTTGATTTTCCTGGCGATGTCATTAAATCAAATAGTTGATGTATATTTTTATGTTGATTTTCCTGGCGATGTCATTAAATCAAATAGTTGATGTATATTTTTATGTTGATTTTCCTGGCGATGTCATTAAATCAAATAGTTGATGTTGATTTTTATGTTGATTTTCCTGGCGATGTCATTAAATCAAATAGTTGATGTATATTTTTATGTTGCTTTTCCTGGCGATGTCATTAAATCAAATAGTTGATGTATATTTTTATGTTGATTTTCCTGGCGATGTCATTAAATCAAATAGTTGATGTTGATTTTTATGTTGATTTTCCTGGCGATGTCATTAAATCAAATAGTTGATGTTGATTTTCCTGGCGATGTCATTAAATAAATAGTTGATGTTGATTTTTATGTTGATTTTCCTGGCGATGTCATTAAATCAAATAGTTGATGTATATTTTTATGTTGATTTTCCTGGCGACGTCATTAAATCAAATAGTTGATGTATATTTTTATGTTGATTTTCCTGGCGATGTCATTAAATCAAATAGTTGATGTTGATTTTTATGTTGATTTTCCTGGCGATGTCATTAAATCAAATAGTTGATGTTGATTTTCCTGGCGATGTCATTAAATCAAATAGTTGATGTATATTTTTATGTTGATTTTCCTGGCGATGTCATTAAATCAAATAGTTGATGTATATTTTTATGTTGATTTTCCTGGCGATGTCATTAAATCAAATAGTTGATGTATATTTTTATGTTGATTTTCCTGGCGATGTCATTAAATCAAATAGTTGATGTTGATTTTTATGTTGATTTTCCTGGCGATGTCATTAAATCAAATAGTTGATGTTGATTTTCCTGGCGATGTCATTAAATCAAATAGTTGATGTATATTTTTATGTTGATTTTCCTGGCGATGTCATTAAATCAAATAGTTGATGTATATTTTTATGTTGATTTTCCTGGCGATGTCATTAAATCAAATAGTTGATGTATATTTTTATGTTGATTTTCCTGGCGATGTCATTAAATCAAATAGTTGATGTATATTTTTATGTTGATTTTCCTGGCGATGTCATTAAATCAAATAGTTGATGTTGATTTTTATGTTGATTTTCCTGGCGATGTCATTAAATCAAATAGTTGATGTATATTTTTATGTTGATTTTCCTGGCGATGTCATTAAATCAAATAGTTGATGTTGATTTTTATGTTGATTTTCCTGGCGATGTCATTAAATCAAATAGTTGATGTATATTTTTATGTTGATTTTCCTGGCGATGTCATTAAATCAAATAGTTGATGTATATTTTTATGTTGATTTTCCTGGCGATGTCATTAAATCAAATAGTTGATGTATATTTTTATGTTGATTTTCCTGGCGATGTCATTAAATCAAATAGTTGATGTATATTTTTATGTTGATTTTCCTGGCGATGTCATTAAATCAAATAGTTGATGTATATTTTTATGTTGATTTTCCTGGCGATGTCATTAAATCAAATAGTTGATGTTGATTTTTATGTTGATTTTCCTGGCGATGTCATTAAATCAAATAGTTGATGTTGATTTTCCTGGCGATGTCATTAAATCAAATAGTTGATGTTGATTTTTATGTTGATTTTCCTGGCGATGTCATTAAATCAAATAGTTGATGTATATTTTTATGTTGATTTTCCTGGCGATGTCATTAAATCAAATAGTTGATGTATATTTTTATGTTGATTTTCCTGGCGATGTCATTAAATCAAATAGTTGATGTTGATTTTTATGTTGATTTTCCTGGCGATGTCATTAAATCAAATAGTTGATGTTGATTTTCCTGGCGATGTCATTAAATCAAATAGTTGATGTATATTTTTATGTTGATTTTCCTGGCGATGTCATTAAATCAAATAGTTGATGTTGATTTTCCTGGCGATGTCATTAAATCAAATAGTTGATGTTGATTTTTATGTTGATTTTCCTGGCGATGTCATTAAATCAAATAGTTGATGTATATTTTTATGTTGATTTTCCTGGCGATGTCATTAAATCAAATAGTTGATGTATATTTTTATGTTGATTTTCCTGGCGATGTCATTAAATCAAATAGTTGATGTTGATTTTTATGTTGATTTTCCTGGCGATGTCATTAAATCAAATAGTTGATGTTGATTTTCCTGGCGATGTCATTAAATCAAATAGTTGATGTATATTTTTATGTTGATTTTCCTGGCGATGTCATTAAATCAAATAGTTGATGTATATTTTTATGTTGATTTTCCTGGCGATGTCATTAAATCAAATAGTTGATGTTGATTTTTATGTTGATTTTCCTGGCGATGTCATTAAATCAAATAGTTGATGTTGATTTTCCTGGCGATGTCATTAAATCAAATAGTTGATGTATATTTTTATGTTGATTTTCCTGGCGATGTCATTAAATCAAATAGTTGATGTATATTTTTATGTTGATTTTCCTGGCGATGTCATTAAATCAAATAGTTGATGTATATTTTTATGTTGATTTTCCTGGCGATGTCATTAAATCAAATAGTTGATGTATATTTTTATGTTGATTTTCCTGGCGATGTCATTAAATCAAATAGTTGATGTATATTTTTATGTTGATTTTCCTGGCGATGTCATTAAATCAAATAGTTGATGTATATTTTTATGTTGATTTTCCTGGCGATGTCATTAAATCAAATAGTTGATGTATATTTTTATGTTGATTTTCCTGGCGATGTCATTAAATCAAATAGTTGATGTATATTTTTATGTTGATTTTCCTGGCGATGTCATTAAATCAAATAGTTGATGTATATTTTTATGTTGATTTTCCTGGCGATGTCATTAAATCAAATAGTTGATGTATATTTTTATGTTGATTTTCCTGGCGATGTCATTAAATCAAATAGTTGATGTTGATTTTTATGTTGATTTTCCTGGCGATGTCATTAAATCAAATAGTTGATGTTGATTTTTATGTTGATTTTCCTGGCGATGTCATTAAATCAAATAGTTGATGTATATTTTTATGTTGATTTTCCTGGCGATGTCATTAAATCAAATAGTTGATGTATATTTTTATGTTGATTTTCCTGGCGATGTCATTAAATCAAATAGTTGATGTTGATTTTTATGTTGATTTTCCTGGCGATGTCATTAAATCAAATAGTTGATGTATATTTTTATGTTGATTTTCCTGGCGATGTCATTAAATCAAATAGTTGATGTTGATTTTTATGTTGATTTTCCTGGCGATGTCATTAAATCAAATAGTTGATGTTGATTTTCCTGGCGATGTCATTAAATCAAATAGTTGATGTATATTTTTATGTTGATTTTCCTGGCGATGTCATTAAATCAAATAGTTGATGTATATTTTTATGTTGATTTTCCTGGCGATGTCATTAAATCAAATAGTTGATGTATATTTTTATGTTGATTTTCCTGGCGATGTCATTAAATCAAATAGTTGATGTTGATTTTTATGTTGATTTTCCTGGCGATGTCATTAAATCAAATAGTTGATGTTGATTTTCCTGGCGATGTCATTAAATCAAATAGTTGATGTATATTTTTATGTTGATTTTCCTGGCGATGTCATTAAATCAAATAGTTGATGTATATTTTTATGTTGATTTTCCTGGCGATGTCATTAAATCAAATAGTTGATGTATATTTTTATGTTAGTTTTCCTGGCGATGTCATTAAATCAAATAGTTGATGTTGATTTTTATGTTGATTTTCCTGGCGATGTCATTAAATCAAATAGTTGATGTTGATTTTCCTGGCGATGTCATTAAATCAAATAGTTGATGTATATTTTTATGTTGATTTTCCTGGCGATGTCATTAAATCAAATAGTTTATGTATATTTTTATGTTGATTTTCCTGGCGATGTCATTAAATCAAATAGTTGATGTATATTTTTATGTTGATTTTCCTGGCGATGTCATTAAATCAAATAGTTGATGTATATTTTTATGTTGATTTTCCTGGCGATGTCATTAAATCAAATAGTTGATGTATATTTTTATGTTGATTTTCCTGGCGATGTCATTAAATCAAATAGTTGATGTTGATTTTTATGTTGATTTTCCTGGCGATGTCATTAAATCAAATAGTTGATGTTGATTTTCCTGGCGATGTCATTAAATCAAATAGTTGATGTATATTTTTATGTTGATTTTCCTGGCGATGTCATTAAATCAAATAGTTGATGTATATTTTTATGTTGATTTTCCTGGCGATGTCATTAAATCAAATAGTTGATGTATATTTTTATGTTGATTTTCCTGGCGATGTCATTAAATCAAATAGTTTATGTATATTTTTATGTTGATTTTCCTGGCGATGTCATTAAATCAAATAGTTGATGTATATTTTTATGTTGATTTTCCTGGCGATGTCATTAAATCAAATAGTTGATGTATATTTTTATGTTGATTTTCCTGGCGATGTCATTAAATCAAATAGTTGATGAATATTTTTATGTTGATTTTCCTGGCGATGTCATTAAATCAAATAGTTGATGTATATTTTTATGTTGATTTTCTTGGCGATGTCATTAAATCAAATAGTTGATGTATATTTGTATGTTGATTTTCCTGGCGATGTCATTAAATCAAATAGTTGATGTATATTTTTATGTTGATTTTCCTGGCGATGTCATTAAATCAAATAGTTGATGTATATTTTTATGTTGATTTTCCTGGCGATGTCATTAAATCAAATAGTTGATGTATATTTTTATGTTGATTTTCCTAGCGATGTCATTAAATCAAATAGTTGATGTATATTTTTATGTTGATTTTCCTGGCGATGTCATTAAATCAAATAGTTGATGTATATTTTTATGTTGATTTTCCTGGCGATGTCATTAAATCAAATAGTTGATGTATATTTTTATGTTGATTTTCCTGGCGATGTCATTAAATCAAATAGTTGATGTTGATGTTTATGTTGATTTTCCTGGCGATGTCATTAAATCAAATAGTTGATGTTGATTTTTATGTTGATTTTCCTGGCGATGTCATTAAATCAAATAGTTGATGTTGATTTTCCTGGCGATGTCATTAAATCAAATAGTTGATGTATATTTTTATGTTGATTTTCCTGGCGATGTCATTAAATCAAATAGTTGATGTATATTTTTATGTTGATTTTCCTGGCGATGTCATTAAATCAAATAGTTGATGTATATTTTTATGTTGATTTTCCTGGCGATGTTATTAAATCAAATAGTTGATGTATATTTTTATGTTGATTTTCCTGGCGATGTCATTAAATCAAATAGTTGATGTATATTTTTATGTTGATTTTCCTGGCGATGTCATTAAATCAAATAGTTGATGTATATTATGTTGATTTTCCTGGCGATGTCATTAAATCAAATAGTTGATGTATATTTTTATGTTGATTTTCCTGGCGATGTCATTAAATCAAATAGTTGATGTATATTTTTATGTTGATTTTCCTGGCGATGTCATTAAATCAAATAGTTGATGTATATGTTTATGTTGATTTTCCTGGCGATGTCATTAAATCAAATAGTTGATGTATATTTTTATGTTGATTTTCCTGGCGATGTCATTAAATCAATTAGTTGATGTATATTTTTATGTTGATTTTCTTGGCGAGGTCATTAAATCAAAAAGTTGATGTATATTTGTATGTTGATTTTCTTGGCGATGTCATTAAATCAAAAAGTTGATGTATATTTGTATGTTGATTTTCCTGGCGATGTCATTAAATCAAATAGTTGATGTATATTTTTATGTTGATTTTCCTGGCGATGTCATTAAATCAAATAGTTGATGTATATTTTTATGTTGATTTTCCTGGCGATGTCATTAAATCAAATAGTTTATGTATATTTTTATGTTGATTTTCTTGGCGATGTCATTAAATCAAATAGTTGATGTATATTTTTATGTTGATTTTCCTGGCGATGTCATTAAATCAAATAGTTGATGTATATTTTTATGTTGATTTTCCTGGCGATGTCATTAAATCAAATAGTTGATGTATATTTTTATGTTGATTTTCCTGGCGATGTCATTAAATCAAATAGTTGATGTATATTTTTATGTTGATTTTCCTGGCGATGTCATTAAATCAAATAGTTGATGTATATTTTTATGTTGATTTTCCTGGCGATGTCATTAAATCAAATAGTTGATGTATATTTTTATGTTGATTTTCCTGGCGATGTCATTAAATCAAATAGTTGATGTATATTTTTATGTTGATTTTCCTGGCGATGTCATTAAATCAAATAGTTGATGTATATTTTTATGTTGATTTTCCTGGCGATGTCATTAAATCAAATAGTTGATGTATATTTTTATGTTGATTTTCCTGGCGATGTCATTAAATCAAATAGTTGATGTATATTTTTATGTTGATTTTCCTGGCGATGTCATTAAATCAAATAGTTGATGTATATGTTTATGTTGATTTTCCTGGCGATGTCATTAAATCAAATAGTTGATGTATATTTTTATGTTGATTTTCCTGGCGATGTCATTAAATCAAATAGTTGATGTATATTTTTATGTTGATTTTCCTGGCGATGTCATTAAATCAAATAGTTGATGTATATTTTTATGTTGATTTTCCTGGCGATGTCATTAAATCAAATAGTTGATGTATATTTTTATGTTGATTTTCCTGGCGATGTCATTAAATCAAATAGTTGATGTATATTTTTATGTTGATTTTCCTGGCGATGTCATTAAATCAAATAGTTGATGTTGATGTTTATGTTGATTTTCCTGGCGATGTCATTAAATCAAATAGTTGATGTTGATTTTTATGTTGATTTTCCTGGCGATGTCATTAAATCAAATAGTTGATGTTGATTTTCCTGGCGATGTCATTAAATCAAATAGTTGATGTATATTTTTATGTTGATTTTCCTGGCGATGTCATTAAATCAAATAGTTGATGTATATTTTTATGTTGATTTTCCTGGCGATGTCATTAAATCAAATAGTTGATGTATATTTTTATGTTGATTTTCCTGGCGATGTTATTAAATCAAATAGTTGATGTATATTTTTATGTTGATTTTCCTGGCGATGTCATTAAATCAAATAGTTGATGTATATTTTTATGTTGATTTTCCTGGCGATGTCATTAAATCAAATAGTTGATGTATATTATGTTGATTTTCCTGGCGATGTCATTAAATCAAATAGTTGATGTATATTTTTATGTTGATTTTCCTGGCGATGTCATTAAATCAAATAGTTGATGTATATGTTTATGTTGATTTTCCTGGCGATGTCATTAAATCAAATAGTTGATGTATATTTTTATGTTGATTTTCCTGGCGATGTCATTAAATCAATTAGTTGATGTATATTTTTATGTTGATTTTCTTGGCGAGGTCATTAAATCAAAAAGTTGATGTATATTTGTATGTTGATTTTCTTGGCGATGTCATTAAATCAAAAAGTTGATGTATATTTGTATGTTGATTTTCCTGGCGATGTCATTAAATCAAATAGTTGATGTATATTTTTATGTTGATTTTCCTGGCGATGTCATTAAATCAAATAGTTGATGTATATTTTTATGTTGATTTTCCTGGCGATGTCATTAAATCAAATAGTTTATGTATATTTTTATGTTGATTTTCTTGGCGATGTCATTAAATCAAATAGTTGATGTATATTTTTATGTTGATTTTCCTGGCGATGTCATTAAATCAAATAGTTGATGTATATTTTTATGTTGATTTTCCTGGCGATGTCATTAAATCAAATAGTTGATGTATATTTTTATGTTGATTTTCCTGGCGATGTCATTAAATCAAATAGTTGATGTATATTTTTATGTTGATTTTCCTGGCGATGTCATTAAATCAAATAGTTGATGTATATTTTTATGTTGATTTTCCTGGCGATGTCATTAAATCAAATAGTTGATGTATATTTTTATGTTGATTTTCCTGGCGATGTCATTAAATCAAATAGTTGATGTATATTTTTATGTTGATTTTCCTGGCGATGTCATTAAATCAAATAGTTGATGTATATTTTTATGTTGATTTTCCTGGCGATGTCATTAAATCAAATAGTTGATGTATATTTTTATGTTGATTTTCCTGGCGATGTCATTAAATCAAATAGTTGATGTATATTTTTATGTTGATTTTCCTGGCGATGTCATTAAATCAAATAGTTGATGTATATGTTTATGTTGATTTTCCTGGCGATGTCATTAAATCAAATAGTTGATGTATATTTTTATGTTGATTTTCCTGGCGATGTCATTAAATCAAATAGTTGATGTATATTTTTATGTTGATTTTCCTGGCGATGTCATTAAATCAAATAGTTGATGTATATTTTTATGTTGATTTTCCTGGCGATGTCATTAAATCAAATAGTTGATGTATATTTTTATGTTGATTTTCCTGGCGATGTCATTAAATCAAATAGTTGATGTATATTTTTATGTTGATTTTCCTGGCGATGTCATTAAATCAAATAGTTGATGTTGATGTGTATGTTGATTTTCCTGGCGATGTCATTAAATCAAATAGTTGATGTTGATTTTTATGTTGATTTTCCTGGCGATGTCATTAAATCAAATAGTTGATGTTGATTTTCCTGGCGATGTCATTAAATCAAATAGTTGATGTATATTTTTATGTTGATTTTCCTGGCGATGTCATTAAATCAAATAGTTGATGTATATTTTTATGTCGATTTTCCTGGCGATGTCATTAAATCAAATAGTTGATGTATATTTTTATGTTGATTTTCCTGGCGATGTTATTAAATCAAATAGTTGATGTATATTTTTATGTTGATTTTCCTGGCGATGTCATTAAATCAAATAGTTGATGTATATTTTTATGTTGATTTTCCTGGCGATGTCATTAAATCAAATAGTTGATGTATATTATGTTGATTTTCCTGGCGATGTCATTAAATCAAATAGTTGATGTATATTTTTATGTTGATTTTCCTGGCGATGTCATTAAATCAAATAGTTGATGTATATTTTTATTTTGATTTTCCTGGCGATGTCATTAAATCAAATAGTTGATGTATATGTTTATGTTGATTTTCCTGGCGATGTCATTAAATCAAATAGTTGATGTATATTTTTATGTTGATTTTCCTGGCGATGTCATTAAATCAATTAGTTGATGTATATTTTTATGTTGATTTTCTTGGCGAGGTCATTAAATCAAAAAGTTGATGTATATTTGTATGTTGATTTTCTTGGCGATGTCATTAAATCAAAAAGTTGATGTATATTTGTATGTTGATTTTCCTGGCGATGTCATTAAATCAAATAGTTGATGTATATTTTTATGTTGATTTTCCTGGCGATGTCATTAAATCAAATAGTTGATGTATATTTTTATGTTGATTTTCCTGGCGATGTCATTAAATCAAATAGTTTATGTATATTTTTATGTTGATTTTCTTGGCGATGTCATTAAATCAAATAGTTGATGTATATTTTTATGTTGATTTTCCTGGCGATGTCATTAAATCAAATAGTTGATGTATATTTTTATGTTGATTTTCCTGGCGATGTCATTAAATCAAATAGTTGATGTATATTTTTATGTTGATTTTCCTGGCGATGTCATTAAATCAAATAGTTGATGTATATTTTTATGTTGATTTTCCTGGCGATGTCATTAAATCAAATAGTTGATGTATATTTTTATGTTGATTTTCCTGGCGATGTCATTAAATCAAATAGTTGATGTATATTTTTATGTTGATTTTCCTGGCGATGTCATTAAATCAAATAGTTGATGTATATTTTTATGTTGATTTTCCTGGCGATGTCATTAAATCAAATAGTTGATGTATATTTTTATGTTGATTTTCCTGGCGATGTCATTAAATCAAATAGTTGATGTATATTTTTATGTTGATTTTCCTGGCGATGTCATTAAATCAAATAGTTGATGTATATTTTTATGTTGATTTTCCTGGCGATGTCATTAAATCAAATAGTTGATGTATATGTTTATGTTGATTTTCCTGGCGATGTCATTAAATCAAATAGTTGATGTATATTTTTATGTTGATTTTCCTGGCGATGTCATTAAATCAAATAGTTGATGTATATTTTTATGTTGATTTTCCTGGCGATGTCATTAAATCAAATAGTTGATGTATATTTTTATGTTGATTTTCCTGGCGATGTCATTAAATCAAATAGTTGATGTATATTGTTATGTTGATTTTCCTGGCGATGTCATTAAATCAAATAGTTGATGTATATTTTTATGTTGATTTTCCTGGCGATGTCATTAAATCAAATAGTTGATGTATATTTTTATGTTGATTTTCCTGGCGATGTCATTAAATCAAATAGTTGATGTATATGTTTATGTTGATTTTCCTGGCGATGTCATTAAATCAAATAGTTGATGTATATTTTTATGTTGATTTTCCTGGCGATGTCATTAAATCAAATAGTTGATGTATATTTTTATGTTGATTTTCTTGGCGAGGTCATTAAATCAAAAAGTTGATGTATATTTGTATGTTCATTTTCTTGGCGAGGTCATTAAATCAAAAAGTTGATGTATATTTGTATGTTGATTTTCCTGGCGATGTCATTAAATCAAATAGTTGATGTATATTTTTATGTTGATTTTCCTGGCGATGTCATTAAATCAAATAGTTGATGTATATTTTTATGTTGATTTTCCTGGCGATGTCATTAAATCAAATAGTTGATGTATATTTTTATGTTGATTTTCCTGGCGATGTCATTAAATCAAATAGTTGATGTATATTTTTATGTTGATTTTCCTGGCGATGTCATTAAATCAAATAGTTGATGTATATTTTTATGTTGATTTTCCTGGCGATGTCATTAAATCAAATAGTTGATGTATATTTTTATGTTGATTTTCCTGGCGATGTCATTAAATCAAATAGTTGATGTATATTTTTATGTTGATTTTCCTGGCGATGTCATTAAATCAAATAGTTGATGTATATTTTTATGTTGATTTTCCTGGCGATGTCATTAAATCAAATAGTTGATGTATATTTTTATGTTGATTTTCCTGGCGATGTTATTAAAACAAATAGTTGATGTATATTTTTATGTTGATTTTCCTGGCGATGTCATTAAATCAAATAGTTGATGTATATTTTTATGTTGATTTTCCTGGCGATGTCATTAAATCAAATAGTTGATGTATATTATGTTGATTTTCCTGGCGATGTCATTAAATCAAATAGTTGATGTATATTTTTATGTTGATTTTCCTGGCGATGTCATTAAATCAAATAGTTGATGTATATTTTTATGTTGATTTTCCTGGCGATGTCATTAAATCAAATAGTTGATGTATATGTTTATGTTGATTTTCCTGGCGATGTCATTAAATCAAATAGTTGATGTATATTTTTATGTTGATTTTCCTGGCGATGTCATTAAATCAATTAGTTGATGTATATTTTTATGTTGATTTTCTTGGCGAGGTCATTAAATCAAAAAGTTGATGTATATTTGTATGTTGATTTTCTTGGCGATGTCATTAAATCAAAAAGTTGATGTATATTTGTATGTTGATTTTCCTGGCGATGTCATTAAATCAAATAGTTGATGTATATTTTTATGTTGATTTTCCTGGCGATGTCATTAAATCAAATAGTTGATGTATATTTTTATGTTGATTTTCCTGGCGATGTCATTAAATCAAATAGTTTATGTATATTTTTATGTTGATTTTCTTGGCGATGTCATTAAATCAAATAGTTGATGTATATTTTTATGTTGATTTTCCTGGCGATGTCATTAAATCAAATAGTTGATGTATATTTTTATGTTGATTTTCCTGGCGATGTCATTAAATCAAATAGTTGATGTATATTTTTATGTTGATTTTCCTGGCGATGTCATTAAATCAAATAGTTGATGTATATTTTTATGTTGATTTTCCTGGCGATGTCATTAAATCAAATAGTTGATGTATATTTTTATGTTGATTTTCCTGGCGATGTCATTAAATCAAATAGTTGATGTATATTTTTATGTTGATTTTCCTGGCGATGTCATTAAATCAAATAGTTGATGTATATTTTTATGTTGATTTTCCTGGCGATGTCATTTAATCAAATAGTTGATGTATATTTTTATGTTGATTTTCCTGGCGATGTCATTAAATCAAATAGTTGATGTATATTTTTATGTTGATTTTCCTGGCGATGTCATTAAATCAAATAGTTGATGTATATTTTTATGTTGATTTTCCTGGCGATGTCATCAAATCAAATAGTTGATGTATATGTTTATGTTGATTTTCCTGGCGATGTCATTAAATCAAATAGTTGATGTATATTTTTATGTTGATTTTCCTGGCGATGTCATTAAATCAAATAGTTGATGTATATTTTTATGTTGATTTTCCTGGCGATGTCATTAAATCAAATAGTTGATGTATATTTTTATGTTGATTTTCCTGGCGATGTCATTAAATCAAATAGTTGATGTATATTGTTATGTTGATTTTCCTGGCGATGTCATTAAATCAAATAGTTGATGTATATTTTTATGTTGATTTTCCTGGCGATGTCATTAAATCAAATAGTTGATGTATATTTTTATGTTGATTTTCCTGGCGATGTCATTAAATCAAATAGTTGATGTATATGTTTATGTTGATTTTCCTGGCGATGTCATTAAATCAAATAGTTGATGTATATTTTTATGTTGATTTTCCTGGCGATGTCATTAAATCAAATAGTTGATGTATATTTTTATGTTGATTTTCTTGGCGAGGTCATTAAATCAAAAAGTTGATGTATATTTGTATGTTCATTTTCTTGGCGAGGTCATTAAATCAAAAAGTTGATGTATATTTGTATGTTGATTTTCCTGGCGATGTCATTAAATCAAATAGTTGATGTATATTTTTATGTTGATTTTCCTGGCGATGTCATTAAATCAAATAGTTGATGTATATTTTTATGTTGATTTTCCTGGCGATGTCATTAAATCAAATAGTTGATGTATATTTTTATGTTGATTTTCCTGGCGATGTCATTAAATCAAATAGTTGATGTATATTTTTATGTTGATTTTCCTGGCGATGTCATTAAATCAAATAGTTGATGTATATTTTTATGTTGATTTTCCTGGCGATGTCATTAAATCAAATAGTTGATGTATATTTTTATGTTGATTTTCCTGGCGATGTCATTAAATCAAATAGTTGATGTATATTTTTATGTTGATTTTCCTGGCGATGTCATTAAATCAAATAGTTGATGTATATTTTTATGTTGATTTTCCTGGCGATGTCATTAAATCAAATAGTTGATGTATATTTTTATGTTGATTTTCCTAGCGATGTCATTAAATCAAATAGTTGATGTATATTTTTATGTTGATTTTCCTGGCGATGTCATTAAATCAAATAGTTGATGTATATTTTTATGTTGATTTTCCTGGCGATGTCATTAAATCAAATAGTTGATGTATATTTTTATGTTGATTTTCCTGGCGATGTCATTAAATCAAATAGTTGATGTATATTGTTATGTTGATTTTCCTGGCGATGTCATTAAATCAAATAGTTGATGTATATTTTTATGTTGATTTTCCTGGCGATGTCATTAAATCAAATAGTTGATGTATATTTTTATGTTGATTTTCCTGGCGATGTCATTAAATCAAATAGTTGATGTATATTTTTATGTTGATTTTCCTGGCGATGTCATTAAATCAAATAGTTGATGTATATTTTTATGTTGATTTTCCTGGCGATGTCATTAAATCAAATAGTTGATGTATATTTTTATGTTGATTTTCCTGGCGATGTCATTAAATCAAATAGTTGATGTTGATTTTTATGTTGATTTTTCCTGGCGATGTCATTAAATCAAATAGTTGATGTTTATTTTCCTGGCGATGTCATTAAATCAAATAGTTGATGTATATTTTTATGTTGATTTTCCTGGCGATGTCATTAAATCAAATAGTTGATGTATATTTTTATGTTGATTTTCCTGGCGATGTCATTAAATCAAATAGTTGATGTATATTGTTATGTTGATTTTCCTGGCGATGTCATTAAATCAAATAGTTGATGTATATTTTTATGTTGATTTTCCTGGCGATGTCATTAAATCAAATAGTTGATGTATATTTTTATGTTGATTTTCCTGGCGATGTCATTAAATCAAATAGTTGATGTATATTTTTATGTTGATTTTCCTGGCGATGTCATTAAATCAAATAGTTGATGTATATTTTTATGTTGATTTTCCTGGCGATGTCATTAAATCAAATAGTTGATGTATATGTTTATGTTGATTTTCCTGGCGATGTCATTAAATCAAATAGTTGATGTATATTTTTATGTTGATTTTCCTGGCGATGTCATTAAATCAAATAGTTGATGTTGATTTTCCTGGCGATGTCATTAAATCAAATAGTTGATGTATATTTTTATGTTGATTTTCCTAGCGATGTCATTAAATCAAATAGTTGATGTATATTTTTATGTTGATTTTCCTGGCGATGTCATTAAATCAAATAGTTGATGTATATTTTTATGTTGATTTTCCTGGCGATGTCATTAAATCAAATAGTTGATGTATATTTTTATGTTGATTTTCCTGGCGATGTCATTAAATCAAATAGTTGATGTATATTGTTATGTTGATTTTCCTGGCGATGTCATTAAATCAAATAGTTGATGTATATTTTTATGTTGATTTTCCTGGCGATGTCATTAAATTAAATAGTTGATGTATATTTTTATGTTGATTTTCCTGGCGATGTCATTAAATCAAATAGTTGATGTATATTTTTATGTTGATTTTCCTGGCGATGTCATTAAATCAAATAGTTGATGTATATTTTTATGTTGATTTTCCTGGCGATGTCATTAAATCAAATAGTTGATGTATATTTTTATGTTGATTTTCCTGGCGATGTCATTAAATCAAATAGTTGATGTTGATTTTTATGTTGATTTTTCCTGGCGATGTCATTAAATCAAATAGTTGATGTTGATTTTCCTGGCGATGTCATTAAATCAAATAGTTGATGTATATTTTTATGTTGATTTTCCTGGCGATGTCATTAAATCAAATAGTTGATGTATATTTTTATGTTGATTTTCCTGGCGATGTCATTAAATCAAATAGTTGATGTATATTTTTATGTTGATTTTCCTGGCGATGTCATTAAATCAAATAGTTGATGTATATTTTTATGTTGATTTTCCTGGCGATGTCATTAAATCAAATAGTTGATGTATATTTTTATGTTGATTTTCCTGGCGATGTCATTAAATCAAATAGTTGATGTATATTTTTATGTTGATTTTCCTGGCGATGTCATTAAATCAAATAGTTGATGTATATTTTTATGTTGATTTTCCTGGCGATGTCATTAAATCAAATAGTTGATGTATATGTTTATGTTGATTTTCCTGGCGATGTCATTAAATCAAATAGTTGATGTATATTTTTATGTTGATTTTCCTGGCGATGTCATTAAATCAAATAGTTGATGTTGATTTTCCTGGCGATGTCATTAAATCAAATAGTTGATGTATATTTTTATGTTGATTTTCATGGCGATGTCATTAAATCAAATAGTTGATGTATATTTTTATGTTGATTTTCCTGGCGATGTCATTAAATCAAATAGTTGATGTATATTCTTATGTTGATTTTCCTGGCGATGTCATTAAATCAAATAGTTGATGTATATTTTTATGTTGATTTTCCTGGCGATGTCATTAAATCAAATAGTAAATGTATATTTTTATGTTGATTATCCTGGCGATGTCATTAAATCAAATAGTTGATCTATATTTTTATGTTGATTGTCCTGGCGATGTCATTAAATCAAATAGTTGATGTATATTTTTATGTTGATTTTCCTGGCGTTGTCATTAAATCAAATACTTGATGTATATTTGTATGTTGATTTTCCTGGCGATGTCATTAAATCAAATAGTTGATGTATATTTTTATGTTGATTTTCCTGGCGATGTCATTAAATCAAATAGTTGATGTATATTTTTATGTTGATTTTCCTGGCGATGTCATTAAATCAAATAGTTGATGTATATTTTTATGTTGATTTTCCTGGCGATGTCATTAAATCAAATAGTTGATGTATATTTTTATTTTGATTTTCCTGGCGATGTCATTAAATCAAATAGTTGATGTATATTTTTATGTTGATTATCCTGGCGATGTCATTAAATCAAATAGTTGATGTATATTTTTATGTTGATTTTCCTGGCGATGTCATTAAATCAAATAGTTGATGTATATTTTTATGTTGATTTTCCTGGCGATGTCATTAAATCAAATAGGTGATGTATATTTGTATGTTGATTTTCTTGGCGATGTCATTAAATCAAATAGTTGATGTATATTTTTATGTTGATTTTCCTGGCGATGTCATTAAATCAAATCGTTGATGTATATTTTTATGTTGATTTTCCTGGCGATGTCATTAAATCAAATAGTTGATGTATATTTTTATGTTGATTTTCCTGGCGATGTCATTAAATCAAATAGTTGATGTATATTTTTATGTTGATTTTCCTGGCGATGTCATTAAATCAAATAGTTGATGTATATTTTTATGTTGATTTTCCTGGCGATGTCATTAAATCAAATAGTTGATGTATATTTTTATGTTGATTTTCCTGGCGATGTCATTAAATCAAATAGTTGATGTATATTTTTATGTTGATTTTCCTGGCGATGTCATTAAATCAAATAGTTGATGTATATTTTTATGTTGATTTTCCTGGCGATGTCATTAAATCAAATAGTTGATGTATATGTTTATGTTGATTTTCCTGGCGATGTCATTAAATCAAATAGTTGATGTATATTTTTATGTTGATTTTCCTGGCGATGTCATTAAATCAAATAGTTGATGTATATTTTTATGTTGATTTTCCTGGCGATGTCATTAAATCAAATAGTTGATGTATATTTTTATGTTGATTTTCCTGGCGATGTCATTAAATCAAATAGTTGATGTATATTGTTATGTTGATTTTCCTGGCGATGTCATTAAATCAAATAGTTGATGTATATTTTTATGTTGATTTTCCTGGCGATGTCATTAAATCAAATAGTTGATGTATATTTTTATGTTGATTTTCCTGGCGATGTCATTAAATCAAATAGTTGATGTATATGTTTATGTTGATTTTCCTGGCGATGTCATTAAATCAAATAGTTGATGTATATTTTTATGTTGATTTTCCTGGCGATGTCATTAAATCAAATAGTTGATGTATATTTTTATGTTGATTTTCTTGGCGAGGTCATTAAATCAAAAAGTTGATGTATATTTGTATGTTCATTTTCTTGGCGAGGTCATTAAATCAAAAAGTTGATGTATATTTGTATGTTGATTTTCCTGGCGATGTCATTAAATCAAATAGTTGATGTATATTTTTATGTTGATTTTCCTGGCGATGTCATTAAATCAAATAGTTGATGTATATTTTTATGTTGATTTTCCTGGCGATGTCATTAAATCAAATAGTTGATGTATATTTTTATGTTGATTTTCCTGGCGATGTCATTAAATCAAATAGTTGATGTATATTTTTATGTTGATTTTCCTGGCGATGTCATTAAATCAAATAGTTGATGTATATTTTTATGTTGATTTTCCTGGCGATGTCATTAAATCAAATAGTTGATGTATATTTTTATGTTGATTTTCCTGGCGATGTCATTAAATCAAATAGTTGATGTATATTTTAATGTTGATTTTCCTGGCGATGTCATTAAATCAAATAGTTGATGTATATTTTTATGTTGATTTTCCTGGCGATGTCATTAAATCAAATAGTTGATGTATATTTTTATGTTGATTTTCCTAGCGATGTCATTAAATCAAATAGTTGATGTATATTTTTATGTTGATTTTCCTGGCGATGTCATTAAATCAAATAGTTGATGTATATTTTTATGTTGATTTTCCTGGCGATGTCATTAAATCAAATAGTTGATGTATATTTTTATGTTGATTTTCCTGGCGATGTCATTAAATCAAATAGTTGATGTATATTGTTATGTTGATTTTCCTGGCGATGTCATTAAATCAAATAGTTGATGTATATTTTTATGTTGATTTTCCTGGCGATGTCATTAAATCAAATAGTTGATGTATATTTTTATGTTGATTTTCCTGGCGATGTCATTAAATCAAATAGTTGATGTATATTTTTATGTTGATTTTCCTGGCGATGTCATTAAATCAAATAGTTGATGTATATTTTTATGTTGATTTTCCTGGCGATGTCATTAAATCAAATAGTTGATGTATATTTTTATGTTGATTTTCCTGGCGATGTCATTAAATCAAATAGTTGATGTTGATTTTTATGTTGATTTTTCCTGGCGATGTCATTAAATCAAATAGTTGATGTTGATTTTCCTGGCGATGTCATTAAATCAAATAGTTGATGTATATTTTTATGTTGATTTTCCTGGCGATGTCATTAAATCAAATAGTTGATGTATATTTTTATGTTGATTTTCCTGGCGATGTCATTAAATCAAATAGTTGATGTATATTGTTATGTTGATTTTCCTGGCGATGTCATTAAATCAAATAGTTGATGTATATTTTTATGTTGATTTTCCTGGCGATGTCATTAAATCAAATAGTTGATGTATATTTTTATGTTGATTTTCCTGGCGATGTCATTAAATCAAATAGTTGATGTATATTTTTATGTTGATTTTCCTGGCGATGTCATTAAATCAAATAGTTGATGTATATTTTTATTTTGATTTTCCTGGCGATGTCATTAAATCAAATAGTTGATGTATATGTTTATGTTGATTTTCCTGGCGATGTCATTAAATCAAATAGTTGATGTATATTTTTATGTTGATTTTCCTGGCGATGTCATTAAATCAAATAGTTGATGTTGATTTTCCTGGCGATGTCATTAAATCAAATAGTTGATGTATATTTTTATGTTGATTTTCATGGCGATGTCATTAAATCAAATAGTTGATGTATATTTTTATGTTGATTTTCCTGGCGATGTCATTAAATCAAATAGTTGATGTATATTCTTATGTTGATTTTCCTGGCGATGTCATTAAATCAAATAGTTGATGTATATTTTTATGTTGATTTTCCTGGCGATGTCATTAAATCAAATAGTTGATGTATATTTTTATGTTGATTATCCTGGCGATGTCATTAAATCAAATAGTTGATGTATATTTTTATGTTGATTTTCCTGGCGATGTCATTAAATCAAATAGTTGATGTATATTTTTATGTTGATTTTCCTGGCGATGTCATTAAATCAAATACTTGATGTATATTTGTATGTTGATTTTCCTGGCGATGTCATTAAATCAAATAGTTGATGTATATTTTTATGTTGATTTTCCTGGCGATGTCATTAAATCAAATAGTTGATGTATATTTTTATGTTGATTTTCCTGGCGATGTCATTAAATCAAATAGTTGATGTATATTTTTATGTTGATTTTCCTGGCGATGTCATTAAATCAAATAGTTGATGTATATTTTTATTTTGATTTTCCTGGCGATGTCATTAAATCAAATAGTTGATGTATATTTTTATGTTGATTATCCTGGCGATGTCATTAAATCAAATAGTTGATGTATATTTTTATGTTGATTTTCCTGGCGATGTCATTAAATCAAATAGTTGATGTATATTTTTATGTTGATTTTCCTGGCGATGTCATTAAATCAAATAGGTGATGTATATTTGTATGTTGATTTTCTTGGCGATGTCATTAAATCAAATAGTTGATGTATATTTTTATGTTGATTTTCCTGGCGATGTCATTAAATCAAATCGTTGATGTATATTTTTATGTTGATTTTCCTGGCGATGTCATTAAATCAAATAGTTGATGTATATTTTTATGTTGATTTTCCTGGCGATGTCATTAAATCAAATAGTTGATGTATATTTTTATGTTGATTTTCCTGGCGATGTCATTAAATCAAATAGTTGATGTATATTTTTATGTTGATTTTCCTGGCGATGTCATTAAATCAAATAGTTGATGTATATTTTTATTTTGATTTTCCTGGCGATGTCATTAAATCAAATAGTTGATGTATATGTTTATGTTGATTTTCCTGGCGATGTCATTAAATCAAATAGTTGATGTATATTTTTATGTTGATTTTCCTGGCGATGTCATTAAATCAAATAGTTGATGTTGATTTTCCTGGCGATGTCATTAAATCAAATAGTTGATGTATATTTTTATGTTGATTTTCATGGCGATGTCATTAAATCAAATAGTTGATGTATATTTTTATGTTGATTTTCCTGGCGATGTCATTAAATCAAATAGTTGATGTATATTCTTATGTTGATTTTCCTGGCGATGTCATTAAATCAAATAGTTGATGTATATTTTTATGTTGATTTTCCTGGCGATGTCATTAAATCAAATAGTTGATGTATATTTTTATGTTGATTATCCTGGCGATGTCATTAAATCAAATAGTTGATGTATATTTTTATGTTGATTTTCCTGGCGATGTCATTAAATCAAATAGTTGATGTATATTTTTATGTTGATTTTCCTGGCGATGTCATTAAATCAAATACTTGATGTATATTTGTATGTTGATTTTCCTGGCGATGTCATTAAATCAAATAGTTGATGTATATTTTTATGTTGATTTTCCTGGCGATGTCATTAAATCAAATAGTTGATGTATATTTTTATGTTGATTTTCCTGGCGATGTCATTAAATCAAATAGTTGATGTATATTTTTATGTTGATTTTCCTGGCGATGTCATTAAATCAAATAGTTGATGTATATTTTTATTTTGATTTTCCTGGCGATGTCATTAAATCAAATAGTTGATGTATATTTTTATGTTGATTATCCTGGCGATGTCATTAAATCAAATAGTTGATGTATATTTTTATGTTGATTTTCCTGGCGATGTCATTAAATCAAATAGTTGATGTATATTTTTATGTTGATTTTCCTGGCGATGTCATTAAATCAAATAGGTGATGTATATTTGTATGTTGATTTTCTTGGCGATGTCATTAAATCAAATAGTTGATGTATATTTTTATGTTGATTTTCCTGGCGATGTCATTAAATCAAATCGTTGATGTATATTTTTATGTTGATTTTCCTGGCGATGTCATTAAATCAAATAGTTGATGTATATTTTTATGTTGATTTTCCTGGCGATGTCATTAAATCAAATAGTTGATGTATATTTTTATGTTGATTTTCCTGGCGATGTCATTAAATCAAATAGTTGATGTATATTTTTATGTTGATTTTCCTGGCGATGTCATTAAATCAAATAGTTGATGTATATTTTTATGTTGATTTTCCTGGCGATGTCATTAAATCAAATAGTTGATGTATATTTTTATGTTGATTTTCCTGGCGATGTCATTAAATCAAATAGTTGATGTATATTTTTATGTTGATTTTCCTGGCGATGTCATTAAATCAAATAGTTGATGTATATGTTTATGTTGATTTTCCTGGCGATGTCATTAAATCAAATAGTTGATGTATATTTTTATGTTGATTTTCCTGGCGATGTCATTAAATCAAATAGTTGATGTATATTTTTATGTTGATTTTCCTGGCGATGTCATTAAATCAAATAGTTGATGTATATTTTTATGTTGATTTTCCTGGCGATGTCATTAAATCAAATAGTTGATGTATATTGTTATGTTGATTTTCCTGGCGATGTCATTAAATCAAATAGTTGATGTATATTTTTATGTTGATTTTCCTGGCGATGTCATTAAATCAAATAGTTGATGTATATTTTTATGTTGATTTTCCTGGCGATGTCATTAAATCAAATAGTTGATGTATATGTTTATGTTGATTTTCCTGGCGATGTCATTAAATCAAATAGTTGATGTATATTTTTATGTTGATTTTCCTGGCGATGTCATTAAATCAAATAGTTGATGTATATTTTTATGTTGATTTTCTTGGCGAGGTCATTAAATCAAAAAGTTGATGTATATTTGTATGTTCATTTTCTTGGCGAGGTCATTAAATCAAAAAGTTGATGTATATTTGTATGTTGATTTTCCTGGCGATGTCATTAAATCAAATAGTTGATTTTCCTGGCGATGTCATTAAATCAAATAGTTGATGTATATTTTTATGTTGATTTTCCTGGCGATGTCATTAAATCAAATAGTTGATGTATATTTTTATGTTGATTTTCCTGGCGATGTCATTAAATCAAATAGTTGATGTATATTTTTATGTTGATTTTCCTGGCGATGTCATTAAATCAAATAGTTGATGTATATTTTAATGTTGATTTTCCTGGCGATGTCATTAAATCAAATAGTTGATGTATATTTTTATGTTGATTTTCCTGGCGATGTCATTAAATCAAATAGTTGATGTATATTTTTATGTTGATTTTCCTAGCGATGTCATTAAATCAAATAGTTGATGTATATTTTTATGTTGATTTTCCTGGCGATGTCATTAAATCAAATAGTTGATGTATATTTTTATGTTGATTTTCCTGGCGATGTCATTAAATCAAATAGTTGATGTATATTTTTATGTTGATTTTCCTGGCGATGTCATTAAATCAAATAGTTGATGTATATTGTTATGTTGATTTTCCTGGCGATGTCATTAAATCAAATAGTTGATGTATATTTTTATGTTGATTTTCCTGGCGATGTCATTAAATCAAATAGTTGATGTATATTTTTATGTTGATTTTCCTGGCGATGTCATTAAATCAAATAGTTGATGTATATTTTTATGTTGATTTTCCTGGCGATGTCATTAAATCAAATAGTTGATGTATATTTTTATGTTGATTTTCCTGGCGATGTCATTAAATCAAATAGTTGATGTATATTTTTATGTTGATTTTCCTGGCGATGTCATTAAATCAAATAGTTGATGTTGATTTTTATGTTGATTTTTCCTGGCGATGTCATTAAATCAAATAGTTGATGTTGATTTTCCTGGCGATGTCATTAAATCAAATAGTTGATGTATATTTTTATGTTGATTTTCCTGGCGATGTCATTAAATCAAATAGTTGATGTATATTTTTATGTTGATTTTCCTGGCGATGTCATTAAATCAAATAGTTGATGTATATTGTTATGTTGATTTTCCTGGCGATGTCATTAAATCAAATAGTTGATGTATATTTTTATGTTGATTTTCCTGGCGATGTCATTAAATCAAATAGTTGATGTATATTTTTATGTTGATTTTCCTGGCGATGTCATTAAATCAAATAGTTGATGTATATTTTTATGTTGATTTTCCTGGCGATGTCATTAAATCAAATAGTTGATGTATATTTTTATTTTGATTTTCCTGGCGATGTCATTAAATCAAATAGTTGATGTATATGTTTATGTTGATTTTCCTGGCGATGTCATTAAATCAAATAGTTGATGTATATTTTTATGTTGATTTTCCTGGCGATGTCATTAAATCAAATAGTTGATGTTGATTTTCCTGGCGATGTCATTAAATCAAATAGTTGATGTATATTTTTATGTTGATTTTCATGGCGATGTCATTAAATCAAATAGTTGATGTATATTTTTATGTTGATTTTCCTGGCGATGTCATTAAATCAAATAGTTGATGTATATTCTTATGTTGATTTTCCTGGCGATGTCATTAAATCAAATAGTTGATGTATATTTTTATGTTGATTTTCCTGGCGATGTCATTAAATCAAATAGTTGATGTATATTTTTATGTTGATTATCCTGGCGATGTCATTAAATCAAATAGTTGATGTATATTTTTATGTTGATTTTCCTGGCGATGTCATTAAATCAAATAGTTGATGTATATTTTTATGTTGATTTTCCTGGCGATGTCATTAAATCAAATACTTGATGTATATTTGTATGTTGATTTTCCTGGCGATGTCATTAAATCAAATAGTTGATGTATATTTTTATGTTGATTTTCCTGGCGATGTCATTAAATCAAATAGTTGATGTATATTTTTATGTTGATTTTCCTGGCGATGTCATTAAATCAAATAGTTGATGTATATTTTTATGTTGATTTTCCTGGCGATGTCATTAAATCAAATAGTTGATGTATATTTTTATTTTGATTTTCCTGGCGATGTCATTAAATCAAATAGTTGATGTATATTTTTATGTTGATTATCCTGGCGATGTCATTAAATCAAATAGTTGATGTATATTTTTATGTTGATTTTCCTGGCGATGTCATTAAATCAAATAGTTGATGTATATTTTTATGTTGATTTTCCTGGCGATGTCATTAAATCAAATAGGTGATGTATATTTGTATGTTGATTTTCTTGGCGATGTCATTAAATCAAATAGTTGATGTATATTTTTATGTTGATTTTCCTGGCGATGTCATTAAATCAAATCGTTGATGTATATTTTTATGTTGATTTTCCTGGCGATGTCATTAAATCAAATAGTTGATGTATATTTTTATGTTGATTTTCCTGGCGATGTCATTAAATCAAATAGTTGATGTATATTTTTATGTTGATTTTCCTGGCGATGTCATTAAATCAAATAGTTGATGTATATTTTTATGTTGATTTTCCTGGCGATGTCATTAAATCAAATAGTTGATGTTGATTTTCTTGGCGATGTCATTAAATCAAATAGTTGATGTATATTTTTATGTTGATTTTCCTGGCGATGTCATTAAATCAAATAGTTGATCTATATTTTTATGTTGATTTTCCTGGCGATGTCATTAAATCAAATAGTTTATGTATATTTTTATGTTGATTTTCCTGGCGATGTCATTAAATCAAATAGTCCATCGTTGCCATTAATTCGGCTTCCTAGTCTCGATATGCTATGATTGACGGCTCAAAAGTTTTAATTTTCCACGATGTCTCATTGCTACTCATACAATTCTCTTGGTCTATCGATCGCTTCTGAACCCCCTCCGCTGACACGTACTCCCTCTCCGCCAATCAAGACGTAACACCTGAAACACTTGCTTAAACTTTTTTTTTTACTTGATGGATTAAATATAATTTCACAATTAAATAAAACTAAATTTTACAGATTTTTTAAATTGGAAGATATTTTTGTAATTTTTAAGACCATCTCATGTGAGACATTTAAAACCCATAACTTCGGCTGTGCAAGCTTTATTTTTAGCTTTTAGTTGCTTTAAAGTACTCAGGACACCAAGTGCAAAACTAATTGTGCAATGAAGAACGACGCAGACTAGGAAATAAACTAAATTCAAATCCAATCAGATTTATTTCTAATTTATATAATACAATTAGGATAAGTATGACCCCGTTTTCATTTAGTTTTCTCCCTCGCCGTGTAAAGGATCGTGTCGTCTAGTGGATGAATTCTTTCTTCTTTCCTTCATGCCGTGAACCACGCCGTCCGTTGTTTGCAACAAAACTTCATGACGCACTCCGAAGACAAACAATCCTCTTAACTTTCAATACCTTTTATTACAAGCGTTGCTATTTATCGGCCTGGGACATTCACTACGGAGAGAGAAAGAAAGAGAGAGAGGGGGGAGAGCAAGCAAATCACTACTTTATCGTAGTTAGTTAACAATTATTTTCTTAACCATTCATAGAGAGGGTGAAAGGTTATCTCTCGCTTGTATTTTCTTAGGGAAATATTTCCCTTATCTGTTGTAAATTACATTTTAACAATCACGTCTCATCGGTTTGCTTCCAAAACCCAGACTGACGAAACTCGCTTCTCACGAAGAAAGAGTTACACCACGGATCCCTCTGTTTCCCACGCAAGGGCCTGTGACGTCACAGAGCCTCTCGCAGGTGCACACTGACCCCTGATCTGGGGTCTCGTCACACGGTGACCTTGTCACGTCTGTGATTTCCGCCTGTGAGAACAGGCCTATTCTGCACTCAACCGCCGGTCCACCCCGCGTTAATTCGCGCAAGTCAAACGAACGATTTCCAACAGATACGTCCATTCCCACAGGGCCATTATCCAACAATACAACACATACTTGAGAACAAAATTCTGCATAAAGATCGATTATTTTTAGTTGTGGCAAACATACAGAAGTGCATGTTACAGAAAGATGCTCCAAGACTGGGTATTTACTTTCTTCTCACTGCAGGAAAATGTGAAACAAGGTAGGAAGGTGGAGAAGAATCAAGCCAACGCCCCTAAAGAAGGAGCACTCTGGCCTATTAAAAATTGCCTGGCCAGCCCCGTCGGCATTCCACGGTAGGGGAGCCTCAGGCAATTGACAATAAACCAACCGTTTCCCAAAGAAGGAAGGCAGGGTCTGGGAGGATGGATCTCCTGGGAGTACTCAAGACATAATACCTCATTTCGACTGATAAAGGCCACCGAAATAGCCAAATTTCTGCCAGACTTATTGTCAAGAATGAATCCTCGACTAGTATCTTCCAGTCAACATCTCTGAGCAACAAAAACTGCGGAGAGACTGCACTGTTCTTTCATCGTAGGCTCCTTTATATATAGTGTCAAGAAGAGTTCATATAGTAACAGAATATCGTAGATCACGATAACACCATAACTTTAAAACAAAAAGATTATGCAGGTAGTTACAGAAGTAACTTTTCTTGCGTTTGGTAATAGTTATTTGTTGAATATTTGTTCATTTGTTTTTGTACTCCTTTTTTTTTGTTGTTAATTATAATGCACTTTTGCCGACGAATCAATGAATTCAAATTACTGCAGTATTAAATAGTTCAAAAAGTTGATATGCCGTAAAACCATTAAACCAAACGCATGTAAACGTGCATACTGCTACATGTTTGGTGTGACGCATAGATTAGTATTTATATTCAGTAAAAAAAAAGGCAGGTGAGCCATTTTACGTGTATCTATGTATATCCCAGCAGTGTGGGTAGACAGGGGTCAGTTTAATTTATGTAAGTCACAGAGACATATAGGTCTTTGGGCATCAAGCTGATGGACTGTGTTCGGTTGGAGAATAATTTGATTCTGTCTGTTTGGCATTCCGTTAGAAGTGACTGTCGTTTTGATTTTAAGTCTGTGTTTTAGTAGAGAACACAAGTGTCATTTTAAAGCTTTTCATGTCTGTAAATAAGTAACTTAGCCTTTTTAAGTGGGCTGACTGTGTAGTCTACTCTAAATAAAACCTGTAATATATATATATATAATATATATATATATATTATATATATATATTGATGATGTGTGTGTATATATATATATTGATGATGTGTGTATATATATATATATTGATGATGTGTGTATATATATATATATTGATGATGTGTGTATATATATATATATTGATGATGTGTGTGTATATATATATATATTGATGATGTGTGTGTATATATATATATATTGATGATGTGTGTGTATATATATATATATTGATGATGTGTGTGTATATATATATATATTGATGATGTGTGTATATATATATATATATTGATGATGTGTGTGTATATATATATTGAT
>OY744519.1:28754896-28772396 GCA_963556195.1 Sepiola atlantica | reverse complement strand
TTTAAAAACGTTCAATAGACTTGTTCTTCTTAGAGACTGACTTCTTTGGGTTTTGCAAGAGTTTTGTGTGAATCCACTTGACCGTCTCCTTCTGGTGTTATTGTTCATTCAGATACTTTGCACTGCACTTCTTTGAATATATCTGCATTGTTGTTGATTGTGACTTTTAGAGAACTTGCAAATACACGCTGCGTAGTCATGTTTCAACTGTGCTCAAGCAAATTCTAACGCACAAAACGCTTTTTACTAGTAAATATAAACACACTAAACAGATAATTACGTTTCCGTAACCGGCTGTTTGGCCAAGATCAAGTGTAGTATCTGTTCCGATGGATACTGCACCCCATAGACCGGTATTGTCTTGGCCTTCGGGTCTTGATTTACGCTGGTCTATTGGTTGGTCTGTCCTGTGCCGTTCTAGGAGGTGCACCCTCCCAGGCTTTACCTTCTCACCCTTTGAGAAGGGGTTAGTTTATTGCTAATCGCCTGAGGCGCACCTACCGGGGAATGCCGACGGGGCTGTCCAGGCAATTTTTAATGACCAGAGTGCTCAAATTCTCGAGCGCTGGTTTTTCAAATCCCACTTTCCCGACCTTGTCACATCTTACCTTGTGGGAGGAAGATAAATAAAAACCGGCCTTTTGGCCAAGATCAAAGTGTAGTATCTGTTCCGATGGATACTTCACCCCATAGACTGGTATTGTCTTGGCCTTCGGGGCTTGAATTACGCCGGTCTATGGGTCTGTCCGGTGCAGTTCTAGTAGGTGCACCCTCTCAGGCTTTGCCTCCCCTCTTTGGGGAGGAGTAAGTTTATTGCTTACTGCCTGAGACGCCCCTAGTGGGGGAATGCCGACGGGGCTACCAATGCAATTTTTAATGGTCAGAGTGCTCACCTTTTCGAGCGCTGGTTTATCAAATCCCACTTTCCCGACCTTGTGTCACATCTTACCGCTGTGGGAGGTAGATAAATAAAATAAACACATTAAACATAAAATGTTGGTCTGTGTAAACAAATGCCGTTAAAATTTGAACTCATTTGAACGGTTATTAGCGAAGTTATTAGATTTTTTTAAACACTCTGTACTTACATGACGGCAAATATGTTTCCCCGCAAATTTTCAATATGATGATAAAGATGCTGAACCTCCAGATTTAAAAAAAGTGATGTTTTATTGTTGTGGGTGTAAACGGCAGCTAAAAATATAGTTAACAACTGTGAAAAAGGTACTTCTATCGATCCTGACCCAATCTCTGTGAACTTCGCGTCGGCAGTGACTGGGCATGCTACGTAAACACCCGTGAGATGACGAGCCGAATAATGGCATAGAGATGCCGAGCGATTATCCAATCAGCTGTCAGTAATCAGACGACAATTTTTCTAATCAGTATTGAAATTGATTAAAGCCAGAAGCAATTGATCAACGCCAGTGCATGTTTATTTCCTGTTAAATTAAAAATAAACTGCATTACGAAGCAGAGTTGAATCTCACTCAAGAGTCATTTCTTTCTGTCAGGAAAAATAGCTGTTGGCAAATACAAAAAATGTCCGAAATGAAAAAATAATACATTTTCTTTCTATCAAGCGGCATATGTAATAGCATGTGCCGCTTGGTAGAAAGAAAATGTATTATTTTTTTATTAACAGTTGTTTAGCATTGTAAGTTACAAAAATAAAAACAAAAAATGTATTTATTAACAGTAATTTCGCTATGTTTTGTTCGTTTTTTTGTTGTTTTTTTTCAATTTTTCTTGCAAATAAAACTGAAAGTATACGACGCAGCAACGTATCGAAGGTATCGGCTGGGCATCTCTCGGGTGTTTACGTAGCATGCCAGAACGCTGCCGACGCGAAGTTCACGAAGGTTAGGTCAGGATCGATAGAAGTACCGTGAAAAATGTATCCTCCCTTTCATCAGGGAAAATCAAATTTTTTCACCAGTTTTAGTTCATGGTTTACAAAATTCTTGGATTTTTGCGATACTATTCGATTTTGATGATTTGAAAATTTCATCAGTGAGACATGTCACGTGTCAAGTTGGTAGTTCAGATCATTCCAAACACGCTGCAGTCTTAAGTGCAGTTATGATTCTCGGCTTGAGTTTATCTAAATGTCTAAATCGGCACTAGAGAAATCCCTTACAAATGCACGCTGCACATCACAACATACTCTAACACACAAAACGCCGTTTCTCTTCCAGCGAATTGGTATTGTTATACCAATAAACACATCAAACATAAAATTTTGTAAAAACACATGCTTTTGAATGGAAACTTCTAAAGTTGTTATATCGCGAAATATGAATTTTTAAACACTCTATACAATCTGTCACCACGAGTACTTCAGATCCTGAATGTTGTCGATATATTTGCTGCCACCCTTATTAAAATTATTTGGTGAGGTTTCAAGCTAAATCCAATTTCAAACGAAAACAAACTTCTAGTCAAGGCGGAAATGTTTTCCCACTAGGAGGCATTGACGTGAAAAGCTGTAATAATGGCTAGATACTTGCCTAACTGGGCTGCCTTACAAAACGACAGCTGACAAAGCACTCGCATTCCGAAGACCTGATAATGGAGTCTGCAATACGCGTTTCCGAGGACTTGCTAATTTGGAAATGATTTTGAAAGATGTCTTCTATTTTCCCACGCACAAATAGCGCCTGTATGAACTGGTGATATTTTGAAAGCAGCATTTTCAGGTGGTGAACAACATTGGTTTATCAAGATTCGCTATTAACGTCATGCAGCCATCGTCGTTATGAAAGTAGCAATAATACTGTATCTTTTACATCCAAATTTGAAAAAACTCCTTTTCTGAATTAAAATAAAAACTCTATTTCAAATTTAAAACTTATCTACAAATTCAGAAAATATTGGATTTTAAATTATAAAATCATTGTATCTAGGTCAAAACATCCTTGCATTTAATTATAATAAGATTAAGAAATGTCAAACAAATAAACATTCTAGCACAATAATACGTCTTGCAATTGTAAGACTAAAAATACTTGCCATCTTAATAATAATTGCATATACAGGTCTGTTGTTAGAGTTGTTGGTAATAAGATTTCGGAATTTTTTATATGAAGATTGATCATTTTGATTATTCGGGCCACTGTTTTCGGCTTGGATGTAATTCTTACGTTGTATCCACCGACCTTCTCTAGATTCCCGAGTTCGATATATGATTCTAGAGTTCGACAAGACGCACCTGAAGATTACATAGGTCGAAACTTTGTGAGAATAACATCCAAGATGAGAACAGTGGTCCAAATAATACAATAATAATAAAAGTAATATAATTGCGATAATAATGATAATAACAGGGTAAGAATATCATTTCAGCTAGTTCAAAACATCATTGCATCTAATTATAAGAGTTTAGAAATTCAAATAAATAAACATTCTAGCACAATGCGTCTTGTAAATGTAAGACTAAAATTGATTGCCCTTTCAATAATAATTGCATATATATTCAGGCTCTACTGCAACCAAAATTTAACAATTTCGACATATAATTCATTTGACAATGATAGATACGCTGTCACTGATATGTGGAACCCTAAACATAGACAAATTACATCCCTCATAGAAACAACCCCGTCAACTAAAGTTAAAGTAACAAATCAAAATTACATTTCCTAAAGAAAATCTGTAGTCGTTTCGAGTGACCAATTATCTTTTTGGTTTTAACTCTTAACTTCCTATACCGTCCGAAACAAAATTGACTGGAAGTGATGTTCGCCCAACAACGCTTGAAATTATAACTCATTGTTTAAATCTATTTTAAAAAGGAAGGTAACTCTTAGTAGTGCTTGTCAGACTTACATCCGGGTACTGATACTTATTTGAGTATCCCATCGATTTAATGACCCTTAGACTTATTCCATGTACGTTATTTTATAAGAAATGTCTTTCAATATATCTTTTTTTCATTTTATGACTACTTTAGTGCGAATGATAACACCATATTAAATAACAGTCTTTCCAGTCCTAATGTCAAGTTTCATAATTTGGGTGTATTTCGTGTTTAGTATTTCGCAGTAACATCGTCGTGTTCTTTAACGTGAAAACTGATAATTAACAAATTTTCTATAAAACTTGACATACACAAAAAAAAATTGGGTTTATTTCGTGTTTAGTATTTCGCAGTAACATCGTCGTGTTCTTTAACGTGAAAACTGATAATTAACAAATTTTCTATAAAACTTGACATACACAAAAAAAAATTTGGGTTTATTTCGTGTTTAGTATTTCGCAGTAACATCGTCGTGTTCTTTAACGTGAAAACTGATAATTAACAAATTTTCTATAAAACTTGACATACACAAAAAAAAATTGGGTTTATTTCGTGTTTAGTATTTCGCAGTAACATCGTCGTGTTCTTTAACGTGAAAACTGATAATTAACAAATTTTCTATAAAACTTGACATACACAAAAAAAAATTGGGTTTATTTCGTGTTTAGTATTTCGCAGTAACATCGTCATGTTCTTTAACGTGAAAACTGATAATTAACAAATTTTCTATAAAACTTGACATACACAAAAAAAATTTGGGTTTATTTCGTGTTTAGTATTTCGCAGTAACATCGTCATGTTCTTTAACGTGAAAACTGATAATTAACAAATTTTCTATAAAACTTGACATACACAAAAAAAATTTGGGTTTATTTCGTGTTTAGTATTTCGCAGTAACATCGTCATGTTCTTTAACGTGAAAACTGATAATTAACAAATTTTCTATAAAACTTGACATACACAAAAAAATTTTGGTTTATTTCGTGTTTAGTATTTCGCAGTAACATCGTCATGTTCTTTAACGTGAAAACTGATAATTAACAAATTTTCTATAAAACTTGACATACACAAAAAAAATTTGGGTTTATTTCGTGTTTAGTATTTCGCAGTAACATCGTCATGTTCTTTAACGTGAAAACTGATAATTAACAAATTTTCTATAAAACTTGACATACACAAAAAAAATTTGGGTTTATTTCGTGTTTAGTATTTCGCAGTAACATCGTCGTGTTCTTTAACGTGAAAACTGATAATTAACAAATTTTCTATAAAACTTGACATACACAAAAAAAATTTGGGTTTATTTCGTGTTTAGTATTTCGCAGTAACATCGTCGTGTTCTTTAACGTGAAAACTGATAATTAACAAATTTTCTATAAAACTTGACATACACAAAAAAAATTTGGGTTTATTTCGTGTTTAGTATTTCGCAGTAACATCGTCGTGTTCTTTAACGTGAAAACTGATAATTAACAAATTTTCTATAAAACTTGACATACACAAAAAAAATTGGGTTTATTTCGTGTTTAGTATTTCGCAGTAACATCGTCGTGTTCTTTAACGTGAAAACTGATAATTAACAAATTTTCTATAAAACTTGACATACACAAAAAAAATTGGGTTTATTTCGTGTTTAGTATTTCGCAGTAACATCGTCGTGTTCTTTAACGTGAAAACTGATAATTAACAAATTTTCTATAAAACTTGACATACACAAAAAAAAATGTGGGTTTATTTCGTGTTTAGTATTTCGCAGTAACATCGTCGTGTTCTTTAACGTGAAAACTGATAATTAACAAATTTTCTATAAAACTTGACATACACAAAAAAAATTTGGGTTTATTTCGTGTTTAGTATTTCGCAGTAACATCGTCGTGTTCTTTAACGTGAAAACTCATAATTAACAAATTTTCTATAAAACTTGACATACACAAAAAAAAATTTGGGTTTATTTCGTGTTTAGTATTTCGCAGTAACATCGTCGTGTTCTTTAACGTGAAAACTGATAATTAACAAATTTTCTATAAAACTTGACATACACAAAAAAAAATTGGGTTTATTTCGTGTTTAGTATTTCGCAGTAACATCGTCGTGTTCTTTAACGTGAAAACTGATAATTAACAAATTTTCTATAAAACTTGACATACACAAAAAAAAATTGGGTTTATTTCGTGTTTAGTATTTCGCAGTAACATCGTCATGTTCTTTAACGTGAAAACTGATAATTAACAAATTTTCTATAAAACTTGACATACACAAAAAAAAATTGGGTTTATTTCGTGTTTAGTATTTCGCAGTAACATCGTCATGTTCTTTAACGTGAAAACTGATAATTAACAAATTTTCTATAAAACTTGACATACACAAAAAAAATTTGGGTTTATTTCGTGTTTAGTATTTCGCAGTAACATCGTCATGTTCTTTAACGTGAAAACTGATAATTAACAAATTTTCTATAAAACTTGACATACACAAAAAAAATTTGGGTTTATTTCGTGTTTAGTATTTCGCAGTAACATCGTCATGTTCTTTAACGTGAAAACTGATAATTAACAAATTTTCTATAAAACTTGACATACACAAAAAAATTTGGGTTTATTTCGTGTTTAGTATTTCGCAGTAACATCGTCATGTTCTTTAACGTGAAAACTGATAATTAACAAATTTTCTATAAAACTTGACATACACAAAAAAAAATTTGGGTTTATTTCGTGTTTAGTATTTCGCAGTAACATCGTCATGTTCTTTAACGTGAAAACTGATAATTAACAAATTTTCTATAAAACTTGACATACACAAAAAAAATTTGGGTTTATTTCGTGTTTAGTATTTCGCAGTAACATCGTCGTGTTCTTTAACGTGAAAACTGATAATTAACAAATTTTCTATAAAACTTGACATACACAAAAAAAATTTGGGTTTATTTCGTGTTTAGTATTTCGCAGTAACATCGTCGTGTTCTTTAACGTGAAAACTGATAATTAACAAATTTTCTATAAAACTTGACATACACAAAAAACATTTGGGTTTATTTCGTGTTTAGTATTTCGCAGTAACATCGTCGTGTTCTTTAACGTGAAAACTGATAATTAACAAATTTTCTATAAAACTTGACATACACAAAAAAAATTGGGTTTATTTCGTGTTTAGTATTTCGCAGTAACATCGTCGTGTTCTTTAACGTGAAAACTGATAATTAACAAATTTTCTATAAAACTTGACATACACAAAAAAAATTGGGTTTATTTCGTGTTTAGTATTTCGCAGTAACATCGTCGTGTTCTTTAACGTGAAAACTGATAATTAACAAATTTTCTATAAAACTTGACATACACAAAAAAAAATGTGGGTTTATTTCGTGTTTAGTATTTCGCAGTAACATCGTCGTGTTCTTTAACGTGAAAACTGATAATTAACAAATTTTCTATAAAACTTGACATACACAAAAAAAATTTGGGTTTATTTCGTGTTTAGTATTTCGCAGTAACATCGTCGTGTTCTTTAACGTGAAAACTGATAATTAACAAATTTTCTATAAAACTTGACATACACAAAAAAAATTGGGTTTATTTCGTGTTTAGTATTTCGCAGTAACATCGTCGTGTTCTTTAACGTGAAAACTGATAATTAACAAATTTTCTATAAAACTTGACATACACAAAAAAAATTGGGTTTATTTCGTGTTTAGTATTTCGCAGTAACATCGTCGTGTTCTTTAACGTGAAAACTGATAATTAACAAATTTTCTATAAAACTTGACATACACAAAAAAAATTTGGGTTTATTTCGTGTTTAGTATTTCGCAGTAACATCGTCGTGTTCTTTAACGTGAAAACTGATAATTAACAAATTTTCTATAAAACTTGACATACACAAAAAAAATTTGGGTTTATTTCGTGTTTAGTATTTCGCAGTAACATCGTCGTGTTCTTTAACGTGAAAACTGATAATTAACAAATTTTCTATAAAACTTGACATACACAAAAAAAATTTGGGTTTATTTCGTGTTTAGTATTTCGCAGTAACATCGTCGTGTTCTTTAACGTGAAAACTGATAATTAACAAATTTTCTATAAAACTTGACATACACAAAAAAATGTGGGTTTATTTCGTGTTTAGTATTTCGCAGTAACATCGTCGTGTTCTTTAACGTGAAAACTGATAATTAACAAATTTTCTATAAAACTTGACATACACAAAAAAAATTTGGGTTTATTTCGTGTTTAATATTTCGCAGTAACATCGTCGTGTTCTTTAACGTGAAAACTGATAATTAACAAATTTTCTATAAAACTTGACATACACAAAAAAAAATTGGGTTTATTTCGTGTTTAGTATTTCGCAGTAACATCGTCGTGTTCTTTAACGTGAAAACTGATAATTAACAAATTTTCTATAAAACTTGACATACACAAAAAAAAATTTGGGTTTATTTCGTGTTTAGTATTTCGCAGTAACATCGTCGTGTTCTTTAACGTGAAAACTGATAATTAACAAATTTTCTATAAAACTTGACATACACAAAAAAAATTTGGGTTTATTTCGTGTTTAGTATTTCGCAGTAACATCGTCGTGTTCTTTAACGTGAAAACTGATAATTAACAAATTTTCTATAAAACTTGACATACACAAAAAAAATTTGGGTTTATTTCGTGTTTAGTATTTCGCAGTAACATCGTCGTGTTCTTTAACGTGAAAACTGATAATTAACAAATTTTCTATAAAACTTGACATACACAAAAAAAATTTGGGTTTATTTCGTGTTTAGTATTTCGCAGTAACATCGTCGTGTTCTTTAACGTGAAAACTGATAATTAACAAATTTTCTATAAAACTTGACATACACAAAAAAAAATTTGGGTTTATTTCGTGTTTAGTATTTCGCAGTAACATCGTCGTGTTCTTTAACGTGAAAACTGATAATTAACAAATTTTCTATAAAACTTGACATACACAAAAAAAATTTGGGTTTATTTCGTGTTTAGTATTTCGCAGTAACATCGTCGTGTTCTTTAACGTGAAAACTGATAATTAACAAATTTTCTATAAAACTTGACATACACAAAAAAAATTTGGGTTTATTTCGTGTTTAGTATTTCGCAGTAACATCGTCGTGTTCTTTAACGTGAAAACTGATAATTAACAAATTTTCTATAAAACTTGACATACACAAAAAAAATTTGGGTTTATTTCGTGTTTAGTATTTCGCAGTAACATCGTCGTGTTCTTTAACGTGAAAACTGATAATTAACAAATTTTCTATAAAACTTGACATACACAAAAAAAATTTGGTATTTATTTCGTGTTTAGTATTTCGCAGTAACATCGTCGTGTTCTTTAACGTGAAAACTGATAATTAACAAATTTTCTATAAAACTTGACATACACAAAAAAAATTTGGGTTTATTTCGTGTTTAGTATTTCGCAGTAACATCGTCGTGTTCTTTAACGTGAAAACTGATAATTAACAAATTTTCTATAAAACTTGACATACACAAAAAAAAATTTGGGTTTATTTCGTGTTTAGTATTTCGCAGTAACATCGTCGTGTTCTTTAACGTGAAAACTGATAATTAACAAATTTTCTATAAAACTTGACATACACAAAAAAAATTTGGGTTTATTTCGTGTTTAGTATTTCGCAGTAACATCGTCGTGTTCTTTAACGTGAAAACTGATAATTAACAAATTTTCTATAAAACTTGACATACACAAAAAAAAATTTGGGTTTATTTCGTGTTTAGTATTTCGCAGTAACATCGTCGTGTTCTTTAACGTGAAAACTGATAATTAACAAATTTTCTATAAAACTTGACATACACAAAAAAAATTTGGGTTTATTTCGTGTTTAGTATTTCGCAGTAACATCGTCGTGTTCTTTAACGTGAAAACTGATAATTAACAAATTTTCTATAAAACTTGACATACACAAAAAAAATTTGGGTTTATTTCGTGTTTAGTATTTCGCAGTAACATCGTCGTGTTCTTTAACGTGAAAACTGATAATTAACAAATTTTCTATAAAACTTGACATACACAAAAAAAATTTGGGTTTATTTCGTGTTTAGTATTTCGCAGTAACATCGTCGTGTTCTTTAACGTGAAAACTGATAATTAACAAATTTTCTATAAAACTTGACATACACAAAAAAAATTTGGGTTTATTTCGTGTTTAGTATTTCGCAGTAACATCGTCGTGTTCTTTAACGTGAAAACTGATAATTAACAAATTTTCTATAAAACTTGACATACACAAAAAAAATGTGGGTTTATTTCGTGTTTAGTATTTCGCAGTAACATCGTCGTGTTCTTTAACGTGAAAACTGATAATTAACAAATTTTCTATAAAACTTGACATACACAAAAAAAAATTTGGGTTTATTTCGTGTTTAGTATTTCGCAGTAACATCGTCGTGTTCTTTAACGTGAAAACTGATAATTAACAAATTTTCTATAAAACTTGACATACACAAAAAAAATTTGGGTTTATTTCGTGTTTAGTATTTCGCAGTAACATCGTCGTGTTCTTTAACGTGAAAACTGATAATTAACAAATTTTCTATAAAACTTGACATACACAAAAAAAATTTGGGTTTATTTCGTGTTTAGTATTTCGCAGTAACATCGTCGTGTTCTTTAACGTGAAAACTGATAATTAACAAATTTTCTATAAAACTTGACATACACAAAAAAAATTTGGGTTTATTTCGTGTTTAGTATTTCGCAGTAACATCGTCGTGTTCTTTAACGTGAAAACTGATAATTAACAAATTTTCTATAAAACTTGACATACACAAAAAAAATTTGGGTTTATTTCGTGTTTAGTATTTCGCAGTAACATCGTCGTGTTCTTTAACGTGAAAACTGATAATTAACAAATTTTCTATAAAACTTGACATACACAAAAAAAATTTGGGTTTATTTCGTGTTTAGTATTTCGCAGTAACATCGTCGTGTTCTTTAACGTGAAAACTGATAATTAACAAATTTTCTATAAAACTTGACATACACAAAAAAAATTTGGGTTTATTTCGTGTTTAGTATTTCGCAGTAACATCGTCGTGTTCTTTAACGTGAAAACTGATAATTAACAAATTTTCTATAAAACTTGACATACACAAAAAAAATTTGGGTTTATTTCGTGTTTAGTATTTCGCAGTAACATCGTCGTGTTCTTTAACGTGAAAACTGATAATTAACAAATTTTCTATAAAACTTGACATACACAAAAAAAATTTGGGTTTATTTCGTGTTTAGTATTTCGCAGTAACATCGTCGTGTTCTTTAACGTGAAAACTGATAATTAACAAATTTTCTATAAAACTTGACATACACAAAAAAAATTTGGGTTTATTTCGTGTTTAGTATTTCGCAGTAACATCGTCGTGTTCTTTAACGTGAAAACTGATAATTAACAAATTTTCTATAAAACTTGACATACACAAAAAAAATTTGGGTTTATTTCGTGTTTAGTATTTCGCAGTAACATCGTCGTGTTCTTTAACGTGAAAACTGATAATTAACAAATTTTCTATAAAACTTGACATACACAAAAAAAAATTTGGGTTTATTTCGTGTTTAGTATTTCGCAGTAACATCGTCGTGTTCTTTAACGTGAAAACTGATAATTAACAAATTTTCTATAAAACTTGACATACACAAAAAAAATTTGGGTTTATTTCGTGTTTAGTATTTCGCAGTAACATCGTCGTGTTCTTTAACGTGAAAACTGATAATTAACAAATTTTCTATAAAACTTGACATACACAAAAAAAATTTGGGTTTATTTCGTGTTTAGTATTTCGCAGTAACATCGTCGTGTTCTTTAACGTGAAAACTGATAATTAACAAATTTTCTATAAAACTTGACATACACAAAAAAAATTTGGGTTTATTTCGTGTTTAGTATTTCGCAGTAACATCGTCGTGTTCTTTAACGTGAAAACTGATAATTAACAAATTTTCTATAAAACTTGACATACACAAAAAAAATTTGGGTTTATTTCGTGTTTAGTATTTCGCAGTAACATCGTCGTGTTCTTTAACGTGAAAACTGATAATTAACAAATTTTCTATAAAACTTGACATACACAAAAAAAATTTGGGTTTATTTCGTGTTTAGTATTTCGCAGTAACATCGTCGTGTTCTTTAACGTGAAAACTGATAATTAACAAATTTTCTATAAAACTTGACATACACAAAAAAAATTTGGGTTTATTTCGTGTTTAGTATTTCGCAGTAACATCGTCGTGTTCTTTAACGTGAAAACTGATAATTAACAAATTTTCTATAAAACTTGACATACACAAAAAAAATTTGGGTTTATTTCGTGTTTAGTATTTCGCAGTAACATCGTCGTGTTCTTTAACGTGAAAACTGATAATTAACAAATTTTCTATAAAACTTGACATACACAAAAAAAATTTGGGTTTATTTCGTGTTTAGTATTTCGCAGTAACATCGTCGTGTTCTTTAACGTGAAAACTGATAATTAACAAATTTTCTATAAAACTTGACATACACAAAAAAAATTTGGGTTTATTTCGTGTTTAGTATTTCGCAGTAACATCGTCGTGTTCTTTAACGTGAAAACTGATAATTAACAAATTTTCTATAAAACTTGACATACACAAAAAAAAATTTGGGTTTATTTCGTGTTTAGTATTTCGCAGTAACATCGTCGTGTTCTTTAACGTGAAAACTGATAATTAACAAATTTTCTATAAAACTTGACATACACAAAAAAAATTTGGGTTTATTTCGTGTTTAGTATTTCGCAGTAACATCGTCGTGTTCTTTAACGTGAAAACTGATAATTAACAAATTTTCTATAAAACTTGACATACACAAAAAAAATTTGGGTTTATTTCGTGTTTAGTATTTCGCAGTAACATCGTCGTGTTCTTTAACGTGAAAACTGATAATTAACAAATTTTCTATAAAACTTGACATACACAAAAAAAATTTGGGTTTATTTCGTGTTTAGTATTTCGCAGTAACATCGTCGTGTTCTTTAACGTGAAAACTGATAATTAACAAATTTTCTATAAAACTTGACATACACAAAAAAAATTTGGGTTTATTTCGTGTTTAGTATTTCGCAGTAACATCGTCGTGTTCTTTAACGTGAAAACTGATAATTAACAAATTTTCTATAAAACTTGACATACACAAAAAAAATTTGGGTTTATTTCGTGTTTAGTATTTCGCAGTAACATCGTCGTGTTCTTTAACGTGAAAACTGATAATTAACAAATTTTCTATAAAACTTGACATACACAAAAAAAAATTTGGGTTTATTTCGTGTTTAGTATTTCGCAGTAACATCGTCGTGTTCTTTAACGTGAAAACTGATAATTAACAAATTTTCTATAAAACTTGACATACACAAAAAAAAATTTGGGTTTATTTCGTGTTTAGTATTTCGCAGTAACATCGTCGTGTTCTTTAACGTGAAAACTGATAATTAACAAATTTTCTATAAAACTTGACATACACAAAAAAAATTTGGGTTTATTTCGTGTTTAGTATTTCGCAGTAACATCGTCGTGTTCTTTAACGTGAAAACTGATAATTAACAAATTTTCTATAAAACTTGACATACACAAAAAAATCTAATATGTAAATGAATAATAAATTTGACGTGTTCTTACCTCTTTTCGTAACAAATAAATACCGTTTTAAAATAGGTACCTGCAAACAGAAAAGTGGGATAACTCGCTGACATTAACAGTTTAAGTATCTTTCTTTTTAAACATCTGTTTAGAACTCTTAAAATAATTGAACAGAATACTTATTATATTAATCCTATATTAATACATAGATCAAATTGTTAAATATTTCATTCGATAGTTCTCAAAAGTGCCCTCTTAGGTTTTTTTATGTTTCTCCATATTTATTATTGTTACGATTTAACAAATCACTTGGTTGATAGTGGAACTCGTGCATTTTAAAAATTCGAACGAAATTATTTTTCATTTCTGCAGTTACATTCGCGACAAGGGCAAAGTTATTGATTAAATAAAACATTGCGAATACATTAAAGTAACACAAATTAATTAATAGAACATTTATTGAAATAAATTTAAAAAAATTAAATGCCGAAATAGAATAATGCAGTCATTCGAATAGTTTATTTATTTGCAATAGATTAAAAAGAAACTTTTCATTTACAAAAAACACACATTTTCACATAATGACTTTTAATTTATTTTTAAAAATTCGGAATTTAGTTTTTTCTATTTATTTAACGATACGACAATCTGCGTTATTTGAGGCGAAAAGAGATTTAAAAAAAACACGTAAAGTTCTCTAATCCTTTACATGTTTGTTTTTGCGTATTTTAAGTGTTTTAGCAATCCCATTTGAAAATTTGTTTTAAAATATAGTGTGCCCTATTTGCAAAAAGTATGTCCGATTTGTTAAAAGATTTAGTTTTTTAAATCTGCCTTGGAGAAATATTAAATGTTCACTATAGTTGAAAATTCTGTTAATTTCCAATATCTTTTATAATCTATTACTCTTTTTATTAGTTTGTCATTCTTCTTTGTATGGCTTACAATCACGATAAAACATCGGATGCGGGACTCTAATCGGGCGAACGGGCACTATGATCTAGTCGGGCGAACGGGCACTATGATCTAGTCGGGCGAACGGACACTATGATCTAGTCGGGCGAACGGGCACTATGATCTAGTCGGGCGAACGAACACTATGATCTAGTCGGGCGAACGGGCACTATGATCTAGTCGGGCGAACGGACACTATGATCTAGTCGGGCGAACGAACACTATGATCTAGTCGGGCGAACGAACACTATGATCTAGTCGGGCGAACGAACACTATGATCTAGTCGGGCGAACGGGCACTATGATCTAGTCGGGCGAACGGGCACTATGATCTAGTCGGGCGAACGGACACTATGATCTAGTCGGGCGAACGGACACTATGATCTAGTCGAGCGAACGGACACTATGATCTAGTCGGGCGAACGGGCACTATGATCTAGTCGGGCGAACGGACACTATGATCTAGTCGGGCGAACGGACACTATGATCTAGTCGGGCGAACGGGCACTATGATCTAGTCGGGCGAACGGGCACTATGATCTAGTCGGGCGAACGGGCACTATGATCTAGTCGGGCGAACGGGCACTATGATCTAGTCGGGCGAACGGGCACTATGATCTAGTCGGGCGAACGGGCACTATGATCTAGTCGGGCGAACGGGCACTATGATCTAGTCGGGCGAACGGGCACTATGATCTAGTCGGGCGAACGGGCACTATGATCTAGTCGGGCGAACGGGCACTATGATCTAGTCGGGCGAACGGGCACTATGATCTAGTCGGGCGAACGGGCACTATGATCTAGTCGGGCGAACGGGCACTATGACCTAGTCGGACGAACGGGCACTATGATCTAGTCGGGCGAACGGGCACTATGATCTAGTCGGGCGAACGGGCACTATGATCTAGTCGGACGAACGGGCACTATGACCTAGTCGGACGAACGGGCACTATGATCTAGTCGGGCGAACGGGCACTATGACCTAGTCGGGCGAACGGGCACTATGACCTAGTCGGACGAACGGGCACTATGACCTAGTCGGACGAACGGGCACTATGATCTAGTCGGACGAACGGACACTATGATCTAGTCGGACATATGTAGATACTGAAATCCAAAGTGCAACAATATTTAACGTATATTAGTAGGTTACGCAAAATATAAGTTAGCAAACATGCACATGTATATCATGACTCGTACACTGTTAATTTTAATTACAATTATAAATTATTCTATTTACCATACATTCATTTTTATAAGTGTTAGTTCATCTGAGCACTGTACACAATGATTTCTTTATTGTTATATTAAAATATTGATATCGCGTCTTGGGATTTTACTCGAGATTTACTTGATATATGAATTTTTCAATTGTATTCGCGGGCAGATTATTTATTTAGTCTATTTCTTGCGAAAGGTTTGCTTGCCTCATTGTTATAAGCACACCTTCGATTCGTTAAGGAAGCGGTTGCCACAGACGTATAGCCAATGTTTTTTATTCAACACACGAAGCTCCTTTTATTCGACGAAACTATTAATGCCTTCATTAGTTGTTCAATATCTGGTGATCGTTTAATCGGGTCTGGTCCATTTTGCTTTCTTTGTCATAAGCATTCGAATAAAACGTACAGTTTACCTTTTTATCGCTTCGTTGTCGTGGAAACGAGGTGCAAAAAAAACGGGAACGTTGTACAAGGAAAACGAAATGTTATTCCAATAAAAGTCTGCATTGAGTTCAATGCTGTGGTTTTGAAAGCTTTTGTTTTGCTACTGTTCAGAATCGATATTTTCTACACTTATAACTATCAATACTCAAGATGGAGAACTAATAATAGCAATTTAGAAAAACTATTCTCTTTTTTTTCTATAATTTAGCATTAGCTGTACGTAATTGGCGTTGCCCGGGAATATTTTTACTTTCATTTTTGTTTCGCTTTATTTTTTTTCAGTTTGCATTTTGTTTCGTTTTATTTTTGTATTTGTCTTTTACCAAATTATTTATCAAATAGGAATTTGTATTTTACCAAATTATTTTTAAATAAGAATTTGAAGATTAAATTTAATTATTATGGTATTGTTTGGTCATTTAATTAGTAATCGAAACAAATTGTTATCAAACTAGAACCAACTTTTAAGTTTATGTTGTTTTAATCTTTCAATCTTTTAATTAAATCAGGATTTTCTAAGAATTCAAAGCCAGCTTTAATACTTTCAATTTCGAAGTGTCACAAAGTAATTCTTTTTTTATTTAAACTTATATAAAAGACCAAAATAGCTGAAGAAACCTAAACGCATTCGGGCAGATTTAATTTCGTAATTATATTATTTTAAATATAAGATTTTAAATGTTTCATTTTATTGTACGCTATTGCATTGTTATTTCAATAAATATTCGATTAATCTTACAAATAAAGTGAAGACGTTTTCCCCTGTATCTTTGACGAGTGTAAGAATAAAACCACATGCATCATAGGGTACTAAACTCACCACTCTATTCAGCTTATTCACTCCAGCGTGTTTCAAGAAATTTATGATTATTTTCACCATCTAACAATAAATATTAATTTTAGACCGAAACATCCTCCATACAGATGGTAGCAAACAGTTTTCTTTAACATTTCCCTTCTTCCACCATCTATCCCACTTAGCGCCGGTAAATAAATTACATCGAATAATTTATACAATGATCACCGTAATTTTTTTCATTTCATTTTAACAATTTCATACATAATATCAGATTCTGTAAATTAATGAATAAACCCTCCCTCATACTCCTTGCTAATTCCAGAATATCGGATTACATAAAATTATTTACTGTCCTTCGTTACTTACAACTATTAGCAATACACTTCAACTCATTCCGGAATTTAAGAATTAAATAAACGAACGAATTCAGGTAATATTGTACATTGATTCAAAATGGCGTCACGTACTTATCAATGTCATCAAGTAAATCAATTTCAGCTACGAATCTTCCATTGTTACATGTATATTTTTCTTCGTCCTATACATGTTGCCATAAACACTTTGGCATTTAGATACATAACACTTTTAAAGCTCCTAACTCAATTCAAAACAAAACAACGTAAAACGAATAGAGTTCTTCTGTTAAAAACATCCAATTGCTCATAG
>OY744519.1:28747396-28749896 GCA_963556195.1 Sepiola atlantica | reverse complement strand
ATATAGATATATAGATAAATATAGATATATAGGTATAGATATATAGATAGATATAGATATGTATATATATTATTGGTGTGCGTGATGCCAATCCGTGGAAACTTGAAAACAAATTCACAATACTCATTATATTAATTAGTTAATAGTCAAATAGCGTTTCAAATAATATACTATATACTGCTTAACTTCTGATTCTGTTCCTATGTTGCCTGCTAAATTACTAGTGTGTTACCGTGCACATCGTTTTGAAGTGTACGATGAAATTTCTTAAATCTTGCCGCTTAAATCATGTAGCTCCCTGTTATATCTTTATCCGAATTTCTAAAATTAAATGTAGAAATTCGTTGACAGTCTAACGTGTATTTTTACAAGATAAAATCCCTTTTAACTCCGATTCTTATAATTCGTTGCGGAGTAAATATCTTTTACTCTGGACTATGGTTTCGAAAGAATTTTTCTTTCTTTCAGAAACTAAGTTTTTCAAAGTTTTTGTCTAATGGCGATATTTTCACCCTCAATAAAACCACTTCTTTGTATAATAAATATTTGCAGAATTTGATTACTAAGAAGTTTGGCACTAGAGCATATTCGGATAAACATATATTTAATTATTCGTCTTATGCTCTATCCAATACTGAAAAATGTGTATTGTCTGCCGGCTTAGAATTTTGCATTCCCCTCTCCACGTTGATAAAATCCATTTACGCCATATTCTATCAATGTTGGGTTCTGCACAACATGAACTTGGAACATGGTTAGTTGATATTCTTAAACCCGTACTTACTTTTTATTCGGCCTACTGTATCTCTGATTCCTTTCAATTTGTAGATTATATACACAAATTATCTATCTCAAAGGATACCGAGTTCTTGGCTTTCTTTTACATTAATAGTCTGTTTACCAGTGTACCAATGGATGAAACCATTGGTATATGTGCAGATTATCTTTACCGTGGCCCCTTAAAATCTGCACAATTCTCTGAACGAATTTTTGTTGAAGAGATAGATCTTGCTACTAAATCAGTTTCCTTTAGTTTTAACAATATAAGGTATCGGCAAATTGATGGTATAGCCATGGGTCCATCGTTAGTCAACATTTTCGTTGGATTTTTGGAAAACCAATTATTTGCGTTGATGACACTTTTGTTTGCTTTGCTTCACGGAGTGATGCTGAAAAGTTTCTTCGTCTTCTGTGTGACTTGCATCCATCGTTGCAATTTACTATGGAGGTCGAGGATCTTGGGTTAGTGTCTTAAGCTGGTTTAACGGTTGAAACCTGTATATAGAAAGTCAACCTTTATAGATTTTTCTAAATTCGTTATCCCTATACCCTAAGTTAATAAAACTAAATCTTATTAGTACCCTTACTCATCGAGCACTTATGATTTGTTCCCCAACTCGACTCGATGCGGAACTTTGTGAAATTACCAATATTTTTCTTGCCAATGGATATTCTATCAATATCATAAAAAGCACCGTTGCACGCTAAGTTGCTATATTTAATGGTGACAAATTTCACGATGTCCTATCTATTTGAAACTTCCATGGTTACGTTCCGATGGCCTTGACATTACCAAATGGATTTCTTCTACTCTACGCTGTTTTGTTGTTCTTGGCCTTTTGGCTAAGATCAAAGTGTAGTATCTGTTCCGATGGATACTGCACCTCATAGACTGGTATTGTCTTGGCCTTCGGGGCTTGATTTACGCCTGTCTATGGGTCTGTCCTGTGCAGTTCTAGGAGGTCCACCCTCCCAGGCTTCGCCTCCCCTCTTTGGGGAGGAGTAAGTTTATTGCTTACTGCATGAGGCACCCCTACCGGGGAATGCCAACGGGGCTGCCCAGGCAATTTTTAAACCCCACTTTCCCGACTCGACCTTGGGTCACATCTTACTTGTGAGAGTAAGATAAAAACTGGCCTTGTGCCTAACTCCTGGAGAGGAGTATATCAATACTCTGCGCTGTTTTCCAGCAACCATGCCGAGTAGTTTACACGACTCGGACCCTTTTCTCTTCTTTACGTAAAGATGTTTTGAGAGCCATTCAAAAGAATTTCGTTGTTTATAAATTCCTATATTAGTGTGGAGCTGATTACATTGGCAAGACATCCCAAAGATTAGAAATGACAATATCCCAACATATACCACGTGACATTCGTTTAGACAAGGTTTCTAGATCATCCGGGAACTTTCAAGCACATGAATCTGCCATCGGTAATTACCTGGTTTGTACAAATACTTGTTCTCACCAGTATTCCGATGGGTGGTTTTCTGTTTTACACAGTGCTAGGTCGAACTACCATCTCAATATTATTGAGGCGTTAGTTATTAACAATTCTCGACCTAGCCTGTGTAGACAAAAGATTTTGAAACATCAGTTGATTCAAATCCCCCATAACGTTGAGAGATTTAACCCTTTTTTTTCTTCTGTCAATTGATTTCTCCAAATGAAACAATTTCCCCCTTATTTCTCATCCGATGTTCTTAGTTTTTAATTTAGCAT
>OY744519.1:28714012-28747196 GCA_963556195.1 Sepiola atlantica | reverse complement strand
GTGTTGTTGTGGGCGTAGAGTCTTTGTTTAAAAGATCCTTGGGTCATTCCGATGTATATATCCTCCCTTTTGGTATCCACCCCGGATATAACCTTGGCTTCGTAAACAACGGAGCTGACTGTGCAACGGGGATTGGGTGAATTAGTTGGTGGTTTGGAGGTCAGAATGGATCCCACGGACTGAAAACATGAATAGCTAGTTTTTACTGTATTTCTGTTAAAAAGTGTATGGAGATTATTTGATAGCGGGAAGTGCTTGTCTATTGATTTGAGAAATTGCTTACCTACGCTATATTTGACGCTGAGAGAATAAGGGGGTGGGGGGCGAACCAGATAATATTTGTGTATTGCGTCTGTGTTGACCGGTGGATTGGTTGGGTATGTAGAATATTTTTTCGTTATAACCGCTCTCAAGGAGGGCATTGTTGTAATACGGGGTGGCTTGTTGGAAAATCTCAGGTGTGGATGAAAGGCCGGTCAACACAGACGCAAAATCAATAAATATTTATAATTTTATCATTAGTACTACCAATGGAAAATGTTGTTTTAAATAAAAAAAAATTTAAAAAACAATTGAAAGAATCGTTTTTGTCATCGGAAAATAGGCACAAATTTTTCCCATTCCAATACTCCAAACATTTGTTCAAAATATTTTTCTATTTTTGGTTAATCATCCCAACACTGATATTGATATTAAAAAAGTGAATGTTCTGTGCAACCTTTTATGGGTTGATTTGGGAATATAGTTTTTAAAAAAAGGGAGATAACCCAAAGTGGCATAAGAAACAATAAAAATCAAAAACTACTGTTTATTCCTCGTTCGGTCCGGCTTGATGTCACTTAACTTTGATTATATTCCTGTTTCTTTCATCAGCGATGAATAAAATACCGCCATTACTTTGTTCTAAATTTGTGCCATCGATTGAACACTTGTAAACGAACTTGACGATGTGATGGCGGCTGACAGCCATGATCGACAATTGAGTCCCGCCTTGCTTCCTAATCCACCTCCTTGGTTGACACAGAAGAAACCCAACAAAAGTGAACAGATTGGTCACGTAGACATTTGAAATTCACTTTCTACTGATCGGACAAGGAAATTAAAAGCATATCCCCCCCCCCCCCAAAGCACGGTGTTGCATAGGATATCATTCGGAGAAACTCGTTCAAATTCTGACAATTTTGTTTCCCTTTATACACATGAATTTTGTTCTAAAAATACTTTGTGTGGATTTCGATAAGTATTATCTTATATATATATATATATATATATATATATATATATGAAGAGTTCGACACGCAAAACGCGATAAATCCAATTCGTTTAAATTGATACCTTAAACAATAAAAAGACGAATATATTAAATCTAAACTTCGAATTAAAGCTGATTTTAATTGAAATCAAAAACAAATTACCTCGGAATCATATTATGCAAGACATAGTTTAGTTGAAATGCAACACTTTTTGTAAGGACAATTTCGGGATTTTAAAAGTGGCGTTTATCGCGTTTTGCATTCGAACTCTTCATATATATATATATATATATATATATATATATATATATATATATATATACCTCAATGTCTGTGTGTATGATGTTGGTGTGTTTCCTATAGAAAGAAAGGTTAGAGAATCTACATAAAGTCTAAAAATGTATTCTTGTGTAAAATTTACCGGGGAAACCAATGGAAGTGGTCCTGAATCTCTTCATGCACCCCTAAGGGGGCTATGAGGGCATAACCTCCTTAAAACTTTAAATATATCCAATTATTATGAAATTTATACTATATCTATGAAATTGTCTGAGGTAGACAATGGAAGTGGTCTCAAATCTATAAGTGCCCTTTAACCTAAGTGAGCTATGAGGATCGAACCTCCTTTAAAATTTCAAATATATCCTATTTTGATGAAATTTATATCATATGTATAAAATTTCCCGGTGAAGACAATGGAAATGGTCCTGAATCTCTACGTTACCCTCTGTGTCGAATATCTACGTGCCCCCACCCCTAAGTGACCTATGGGAACAGAACCTCCTTCAAACTTAAAATACGTACATCTATTTTTTATCGGTGTTATTTTAAAAGTCGACTAAACAAATGTCTAAATTGTTTAGTTGGGATAGTATCAAATCGAAAACATCGAGTGTGTGGGTTCGATTCTACTCCCCGATTTTTTTTAAAATAAAATTATATGAAATCAAAGAATATATATATTTCTTTAATATCATAAAATGTAAGTGTATAATTTTGGTATATTTAGTACGTAACCACCCCTCTCTCTCTCTCTCTCTTTCTCTCTCTCTCTCTCTTTCTCTCTCTCTCTATCGCCCTCTCTTTCTCTCTCTCTCTCTATCGCCCTCTCTTTCTCTCTCTCTCTCTCTCTATCGCCCTCTCTTTCTCTCTCTCTCTCTCTCTCTCTATCGCCCTCTCTCTCTCTATCGCCCTCTCTCTCTCTCTCTATCGCCCTCTCTATCGCCCTCTCTCTCTATCGCCCTCTCTCTCTCTATCGCCCTCTCTCTCTCTATCGCCCCCTCTCTCTCTCGCGCGCGCGCTCTCTTTCTATCGCCCCCTCTTTCTCTCTCTATCGCCCCCTCTTTCTCTCTCTATCGCCCCCTCTCTCTCTCTCTATCGCCCTCTCTTTCTTTCTCTCTATCGCCCTCTCTTTCTTTCTCTCTATCGCCCTCTCTTTCTCTCTCTCTATCGCCCTCTCTTTCTCTCTCTCTATCGCCCTCTCTTTCTCTCTCTCTCTGTCGCCCTCTCTCTCTCTCTCACTCTTTCTCTCTCTCTTTCTTTCTCTTTATCGCTCTCGATATATATAGATCTATCTATCCATATATGTATATATTTATGTGTATATATATATATATATGTGTGTGTGCGTATGTGTATTGTTGTTGTTTTTATCTACCTCCCACAGCGGTAAGATTTCACACAAGGTCGGGGAAGTGGGATTGAAAAGCCAGCACCCTAGAAGAAGAGAACTCTGACCTACAAAAATAATGACTGTCCAGCCCTGGCGATATTCCCGGTAATGGCGCCTCAGCCGATGAGCAATAAACTTACCCCTTCCCAAAGGGTGAGAAGGCAAGGCCTGGGAGAGTAACACTGCAAAGGACAATACCTCACACTATTGGAATCGAGGCCCGAAGACCAAGACAGGACCGGTCTACAGAGTGTAGCATCCATCGGAACAGATACTACACTCTGATCTTAGTCAAAAGCCATGGAATAATTTACATGTATATTCATATTAATATGTATATATTTATGCATCATTGCATATATATATATATATATATATATATATATATATATATATATATATATAATGTGTGTGTGTGTATATATATATATAGGTATATATTTATATTCATGTGTATATATTTATGTACATGTATGTATATATTTATGTGTATATATTTATGTACATGTGTATATATATTTATGTGTATATATTTATATTCATGTGTATATAATTATGTACATGTATGTATATATTTATGTACATGTATTATATATTTATGTACATGTATGTATATATTTAAGTGTATATATATTTCAGTTTATATATTTATGTACAAGTATGTATATATTTATATATATGTGTATGTATATATATTTATATATATGTGTATGTATTTATATTTATGTACATGTATATATTTATGTGCATGTATGTATATATTTATGTGCATATATTTATATATAACAAGGGGCAATACCCTCTGTTTCTGTGCATATCTGTCCCTAAAAACGAAGACATACTAGGGAGTGTACTTCAAATATAAACGTATTCACATGTACAATTTGCATGTGAACATAATGGAAGAACTTCTGCATCTCTAGCTTCCCCTTAAATGAGCTGATGACACTTTTCTAACATGTTACACGATGAAATTATTCTATTAATAAGCCTTAGTTCGGGAGTATTAAGATATATCTGAATAGCTGAGTGGGTAAAATATCTAGCTGACAACATGAAGCTCACTGTTTAAGTAAACTCTCCTTCTATATGACTTTTCAGATGATTCTATCCCGCACTCCAACCTGGACAACGCCGGCTAACCCTGCTAGTCTTATATATATATGGAGTAAGGTACACGATAATTCATGAAAAAGAAATGTGGTGGACAAAATGTGTGAAAAGGACAAACAGAAAACAAGTTACTGTGCAGGAGAAAAAACTGGAGATTTTGACCGGTTTCGTTCTGTTTCTGAAGACGTTCTCCAACAGAACGAACCCGGTCAAAATCTCTTGTTTTTGTTTTTCTCCTGCATTTTAACTTGTTTTCCGTTTGTCATTTTTCAATATATATATATATATAGAGAGAGAGAGAGAGAGAGAGAGTCTGTGTGTGTGTGTTTCCTATAGAAAGATTAGAGAATCTGCATAAAAAACTAAAAGTGTATTCTTATGTAAAATCTTTAGGGAAGAACAATGGAAGTGGTTCTGAATCTCTAAGTGCCCTCCGAATTTCCTGACATTTATATCATATTTATAAAAAATTCTTTACAGGAGACAATGTGCCGAATTTCTACGTGCCCGCCCCCAAGTGAGCTATGGGAGCAAACCATCGTAAAAATTTCAAATTCGTATATACGATTTTAATGAAATTTAAACCATACTTATAAGACATTAATTCAGAGTTTCCCAAAATCTCATCTTCTTCCGACTATATTAGGGGCGAAACGACGGGAGGGGTCAGTAAAAAATAATGTATATGGTTGAAAGAGCATAGTGGAAAGAGACATAGCGTTCCTCATTCAATCCCGAACAACGTCGAGTCTTCCTGCTAGTTGTATTATAAATTATTCTGAGACAGTAGCAAACTGTTTATTTCGACTATCTGAACATGCTTGTGAAGTTAAGGGACAAATGATAGCTTTAAAATGTTAAGTTGTGCTTATTTAACTTTCGATTAACAAGTATTATAATTCATATATACCAGCAGAAAGACTCGACATCGGTCGGAGTTGAATAAAGGAACACTACTATGTCATTTTTGAAAACTGAATTAGTGTCTTATACATACTGTTTTAAATTTTGTTAAAATCAGATATACGTATTACTATTAGATGTTTTTAGGTGGTTCTAACCACATAGCTACTTAAGAGGAGGCACATGGTCTTTCGGCGAAACTTCAAATATATTCTATTTCGATGAAATTCAAATCATATCAATAAAATTACCAAAGAAAGACAATGGAAGTGGTCCCAAATTACTAAGTGCCTGTTAAAGACGGCTATGGGGAATAAACTTCATTGAAACTTCAAATATATTCTATTTTGATGAAATTCAAATCATATCAATAAAATTACCAAAGAAAGACAATGGAAGTGTACCAGAACCTTGAAAGACACTTAAAGGTTGTGGTGCACTTCCATTGTCTTTCTTTGGTAATTTTATTGATATGATTTGAATTTCATCAAAATAGAATATATTTGAAGTTTCAAGGAAGTTTATTCCCCATAGCCGTCTTTAACAGGCACTTAGTAATTTGGGACCACTTCCATTGTCTTCTCTGGTAAATCTTAGATTTAAATACACTTTTGGTTATTATGTAGATTCTCTAATCTTTCTTTTTATAAGGAACACACATATACAGGGTGTCTCAAAAAATGTACTCACTCGTAGAATGACGAGAAAACTTTTATTTATGAACATAGAGTGAAATGAAATAGCATCGAATACATGAGACAGATGTAATTGAAGAATCATGTTTGCAAATGTTCAAACTGATGACCATTATTGTTCAAACAAAGCTGATAACGCGCACCAAGAGATTCGCAAACGTCGCGAAACATGTCATTAGGAATATCACGACAGTGTCTTTCAATTTCCAATTTCAATGCATCAATTGTCCTTGGTTTGTTGCCATAAACTTTGTCTTTTAAGTATCCCCACAAAAAAAAGTCCATGGGTGTTAGGTCTGGGGAACGCGCAGGGTATTCATTGGGGCCCCTTCGTCCAATTCATGTGTCAGGAAACACTGCATCGAGGTAAGCTCGTACATCGCGATGGTAGTGGGGAGGAGCTCCATCTTGCTGAAAGTAAATAATTTGTGGGCCAACAAATTCCTGAAGCAAGTTGAGGTAGCTCTCACCATTGACAGTTTCGTTGAAAAAGAAAGGTCCTATGATGCCCAATGCGGATATCCCACACCACACTGTTACTCCTGGTAAGTTTACATGGTGTTCACTTGTTACGTGAGGATTTGCAGGACACCAGTACGTGCAATTATGACGGTTAATGGTACCATTTAATTTGAAAATTGCTTCATCGCTCCACACAATTTTGTGTGCAAACTCGACATCTTCTGCACATTTTGCCAGGTACCATTCACAAAATTCGACTCTCCGGTCAGGATCGTCTTCGTTGAGAGCATGACACAGCCTTGGAATGTAGCATTTCCAATGCAGACGCTTCATTATGCGGTTGACGCTATCTTTTGAGATGTGGGTTTCCCGAGCAGTTTGGCGAAGTGATTTCTGTGGTGATCGAAGGAGTGTTTCCTGCACCTGCAGTTCTTTTTCAGGGGACGTAGATGTCCGTGGTCGTCCTGAACGTTGTTTGTTGGTATTCTGTACGGTTCCATCTGCTTCAAATTTGTCTCTGATGCGCGCAATGGTCCGGCGCGTGGGTGGCGGTTTTGCGAATTCCCTTGTGAACCGGCGTTGCACTTCAGTGGCGTTTTCGGTCTTCCAATAGCATTTCAGGACAAACTTTCTCTCTTCGAAACTAAGTTGATTTCCTGCCATGGCTTCATTAATTCAGAATATCTGAAACAAAAAAAAAAGAGTGAGTAAATTTATAATGGACATCAATTTGAACATTTGCGAACATGATTTTTCAATTACATTTGTTTCATGTAGCTATGAAGCTATTTCATTTCTCTCTATGTTCATAAATAAAGGTTTTCTCGTCATTCTAAGAGTGAGTACATTTTTTTGAGACACCCTGTAGAGACATTGACATCTCTCGATATAAAGTTGGGTATGTGTATGTATTTATATATTTATCTGTACAGGAACAATTAAAACAGTTTTTTTTTGTTTGTTTTTTTTTCAAACAAAACATAATTTTAGACCTAAAGTACATTTTAGCATGTATTTCTTTTTTTTTTAAAGCCTTAGAGAAACACCTTTTATGATTTTACATTTAGTATAATAGATTGGGTTCTCAATTCACCAGGGGCCATTTGTCACCACCAGTTATTTTGTCCTGATGTTTGACAAAATTCGGCTTTCCGGATAGGGCAGGAACGTTTCTGCCTCCGATCATTCTCCCAGGCATATTCTCCTCGTTTGCCTCCTCCTTTAGGGAGGATGTGTGTGTGTTGCATGTCGTCTGAGGTGCCCTCTTATGTGAGTGAGTGTTACGGGTCAGTATTTTTAATTGCCATCCAGAGTTCCCCTTTTTAGGAAGGTGGATTTTCATCCACATTAAAACCAATAGCATGACGTTTGCAGGTTAAACAAACAAGTATTTTCAGAGGATACGGTTTTTGTTGAAAGTTATCATTCATCTTTCGATGATGGCGATTTAACATTTTGGAATGCATTTACGTTCAATAATTATATAGACATTAAAACAACATTACTTTAAACTAAACTCCTCGGCCTAACAGTCACAGGTAACATGAATTGGAACAAATACATAGAAAACATTGCCAAAGAAAGTGGGCTCCCTCTACTGAGATAAAACTTCTCACACCTGACAGAATCCTATATCTCTACAAAGCCACAATCCGCCCCATGCATGGAGTATTGTTGTCACATCTGGACTGCTGCACCATCCACGAGTATTTCTCTCTTGGACAAGGTCCAAAAAAGAGTATCTAATCTAATAGGTCCATCACTATCCATCAAGCCCCAGCTCTTGTCCCATCACCGCAATGTTGCATCCTTGTGCTTGTTTTACAAGTACTTCAATGGAATGTGCTCCGATAAACTTGCTGCCCTTGTGCCCCTTCGACGTAAATACACTCGACCAATCTGACAATCAGCACAATCCCGCCCATTCACCGTGGAGGTCACCAGATGCCGGAGAGCCTTCTACTACAATAACTTTTTTTACTCAAGCTGCCAACTTTTGGAAACCCCTCCCTGCTCCCTGTTTCCCCGACTGTACAGAAATGCAGAAATTTAAAACTAATGTAAACAAGCATCTCGCTGAAAAGCTACCAATTTAGGATAACCCCCTAAACTTTCACCCTAATTCTCAGTAGCCCCTTACGTCTACAGTGGCAACTTACCCTTTTTTGGGGGGGGGGGAGACTAAGTTAAATATAGATATATATAGATATAGATAGATATAGATATATATATAGATAGATATATATATATAGATAGATATATATATAGATATATATAGATAGAGATAGAGATAGATATAGATAGATAATAAAAATGGAAATAATATTGCAACGTAATGCGAAATGAAAAAAAGGAAAAGTAAAAATATTATTTATGTATTTATCAACTTTTCGTATCTATTTCAAGACTTCCTCGGGATGATTGATTTGAAGAAATAACGCACAAGTTGCATAGTGACTTGACTCTGAAGGGGTCGCAAAGCTCGAAAACTTCGACGTGTTGATGTAAGCCATATATATTGTATTAGCAAGACTACCGGCGTTACCCGGGAGCATAAAAATAAATTAGAAAAGGTTAAAGAAAAAATGTGTGCAACATCTTTATATTAAAACTTCTATCTTTCCAGCTCACTCAATCCATCTAAATAGAGAGCATTTATCGCCATTAAGGCAGCTGTTTCGCCGTATCACGCTTCTTCAGTGTGACTAGACGTGGTAGGTGTTTTCACGCCGATTCGAAACCAGATCGGCAGATCATTAGCAGCTGTGATCAGCTGCTGAATTTTAGGTATGCATTCATGTGTGCATAGGTAGTATCGTTATTAAATGAAACGATTCATTTATCTTATAAATTGCTTTTTTTACTCGACTTTTACCCGTTTATTATCAACTATCACTAAGCTAACAAACCAACTAGCTGTACCATTTCGTTTTGCAGAGAATAAAATTCAGCAGTAACACTTAAACCTTTCACCTGTTCCCCTTTTGTTTAAATTGTATTTACTAACTTTATTTATTCTATTTTTGTGGTTTGTGACAGACATCCTTATAAACCTAACCAATAATACACCCGCCTCTGTTTTATGAAAACTATTCATTCATTTGTAACGATGTCTGTGGTGCATCTGCAAAGAAACAAACTCAGGCCGCCTAGCAAACCAGTTTTATTCAGCGAGCTTTCTCTTTTTGTCTGGCGCTCCCAACTGCTACAACTAACGTTTAACACGTGTGCGAAAAGCGGGGCAGATGCAGAAACAGAAATACAACGACCTCCAAAGACATTTTTCCTCGCCAGTATATATTCCCAGAACTATATGTAAGACACCTTAAAACTGCTATTTAGGGGAAAATATAAACTTGACAAATAAGTCCCGCGGACACAAGTTAAAACATCTCTCTCTCTCTCTTTCCCTCTCTCTCTCTCTCTCTCTCTCTCTCTCTCTCTCTCTATCTTTCCCCTCTCTCTCTCTCTATCTTTCCCCCTCTCTCTCTCTCTCTATCTTTCCCCCCTCTCTCTCTCTCTCTATCTTTCCCCTCTCTCTCTCTCTATCTTTCCCCTCTCTCTCTCTCTATCTTTCCCCTCTCTCTCTCTCTATCTTTCCCCTCTCTCTCTCTCTATCTTTCCCCTCTCTCTCTCTCTCTATCTTTCCCCTCTCTCTCTCTCTCTATCTTTCCCCTCTCTCTCTCTCTATCTTTCCCCTCTCTCTCTCTCTATCTTTCCCCTCTCTCTCTCTCTATCTTTCCCCTCTCTCTCTCTCTATCTTTCCCCTCTCTCTCTCTCTATCTTTCCCCTCTCTCTCTCTCTATCTTTCCCCTCTCTCTCTCTCTATCTTTCCCCTCTCTCTCTCTCTATCTTTCCCCTCTCTCTCTCTCTATCTTTCCCCTCTCTCTCTCTCTATCTTTCCCCTCTCTCTCTCTCTCTATCTTTCCCCTCTCTCTCTCTCTATCTTTCCCCTCTCTCTCTCTATCTTTCCCCTCTCTCTCTCTATCTTTCCCCTCTCTCTCTCTATCTTTCCCCTCTCTCTCTCTCTATATTTCCCCTCTCTCTCTCTCTATCTTTCCCCTCTCTCTCTCTCTATCTTTCCCCTCTCTCTCTCTATCTTTCCCCTCTCTCTCTCTATCTTTCCTCTCTCTCTCTATCTTTCCTCTCTCTCTCTATCTTTCATCTCTCTTTCCCTCTCTCTCTCTCTTTCCCTCTCTCTCTCTCTCTTTCCCTCTCTCTCTTTCTCTCTCCCCTCTCTTTCTCTCTCCCCTCTCTTTCTCTCTCCCCTCTCATTCTCTCTCTCTTCCCCCCCTCTCTCTTCCCCCATCTCTCTCTCCCCCCCTCTCTCTCTCTTCCCCCCTCTCCCCCCTCTCTCTCTCTCTTCCCCCTCTCCCCCTCGCCTCTCCCCCCTCCCCCTCTCTCTCTTCCCCCCTCCCCCCTCTCTCCCTTCCCCCTCTCTCTCTTCCCTCTTCTCTCTCTTCCCTCCTCTCTCTCTTCCCTCCTCTCTCTCTTCCCTCCTCTCTCTCTTCCCCCCTCTCTCTCTCTTCCCCCTCTCTCTCTCTTCCCCCTCTCTCTCTCTCTTCCTCCTCTCTCTCTCTTCCTTTTCCCCTCTCTCTCTCTTTCTTTTCCCCTCTCTCTCTCTCTTTTCTCCCTCTCTCTCTCTCTCTTTTCTCCCTCTCTCTCTCTCTCTTTTCTCCCTCTCTCTCTCTTTTCTCCCTCTCTCTCTCTTTTCCCCTCTCTCTCTCTTTTCCCCTCTCTCTCTCTTTTCCCCTCTCTCTCTCTTTTCCCCCCTCTCTCTCTCTTTTCCCCCCTCTCTCTCTCTTTTCCCCCCTCTCTCTCTCTTTTCCCCCCTCTCTCTCTTTTCCCCTCTCTCCTTCTTTCCCCCCTCTCTCTTTCCCTTTTTTCTCTCTTTTTCCCTTTTTTCCTCTGACTGTCTCTCTGTCTCTATCCCCTTTCTCAAGCTCTTCTCTCTCCATCTCTTTTTCTTTCTCTCTATCTCTCTTTCCATCTCTCACTATTTCTATCTTTCTCTCTCTCTCTCTCTCTCTCTCTATATATATATATATATATATATATATATATATATAATCTTTCTCTCTCTTTCCCTTTGTCTCTATGTCCATCTTTTTCTCTGTCTCTATCTCTTTTCTCAAGCTCTTCTCTCTCCCCATCTCTCTCTCTCACTATTTCTATCTTTCTCTCTCTCTCACTATTTCTATCTTTCTCTCTCTCTCACTATTTCTATCTTTCTCTCTCTCTCTCTCACTATTTCTATCTTTCTCTCTCTCTCTCACTATTTCTATCTTTCTCTCTCTCTCTCACTATTTCTATCTTTCTCTCTCTCTCACTATTTCTATCTCTCTCTCTCTCTCACTATTTCTATCTTTCTCTCTCTCTCTCTCACCATTTCTATCTTTCTCTCTCTCTCTCTCTCTCACCATTTCTATCTTTCTCTCTCTCTCACTATTTCTATCTTTCTCTCGCTCTCTCACTATTTCTATCTTTCTTTCTCTCTCTCTCTCACTATTTCTATCTTTCTCTCTCTCTCACTATTTCTATCTTTCTCTCTCTCACACTATTTCTATCTTTCTCTCTCTCTCTCTCGCTCTCACACTATTTCTATCTTTTTTTCTCTCTCACACTATATCTATCTTTCTCTCTTTCTCACTTTCTCTATTTCTATCTTTCTCTCTTTCTATCATATTTTATAGAAAAAAGGATTCAATTTTCTCTTGCAGTTTTCACGTTTATCTCTCGTCTCAAAAGAATTTAGGTAAACATGGCACAAGTGGATAACTCTCAAAAATGAGAAAATGTGGAAAACGGTGATGAAAAGATCTACGATACAATACATAAATGGAAAACATTAAAAAGTTTGTCTAATTAAATATAAAATTATACCTACATTTAAAGGTAAAAAAAATTAAACCCTTTTTTCCTAAATTCTCCCATGGGTTTATCATTTTTGGGGGCGATGTCAGTCTCGAATCCTTGTCGCCAGTGTTGTGGCCTTCCAGGGCCGGTAATAATCAAGATAAACACAGTGGTATAATTACAAGAGTGTATAAACAAAAGTTTGTTACAGAAGTACGCGTCATGATTCTGGCGCCAATAACTGCCACAACGTTTAGTCGTAACTGTATTTGTGTCTGGGTAAGTCCATTTATTACTGGAATAGGCAAATCAGCTTACATCATAACAATTATGCTTGTCGCTTAATTATATATCCAATGACTAGTAATATATAATAACACATATAAACTAAACTAGTAGCGGTCACGGTGGTGTCTAAGTGGGTATAATTAGGGTAGCCTGCGAAAATAAAGTTGAAAACCACTGATTTGTTCTTGCTTTATACTATTTTTCCTATTTATCCACTTCTGTCATTTTTCTGTGCAGCATTTATAAAACTATATACCCAATTGGGCAACATCCACACAGTTTACCATACACAAAAGTTATTTATTTAGGATTTCCTAATTAATACCACATTTTCAAAACCTGACTTTAAGGTTCATGAAACTTATCGGGTCTCACCGTAGACGGGTACGTGGGCTAGTATAACAATGAAATAATATCGATTTATTCATGTGTATGCAAATCAGGCGAATTCTTTTACTACGAAAGAAGCAGGCGAGATGTCATTCATGTGAACGTGATAACCCGAAGGTGCTGTACGTCATCAAAGAGAGGGATGGTGCATTTCCTTGGTTAATCTGGCTCAACGTCGATGGCACGCCGATAATTTGACATCTGGTTGGCAGTAAAACAAAACAAATAATCCTTGAATATTGGTTAACTAATTGCCGACGGTCATCAAAGGCAATGTTTAATGGCATTCGGTTCATTTTCTACGCGTTATAATAATGATAATTAACAGTGATTCGTGGAAATTCCATGAACTGTTTATCATTTTATCTCCTTTTATCTCCACTCAGATCCTTTCCTTCATACAAAGTTCCCTGAACTTCCCTGCCGGAAGTGTGCTTTCCCCATTTCATGTTCTACATATCAAGTACCCTTCTCCTTTTACAAACCTCTCAACAGGAAGTGTGTTCTTCCTCTTCACACCAAGTCTCCTACTTCTCTTCGGATAGTCTTTCGCGAAGCATCCTCTGCATTCCTTGCGAGTGTGCCTCTCCTATCTTAACTTGAAGTGGGAGAAGCACACTTTCCTTTTCTTGCAAAATCCCCCTAACTCTAACAATGAAAGCGTGACACAAAAGAAATGAAGCGTATTAATATTTGAATACTGATGAGTATAATCTACTTTTTGTCCTTCATTAACGAAAACTATTCCCAACTAGAGATCGACCTGTTCGTTTTCGGTGACGACACGCCCCCCCCCCCCCCCCACGGACGGAAATTCTGGAGTTCAGGGCTAACTAATACTTTTTAAACTTTTTTGTCATATCCTTTTCTTGTGTAAGTTTTCATCGCACTCCGTCATTAAAAATTGTAAATATCAATTTTACATCATTTTTCAGTAGACTAAGTCCATCGACTCTTAGAAGTAAGGGTCAAACAAATCCTATAGGAACAAGCCACGCGTGCGTGGTCCCCCTTTGTATGTGACTCGATGTGGCGAGTGTAAAATGCAACAATAAATTTGGGGCATTTTTGACCCCCCCCCCCTTTGACCCCATGGGGGCGCGAACCAGACTGTTTCTGAGGTCAAGAATGCTCATTTTATATCCAGAACAATTGCCTATACATTTTGGCCAAGTTTCAGAGAAATTGAATGGATGGATCAAACGTTATTGGGGAAAAGGGTCATGTTTTGCCATTTTTGGGGGCTTTTGACACTCTGGGGGCGCGAACCAGATTTTTTCCAAGGTCAGCGATACTCATTTTCTATTAGGAACAATTGCCTCCACATTTTGGCCAAGTTTCAGAGAAATTGAATGGTTGGATGAAAAGTTATGGGGGAAAAAATGTCATTTTTTGCCATTTCGGGGCCTTTTGGCCCCCTGGGGGCTAACCAGTTTTTTTTTTGTTTTTTTTTTTAAATCGGAGAATGTCACTTTCTAACCTGACCAAAGTTACAACTTAATGCAAAATTTCAGAGAAATTCAATGGATGGTTACGGAGAAAAATCCGGACGGACGGACGGACATGCCTCAAAACATAAGTCCCCCGATTTTATAAATCGGGGGCCCAAAAAGAGGTCCGTTTCAATAAGTAGAGAGAAGGCTCCAGAAACATGGCACAAAAAAATCAGTCCTGATTGGTGACGATTTAGAAAAAGGTTACTTTCCACTTTTGATTGAAGTAATCCAAAAACTGCCTTTCCACGATGGCTTACGAATCACAAGTTGTTGTTTTTTTTGTTTTGTTTTTTTCCAAATCATCACAATTTTAATCAGGACGAATATGTTTGTGCCATGTTTCTAGAACCTTCTCTCTACTTCTGCAAACATATCTTTTCCCTATAGGATTTGTTTTACCCTTACTTCTAAGAATCGGATTTCTATACAATTCTGACCACCTAAATTAATTCCATACGCAGGACTAGAATTTTACCATGGAATCTTCGAATCTGACCTTACGAACACTTTGTGTACCTTCAACGGTAGAATTTTTGCCTTTATCCTCTTTTCTTTTATATTCTTTTCAACTGTGGACATTATTATAAATGTTATTTTACTAACTTATATGTCGAATCTCCTCTGACAATAAGATTACATCTTTGAAAAGCCATGGTTTAAAGAAGGAATAATATAAATCCCTTGTTTTGAACAATTGATTTAATAGATATTGTATTCTATCACAAATTTATTCTCATCACTTATTTAAATTATTGCTCTATCTCGTACATCGAACATTAACTTATATTTTAAAGATATATTTTATATTTTTATCTTTTCCCATATATATGTGTGTGTGTGAATTTCTTTTGAAAATGGCGAGTCCAATGAATATAACTTTCGTTGTATTATGAGACGAACACATCGATTCAATTATAAATACACCATTCTAAATCTCCGTGATACAGGTGAAATTTAGCTCAATGATTAGGAATTTAAGTCCAACAGAGCTCATATATTATGACTCAGTAAAATACAAATTGTATGACATAATCAATATTTTGTAATCGTGCTTCAAAAATTTAACATCAATAAATATGGTGGACATGTTTCAGAGGTATTTATTGTTCATAATCTATCTTCAGCACAAAAAATGTTATCAAATCGTTACAAACAAAACTAAACAATGGAATTACTAAATGATAACAAGCATAGAAATAATCAATAAAACCCAGAAAAATTATTTTTATTTTATTTTTTTATTTTTATGGCTGGCTATAATAATTGGATTCAAAGATATCTCTCTCTCTCTCTCTCTATATATATATATATATATATATATATATATATATATATATTTAAAGATAAATTCATTCTTCACAGTATGTATATAGTGCAAGTTTATAAATATTTCTATCAAATATCATATTTTAATGAATGACCCTTAATTTCATTTGTAAAATTAATAATTTAAACAGTAAATAATTTTCAACATTAAAATACAGAAAGAACAAAGAAAATAGCCCAACACATCGCAGGAAACCAATATTCATTCAACAATTTTCGGAGAAAAAAATGTCTTTAAACAGCAGTAGAACTCTTCAAAATCAGGGGAGATGATTCAACTTCAAACGCGTGGCAAAATTGACTCAAGATTTTCATATAAATCGAGCCGATTATTTCAGGAGAAATAACTAAAAAAATATCTCTGAAACATATGTACACAATAATATTTGTTGATGTTAATTTTTTGGAGCATGATTACAAAATATTGATTGTCGTAAATTTTGTATTCTACTGAGTTATGGCATATATAAATTGTTTATATATACATGTAATTTTTTTTCATTTATATGTATTTTGTTTATATATATAGTTTAGATAATAATATTTATAAATATTAAATTATTAATACCTACAGACGCTAGCTTTCAAGCTTATTGCTCTCATCAGTGCAGGAAAGTAACAATTTCAGACGGTCGGGAGGCGCGAACCTAGTTCACAGAATCACTAGAATCTGCAAGCAGTCGCCAGATCCACTCGGCTAACGGAAACTGTCAAGTAATTAAGGGAAATTAAGATCTATATGTACCTAGAAGCGGGTACAGATAGAAGACTAGTCGAGAGTGTTCGATGAACGTATTCGGAACTTTGCATTAGAGCTTTTTGACGGTCTATTTGTAACATTCCCAAGAGTGCTCAACTTTAATTTCTTAAAGAGGCTTAGTAAAATATTTATGAATAAATATTACATTATTAATACCTACAGACGCTGGAACGTCAATTGGTCAAATAAAACAATTTCATATTACTGAGTAATTCGAAATGGTTACTTTGTGCTTTTCGCCTTTATTATTAAAGACAGAAAAAAAAAAATAGTAAGAAAATACTTTTTTTTAATTTAGAAAGATTAGAGGGGTTTTTTCTTTTTCTTTACAAATGTTAGTTATTATCAAGTTTTTCAGGGTATTGACACATAATCGCATAAAAAGTAGAATTTCATGGGGGGGGGGATGATGGTGTCAATCTACAATAATACCCAAACTTTTAACATTTTTATTTACGCCTTAAAAATAAGATATTTAATTAGCCAATTTGAAAGAAGTTATTTATTTAATTTTCACGGGAAAGGTAAACACAACTAAACAAATCAATTCCTTATAATTAAAATTAAAGAAACAGGGATGTATAGTTTTAAAAATATATAAGATTAAAAAGCCGCCGCTAAATCTCAGTCCCCCCAAATAAAATTCAGCTTTTTTAGGCGATTCCGTGTGAAGTGTGAACTCTGTGGAAAATAGAAAGACCAGAAATAAACAATTAATTTAGAATTTAGAGTAGGTGATCAATTTCATATATAATTAACGTAAAATTATGCCCCATCTTCGGGCCATTCTAAATTTTTAGAAAAATTAATTAAAAATATTTTACGCACTACCCCCCCAAGTTCGAGTGGCCAGGTCACAAAACCACACGTAAAATTGCAGAAGCCCCCCTTCTGCAATTTTACGTGTGGTTTTGTGACCTGGCCACTGGTTTCGATTTTTTGTGATTTTTTTTTTTTTTTTTTTTTTTTTTTTTTTTGCTATTATCAGTTTAATTAATTACTGGTAATATCGACAAAACTATTCCATATATATAAGCAAATAGGACAATCAAATTATAATCGAATAACAGCAAACCATTATTTATTTTGAACCGTTTCAAAATATAATCATGCAAATTAGATAAACAAGTTTGTGTTTGCAACTTTGTTTGACTATAAAGTATTTCAAAGGAATATATTGTATTATTTATTTAATTCCCCATAGACTGGTATTGTCTTGGCCTCCGGGGCTTGATTTACGCCGGTCTATGGGATTGTCCTGTGCAGTTCTAGGAGGTCCACCCTCCCAGGCTTCGCCTCCCCTCTTTGGGGAGGAGTAAGTTTATTGCTTACTGTCTGAGGCGCCCCTACCGGGGAATGCCGACGGGGCTGCCCAGGCAATTTTTAAATGGCCAGAGTGCTCACCTCTCGAGCGCTGGCTTTTAACCCCACTTTCTCGACCCAAGCTGTGGTCACATCTTACCTGTGGGAGTAAGATAAAACTGGCCTTGTGCCTAACTCCTGGGGAGGAGTAAATACCTATTTATTTAAGTAATTTGTTTTGATTATAATATAGTAGTGATAAATAAGAAAATAATTCGCATTTATTCATTTAGATATATATATATATATATATATATATATATATATATATATATATAAAATATTTGTTGTTGTTTATTATCTATGTACGTATACGTTTCATCCCTTATCAATCGGGATTCATCAGCATAGAGATATGACTATTCACTACCGGTCGTACGATTCGAAACCCTGGATAACAAGTATTTTTCAACTTGCATCCAACGCCTTAAACCGCGCGCCCACCAGTTGAACAGCCGATAAACAATGATAATTTAACACATATAAAAGCGGCTTGATGTCGAAGCACTCTACTACTATTAAAGAAGGAGTGATGCATATAAAGCAAGTGACGTCATGCTGTGTTTGTACTACCATTAAGAGGGCTCTACTTTTTTACGAGGAGCGACAAATATAAAATATTTGTTGTTGTTTATTATCTATGTACGTATACGTTTCATCCCTTATCAATCGGGATTCATCAGCATAGAGATATGACTATTCACTACCGGTCGTACGATTCGAAACCCTGGATAACAAGTATTTTTCAATATATATATACTGTGTGTGTGTATTTATTTATACATATTGTCTCTTAAGTGTTTTCACCTTCATTTTTCTTCTCACACATGTCATTTTAATATTTTTAGCGTGAATCATGATACACCAAAGACGATAGGCAATCGTCCATCTCATTCCTACCAGAGCTCACGCTCCAGATAACATCCCTTTGACTCGGCGCATGCGTATTTGCAGCGTTAGAGTCGTACTAACTAACAACGAGAATTATTATACACATTTGATAAGGCGGAAATTGTCATGCATTTTCATTCTCGACCAGACAACAGCGGGAAAAGGTTTCTATTTTGCTAGAGGGGAAGTAAAAATGAGTGGGAGGAAGAGAAAAGGGAATTGAAAGAAAAGTAATGTTGAAAGTGGAAGGAATAAATGGCGATTGGGTGCAGACTCGTTCGAACGCACTTATTTCATCGCGTAGGCTGAGTATTCGCGGCTTGAATATTGAGATTAAAACGTAAACAAATAATAATAATCTTGACAGTGGGCAGAGAATAGTTAGTCGAAGTGAAGAAAATTAACCCGAAATAACCGGCAGTCAATCGATTAAGGGACTCGTATCCAACGATAAATAATAATAATAATAATAATAATAATAATAATATTGATTATAATGTAATGATAATATTGATAATAATTATATTGATAATTAATAGTTAATTAATTCATAATAAAAATAATTAATTAAATAATAATAATAATAATAATAATAATAATAATAATAATAATAATAGGATGAGAGGAAAAAATGGCGCCGGCATAGTCTGACACCACACGAAATATTTGTAGAGGGTCTAGGAGGATGAGAAGACCGAGGAGGGGGCAGTTGGCACTTTTGGCTAAGATCAAAGTGTAGTATCTGTTCCGATGGATACTGCACGCCTGTCCTGTGCAGTTCTAGGAGGTCCACCCTCCCAGGCTTTGGGGAGGAGTAAGTTTATTGCTTACTGTCTGAGGTGCCCCTACCGGGGAATGCCGACGGGGCTGCCCAGGCAATTTTTAAATGGCCAAAGCCTCTCGAGCGCTGGCTTTTCAAACCCCACTTTCTCGACCCGATCTTGGGTCACATCTTACTTGTGGGAGTAAGATAAAATTGGCCTTGTGCCTAACTCCTGGGGAGGAGTAAATAAGACCGAGGAGGGGGCAGCATAAACCAGACCTCCTCTGGAAAAGTGCGAAGAGTGCTGGGACCTTGGGGAGGCTTATTGCCACTCGAATTTAGAGAAGACTAATCGTCCTTACCAGCGAGAAATTAATGGTAAGCGACTGTTGCGATAAAGAGATGGAGAGTACTGGAAATCTGGGGAGGCTTGTTGTCACTCAGACTCCAGGGAACACCACCAGTTGTTGTCGGTGAGCAATCACTGACGATGACCTGTGTGATGACTTCTAGTGAGTAGTAGTAGTAGTAGTAGTAATGATAATAATCCTATAATCTGACGCGTCCTCCCCCGACAATTTTTTTTTAAACGCAGTGACACCATTATCAATGAAACATCTAATGATTCACCTCTAATCAAGGCCCAAAGCTACTAAAGGATAAGGGTCAATGAGTGACAGTTGAAAGATGAAGAACATTATGAGAGGATTGAAACTTTTAATGGTATGAACTAAGTTTGAGTATCATGAAGGGTTTAGAAGGATGGAAAGACCGAGAAGGGAGAACACCGTCCAGACCTCGACAAGAAGGTACCAGAATCCTGGGTCAGGCTTATTGTCATTCAAATTCCAGAGAAATCGAACGGCTTTTTTATCAGCGAGAAATCAATAGTAAACTACTATTGTGATAACGCAAAGTGCTTATCGGGAAAGTGGAGAGTACTGAGAATCTGGGGAGACTTGTTGTCACTTAGACTTCAGAGAACGCAGCCCTTTTTTTTGCCAATGAGTGTTTGTAGCAGTCATAAACATTGGCATTTTTTTCCTCTTGTGGAGAGCAGTCCTAGTGAAGTTGATTGGTCACACAATGAAACATTAGACTTCTGGGCGTTGTAATTTCGACCGAACTTATGAAAAACTAACCCCAGACATTTAGGGAATTGCAGAGCAAGAAGAGAGCTTCCAAGCACCCATAAAGAAATACGTCATTTGCCCTGCCCCTCTCAACTTGAGCCCCGAGTGAGGCGATCTTCGTTTGAAGATGTACTGCTCTAAGAAAAGACTTTCAGCAGCCGACATTTATTACTTTTCTATTCCTTTCTTCGCTGTTTTTAACTTTCGACAACCTACACCCAACGGTGTAAGTCACTTAAATATATTATTTGTTGCTTTTTTATCTTTGTATTTTTGGGTGTTTTTTACTCTTATTCACCCCAAACAAGGGGGCGCATTGCTACTGAGACGTAAGGGGCTACTGTGAATTAGGGGCCATACATACAGGGACATCCTAAGTAAGGAGTTAAGCGACGAGATGTTTGTTCACATTACATTTGAATTTCTGCATCTAAGTACAGTCGTGGAAGCATGGAACGGGGAAGGAATTCCAAAGGCTAGCAGTTCGAGGGGAAATACTACTAGAGTAGAAAGCTTTATGACATCGGGAGGCCTCTACAGTGAAGGGGGGGGGTTTACTGCTTGTCGAGTTGGTCGGGGGTATTTACGTCGAGGGGCACCAGTGCCGCGAGTTCATCGGAGCACATTCCATTAAAGTACTTGTAAAACAAGCACAGGAATGCAACATTGGGCGATGGGATAGTAATTAGAGCTTGGTTGACAGTGCGGAACCTATTAGATTCGAGACTCTTTTTGGGACCCTGTCTAATAGGGAGATACGAGTGGTTGATGGCGCAGCCCAGGTGTGGCAACAATACTCCATCCATAGACGAATGGTGGTTTTGTAGAGATATAGGATGCAAGCAGGCGTGAGAAGTTTTCTAGCGCGGTAGAGGGATCTCACATTCTTTGCAGCAGCCTTAGCAATGTCTTCTATGTATTTATTCCAGAAGGGCCTTGTTATCCTTTAATTTGACAATTATTATAGGAGTTGGTCTTACAGTTTGTCAAGATTAGCTTCTTATATGATTACTATGAGAAGTCTTTGTGAGTAATAAATATATAATGATAATAATATTCATGTATAGAAAATATATTGAGTTGATAAAAGCCAATATGAAGTTTTTTATTATTATTATTACTCGTGGCTCCGTGACCCGGCGTTGCCCGGGAAAGTACAGTTATGTAAATTCATGCACTTGATTTTGAACTTTTGAATTATTTGCTGCATCTGGTTGTCCGACTTGAATGCAGACCCCATGATATTATTGTAAAACGGTAACCGGAAAAGTAAATAACAAATTTTAAGTATGAAATTTGTAAATCCTTGTGTAATTGTCTAAAAAAAACTACTTTCGAGTAAGTAATAGTTTTGGAGTGAGTCAGATGGTCACGGTGTAATGTGCTGGCAGTGGTAGTAGACCAAAGTGTGAGAGTGAAAATACCTCCGACTTCCTGTTTAGATAACTATTAGGAGAAGCTGTGTCGTCGGAAAAGATGTTAAAATAAATATTGAAAATCTACGAAAGGAACGCATATTTTCCGAAAAACAGGCAGCAAAAATTTGCCTAACTGGCTGCCGAAACAGATTTGCATACATGGCTTTTGTTAAGAGAGGTATAGTAGTCGATCAAATAGGAAAACAATTCATATTACCTTATATATATATATATATATATATATATATATATATATATATATATAAGGTATACGACTATAATCACGTTCACACACCGTCGAAGTTAAGCTACCTGGCGTTTGGCCAGTATTTAAATAGGTGATACGCGTGATAGATGTAAAGTTGTCCATGTATTATTAAACAGCGTTAGAGTACGGAGGGTGTTGCTGTTTCTGTTTTTTTCTTCGTGATTCTATTGTTTGTTTTCGATATCTATGACGGCAGCACAGCGAGAAAACTAAAAGCATACACGATATATATAAACTAAAAGAATACACGATATACAAATGTTGTCCGTGGATTGTTAAACAACGGAAGAGATTCAATTCGATTCGGTAATGTCTAACATATAAGAGCGAGACGAGAGAACTAGGAAATATCGAGGAAAAAATAATACACTTAGAGAGACAAAGGAAACTGTTGGGAGTAGCAGCACAGTGAATGTTGTATTTACTTATCGACTCTTGATTGGATAAAATCTTCAATCAGCCGTTTCTTTCAACCAATCAGAGAATTTCAGCGCGTACTAACGTAGACACACAGCTTTCTTTCTCTTTATACATTTTCTTTGAGATACAAACACACGTACGTGTGATACACTCTGGCCATGCTATCTGGGCCGAATGGCCCTTAATAAGCAACATACACATAGTGAGTGAAGCACACACACACGCCGATCAACAAACATACATGTACACAAGTAGGTAGATGCATACACTCTCACTAAATACACCCTGCTAAACCAACTCATGTACACATAAGTTTATACATACACTTCTCACTAACACCATAGAGGCACGCTAATACACACACATATATTGATGCCTATTTATTTACGCACATGTAAACGCATACGGCGAAATCCAAAACAAGCTAGCGTTCTTAATTTCTCTGCAGAACGTTCATTGGACACTTTGAACTCTCACTCTCTACGAACTTTATTTTCCATTGTCTTTACAAGTTGTTGAATAAAATTAATTTATTTTGTATGGATCGACTTTGTCATTCTTTCATTTGATAATGTCCTCTCCTCTTCAAAACATGTGACAAGATGGGCGATAAGGAGTGTTTTTAAAAAACTCCTTATCGCCCAAGAAAATGAAAGAGAGATCGAGAGAAAGATAAAAAAAAAAAGAGAAAGGGGAAAAAGTAAAAAGGATAAAGAGAAAGATAGAAAAGAGGGGAAGAATACGAATAAAAGAGAAAGAGAAAACAAAAGTTTTGTTGAGGGGGGGGGGTGCGGCAGAAATATAACCGGAAACCAGTGCGCATGTGTTTAAACGGAAGCGAAGAGTCAGTGACCGAGAACGCGAGAGAGTAAGACGAGTTTAAAGTTATGAGCTCGCATAATAAAATATGAAGATGTAAATGTTTAATTCAACAATTCAAAACTTTTATTATTAAAATGTGTAGCACCCGACAAGAGGAAGCGACAAGATTTCTGGGTTAATTAATTTGCAAACATTGTCTGCAATCTAAAAACATTGCAAATAACGGAAGTAGGTTTTATTTTTGATGGAACGCTACATTAAAATAAATAGTAAACAAAGAAAAAAATGAAGTTGGAAAATTTAATAAGATCCAAACAGCTGCATTTTTTTAATATAGTGTATTATTATTATTATTATATGTACCTGTCTCCACGGGAGGGCAAAGTTAGACACAAGGTCAATGTTTAATGTTTGGACATTCCAGCTCTCTAATAAGGAGAACTCTGAATTGGGAACAAAATAAAAATGGCCTCGGTCTGATTTCTCCTCCTTTGATTGATGACAGAAAAGATAGTACAGTTTGAATTATTTATTCGCAAGTAAAAATCAATTTTATTCACAAACAAGAACATAAGTCAGTCGGTAGACTACATACCTCTGCCTGACAATGTAAAGATGAGAAAAAGTCTTATCTTGGCCTTACTTCTCCATATTGTATGAAGTATTCCCGAAGTTATGACATAGAAAAGATTTATAACTCAAAAACTATTTATCTCATGAGGTTGAAATCTTGCATGGTGGTTATTGTTATCAAAGAGCATCAGATCTATACATAAAATTTGGAAAAATCGAAAGTTGAAATTTTGTCAGAATTCCAAAACTGACCGAAGATTTCAACGTAAAGGTTATATAATATGAGACTTCATTGGCTACAATACAGGCCAAGTTGCGAATTTCTACGATGAACAGCACCAAAGTTATTGCCAAAAGTGTGACTTTCACCTATTCCATGACCATGACCTATATCCCGAACTAAATTAGTTCTAAGTTAGGCCATGATATATATTTGAATTAAGTTTGGTGACGATTGATCGAGCGATATGGACGCTAGGCTGTACACAAACAAACGTAGGGACAAACCAACAAACTCGACCGAAAACCACAAATCTCCTTGGAAGAGGTATTTAAGCACAAGGCCATCAAAAGTTGGGAATTGGAAGTGTTCATCCTCTGTTTATCCTATTCTTACCAGACGCCTTTGGACCCATTTGTCCAATCACTGTTCCTTTCATATTTTCACCATTTGTCTATCTCTTTCACTTCAGCCATTTGGCTTAATAGTAAGAGTGTTTGATAAACGGCCGGTAAACCAGGATTCAATCTTTGATTGGCTCATACCAAAGACTAAAAAACATGGTATTTGATGCCCTTTTGCTGAACACTCATCATTATAAAGTAAGGATTACGGGTAAATGGAGTAATGCTGGGAGAGGATTGGCGTCCTCTCCTCCATCTCGGTTTAATGAAAAGGGAGCCTTCAGGTCACCCTCGATTATGGATGACAACCTTACTTTTTTCTTTCCTTTTACTTCATTTCAGCAGTCACTTGTTCTTGGCCTTTTGGCTAAGACTGGTATTGTCTTGGCCTTCGGGTCTTGATTTACGCCGGTCAATGGATCTGTCCTGTACAGTTCTGGGAGGTTAACCCCCTCCCAGGCTTTACCTCCCCTCTTTGGGGAGGAGTAAGTTTATTGCTTACTGCCTGAGGCGCCTCTACCGGGGAACGCCGACGGGGCTGCCCAGGCAATTTTTAACCCCCACTTTCCCGACCCGACCTTGGGTCACATCTTACTTGTGGGAGTAAGATAAAAACTGGCCTTGTGCCTAACTCCTGGAGAGGATAAATCAATACTCTACCTAAAATATCACTGATCGTTTGAATTTAATGGGTTAATACATCATGGATAAAAGTGGTCTTGTAGCCCGACGAGGATCGATTCATCGATCACAGGAGATTATCCTGATGGCGACTTCTCATGCAAACAAGTGGAATATCGTTGTGTAGATAACACGAAGCAGCAAATCATTCGCTCTCCTTTTTTGTGTTGTCTTCATCGTTTTTGTCGTCATAACGTTGGTCATAAATGTTCCTAAAAAATGCCAGCACAAACCCATAGAGACATAACAAATCTTTCGGGTTTTTTTTATTGTTCTGCTCAAGTATATGGTATATATCATAATATTCGCTATCCATCTCCTATAGATATCTTCCTGACCCAAAATGCACCAAACATTGATGTTATATTTTTTCTTTCTTTTCACAAAACTCGATCGTGTTCTGCAAAGCAAAAAACAAAAAAAAATCCACTAAAAACAGTCAAACCAACCACCATGAATAAATATTTGAAGATATTAAGAACTTGAAGCATAAAAACCTTTACTAAAATGACCGGAAAATAATCCGAAGAGGGTTGATATGCCGTAAAACAAAACACCCAAACCAAACACCATAAATAAATATTTGAAGATATGAAGAACCTGAAGCATAGAAAATTTTACCAAAATGGCCGGATTTGGTATTAAATAACCCGAAAGGGGTTGATATGTCGTAAAACAAAATAATTAAATCAAACACCATGTTTTATTAATTAATAAATACTGAAAATATCATTAAAATTGAGTTGTAGCTGATTTTTGTCAATCAGATATTCATTTTTTTTGTTAAAAGCATAGTTACTTTTACTTTCAATGCCCGTCCCTATGAAATATTTTATGAATTGTTATTAGATCTTCTTATCTGCTTCACATTTTGCCAAACGATTGCAACTTTGTTTCATCCATTCCATTCGATGTATACTATTCGTTAATTGTTTTGTCATTTTTTCTGGCTTCTCTTTAATAATCTTTTTTATATTCCTTTTTTTCTTTTTCTTCTTGTTTCCTTTTTTGTTCCTTTTTCTTTGTTCTTCCTTGTTCTTTCTCTTTTCTTTTTTCGCTTTTTCTTTTCTTTTTCTTTTACCTTTTCTTTTTTCGTTTTCTTACCTTTTTCTATTTGTTCTCTGATATATATATTTTAATTTTCCCCAGCACCATTAATATTTAATCACAATTCTACAAACTGTCGACCTGTAAAATTTCGTTATGCTCTGGCTTCATAAAAATTCAACCAACCAGACCACATAAATATCTTCTCGTGTTCCATTTGCTTAGTAATTTACGAAAGACGAGTTCAACACTAAACTTGTCTGATTCTTGCTCTATTTGGTTTTGTGTCTGTTGTCGCTTAAAAATAATCCACGGTATATTTGTAGCACTCGAGTGGAGCAATTCTTTGCTCCCAGCAGATAAAACCAAGCTTCTCTACACAATACATCGGGTCTGCTTCCCAGCTTACTATAACATGGGCGTTTTCAAGTTCAGTGTAAACAAGACTTTATTGAGCCGTCCTTTTAAATAATCAAATGCTGGCCAGTTTCAACCATCGTTACAAATTCTCACTGTGTTGTCTCACTGTCCATTTTGACAAACTCGTTAACCCTTATCCTCGAGTGGCCTTTGGGCCTTGATAAGCGATGACTCGTTAGTACATAAAAAGATTATCAAAACGGCGGTTCATCTGGACCCAACTCTCTTCATGAATGATCTTCCAAATCATATCCTGAAATCATTTGGTGACATCTAGGCAAACGACACAGCTGTCTATCGCAGCACTTTGGAGAGCATTGGAGATCAGCATCTTCCCGGTTCTCTCTCTTCCAATCTGGAATACAAGGTGTAATGGCAAAGAGTGGCTCGTAACTTATAGCACCTCGAAAACCAGGCTTCCATTACTAACGCTTGGATCCTTGTTTCCCGAAATGAGTGTATCTCCCCTTGAGAAATCCCCTTGCTTTGATAAGCTCCGAGAACTGACATTTATTCCAGATCTATAATGGAAGACTTACATCCAATCTATTGCTAAAGTTGCTTGAGAAATGGTTGGAACATTATCTAACCCAACTCTATACTTATATAAGAGTCAGATGCGTCTTAAGATGAAGTATTGCTGCTACACCTGAAGAGACACTGAGTCCCGTTATCCGATACTACACAATCCACGACTCAGAAACGTGCGAACAATTAATGCAAAACCCCAATTGTTGCTTCTATAGTTGTTTTTTGTATATCTGACTATTTAGTGAAACTATCCACTGCAACCAGATAATAGAAATCGCTTCTTTTATCAATTTGCGAGTAGCTCTTTTCTGTCGGCAAAAGTGTACGAGACGCATGCGCAATAGGCTTCAGCGAACTGTTGTCCATTCTGTGTAAAATAAAAGTTCCAATGCTATATAAACTAGCATCAATAACTACGACAATTTCGCGCTCTGGATCATAATATGTTAAAAATAATTCGGACGTAAGAATGATCTTTTTTCTCAATGCCTCAAGAAATTCTACCGTCTACATCCAGTCTTTGTCCTTCTTCAATAGTCCATTTAGAAGAGCACGTATGTGGGCATACTTGCGATAAATACGTTGCCACAATTTGCTAACCCAAAGTAAATATTTAGGGTAAACATATTCTTTTTTAACCTGGTCGAATTTTCCCCCATTCTTGTCTATTACTTGTCCTAAATATTAAATTTGTTCCATATAATAATTGCAGTTCTCTATGTTAAATTAACAACCGTAGTCTCGAATCTTTTGAAACAGCCACATTATATATATATATATATATATATATATATATATATATATATTCATCCTTATTTGCTTATTGCTTAAAACTAATATAAGTAAATATAGCCCATATTACCCACTTTTACGCCTAGCAGCTATATTCCAAAGATCGTTATTATCTGTTAATTTGTTTAGGAGTGAATCATATCCATAGAAATGTATTTACATATACACATCCGTTACTTCTATACTGTCTGACACACTCTTCGTCTAGTATACATTGGAATCAAATAATGCCAAATCAGGATTGAATGCAGTGTGTGATTGCACAACCTTTGCTTAACTATAAGCACTTCATCACCAATGCACGTTATAAGATATCTTTACTCTCTTGATATAGAAGTGTGTGTGTGTATATATATATATATGTGTGTGTGTGTTTGTCTGTTGGTGTGTGATAGTAGTATATGTGTGTGTGTGTGTTTGTCTGTTGGTGTGTGATAGTAGTATATGTGTGTGTGTGTGTTTGTCTGTTGGTGTGTGATAGTAGTATATATGTGTGTGTGTGTGTGTGTTTGTCTGTGTGTGATAGTAGTATATGTGTGTGTGTGTGTTTGTCTGTTGGTGTGTGATAGTAGTATATATATATGTGTGTGTTTGTCTGTTGGTGTGTGATAGTAGTATATATGTGTGTGTGTTTGTCTGTTGGTGTGTGATAGTAGTGTGTGTGTGTCTGTGTGTTTGTCTGTTGGTGTGTGATAGTAGTATATATGTGTGTGTGTGTCTGTCTGTGTGTAATAGTAGTATCTATGTTTGCTATGTGTTGGGATGTTTTTAATTCATATATATAATTTATCATTTTATGTATTCACGTATATTATAAAGTGATATCATATATTGTGTATACATTTTCAGTATTTACGTCAACAATACTCAATACGTCAGTTGATATTAGTAGTAAAGTATGAAAATATATTAAATGGCAATTAAGCTACACAGAGGCGTCCGATGTTTACCCCCGCAGAGAATTGTCAGCTGAGTGAACGGATTTTTTTGTTACTGACTGTTTTTATATATTCACCTGGTATTTATTCTAGCTTACTAACCAATCAGATTCGTTATTTCTCCACTCCGGGTTAATGTTTTCATTAGCCAATGGCTGAGCTTCTCTTAAACAAAGGGTGGTGTCCATTTACGTTACATTTGTTTTCCTTTGGGGTTTTTGGGGGGGTGCAGCATATCCCTTTTGTGTCGAATTAACAGTTGACTTGAATTTAGCACGTCCGTGATTGGAATAATTTATTTTCTATTTTTTTCGTTATTCGTTATTCGTTGCCTATATAAATGTTAATTTAGTTCTATTTTATTTATTGTTGTGTATGTGGTTATCCTAAAGTAAATTTTATTCTATTCTACAGTTGGTAGCTATTTCGCTTTTACAGTTTAATAAGTTGTTGGGATCTTTAAAATTTCAATCTTCTGATTCAAACATAATCTGCATTTGTCATTTAAATATGTACATGTACTGACACATCGTACTATTTTTAACTAGATTATTGGCGAGCGTCCGCTTTCTTTAAGTTCTCAGTAATGTGTTACTAGTTATGTTTCAGCGTTTTTTGTTATTGAATGTGTTTTTTTATGGTTGTTATACCTGCTTTTAAAATCTAGTAAGGTTATAACTATGTAGTATTTGTTGTTATTCGGGTTTTCTCTAGCAAATATTGTGACTTGGTAAACAATGCCTTTTGTTAGGTAATTATTTCATAGTGGAGTCCCTGAGTTCTTCATTATTAACTTTATTATTTCTATGTTGGGTTGTTGTTATTAGTTTGAGTTATTACTATTTCTATATTATTGTTCTTCTTAGTGTTATTTTTCTTGTTACTATATTGATTTTACGCATTTTGTTATTTTTTTTCTAATACTCTCATTTAGTGTTTTGTTATTATGTGCTTTAATGATCATGTCTAAGTTTTTAAATATTAGGTATAATAATATCAAGATTAGATATAAGCAACAGGATACCAATAATTATAATAAAAATTAAAATAGAAGAAAGGGAAATATCATCTGGTTTATACCACCCTATAAAGAGATGCTAAAAACTGAATTTGGTAAGAAATTCCTAAAAGTTATCAAAAAAAACTTTCCCGTAACAAAATATTTAATAAAAATAGCTTAAAACTGTCATACAGTTGATGCAAAAATTCAAAATTTAAATGAACTCTATCAGCTAATGTAGCTACTAATAGTAAATGCTAATATATTATTTCATTTTTTTGGCAATAAATACAAGTTAAATAATCTTTGTATTTTCACGCTTTTTCGACATTTCAAAAAGTAACGTTTTATTGCCAGTAATTTTAACTGCGAACAGCTATATTCTAACAGTGCTTCCTATAATAAACCTTAAACAATGTATTATTGAGTTAATGTATTTCTCATTTTTAGACTGTTTAAAAAAGAAATTATCACTAATTAAATTTAGTTTCTCTTCGATGTTCTAAAAACCATTTGAATTCCATTCATAGTTTCATTATAACAAAACAGGACATTATTTTTATACGATGCTTACCTTCCAGTCGACATAAATTTCCTTTCTTGGAAGTAGATAATATCATTCGTATGCAGATTATAAAACAATTAAGAATTATTACTTTAAGTTTTTTTAGCGTATAATCCATGACAAACACATGATTTATTTTATACATATGCTCATTTATATTATTTTATACATATGCTCATTTATATTATTTTATACATATGCTCACTTATATTATTTTATACATATGCTCATTTATATTATTTGATACATATGCTCATTTATATTATTTGATACATATGCTCATTTATATTATTTGATACATATGCTCATTTATATTATTTGATACATATGCTCATTTATATTATTTGATACATATGCTCATTTATATTATTTGATACATATGCTCATTTATATTATTTGATACATATGCTCATTTATATTATTTGATACATATGCTCATTTATATTATTTGATACATATGCTCATTTATATTATTTGATACATATGCTCATTTATATTATTTGATACATATGCTCATTTATATTATTTGATACATATGCTCATTTATATTATTTGATACATATGCTCATTTATATTATTTTATACATATGCTCATTTATATTATTTTATACATATGCTCATTTATATTATTTTATACATATGCTCATTTATATTATTTTATACATATGCTCATTTATATTATTTTATACATATGCTCATTTATATTATTTTATACATATGCTCATTTATATTATTTTATACATATGCTCATTTATATTGTTTTATACATATGCTCATTTATATTATTTTATACATATGCTCATTTATATTATTTTATACATATGCTCAAACTCGGCAAAGTTTTATCATCGAGTACAAACAGTTTGTTATTTGATAGTAGTTTCAGTCAGCTAAATTATTTGAATTTTTTTAATATTTTAAGGTTTTTGAGTGTTTATCTTTTTTGCTGTTTTTGCCACTTACTGACAATATTTATTCGTTAATACTCGCTAATGGCCGATCACAAACAATTACACTGGAGTTCCTGAATTGAAAACGAAAAGAAAAAAAGAATTTCGTAAAGGAAACGAAAACAATTACATGAAAAGAAAACGACGGGTAGTCCTGCTAGCATTTGAGAATTTGGAAAATCATGTCTAAATTAGCAAACACTTGTTTGTTATTTGAGCTTCTTACGCACCCAACTACGCCCAGTGTATTCCTCTCTAGACACAAACGGAAACGTGTCACGAGCCTGTGCGTGACAACCTAATAGTGAACTCTCACGAACTCGCGTGAACTTCAAAACTTAATACTAATTCATGTAACATGTTCATTTTGTCAGATCATTGAAATCTTCACAAATATCTGCAAATCATAAGAAAACGTTTATTAAATGAAGGCTTAATCTTCCTAGAAACCTTTGAACGCGACAAACAACCAAGAGAGGTAACCGGATATTAAATTGGTCTAAATTATGCGATACAGACAATGAAACTCATCTGAATTAATGATCGTATTTTGTTGATGATGATGATGATGATAGGATACTCTGGACCATTCATAGGCTGGACTTGACCAGAGGACTAGAAAATTAATGACTATGCACAACGCACTACACCCAAAAGACGATACATACATACTCTACATAAAAAGAAACAAAGGGGGAAGAGGACTGGTAAGTATAGATGATTGTGTGGAAGACATAAAAAAAGAGCTGGATAAATACATAACCCAGAACACAGAAAGGCTAATCACTGCAGCAAGAGACACCGTCCCAATAAACCATTCGGGACCGAGACCAGAAACAAAAATACAAGAAAAGAAAAGTGGGAAGAAAACAACTCTATGCAGGCTTCATAAGACTGACAAAAGAAGAAACCAACGAAAATAGCTGGGCATGGCTAAGAAAAGGACACTTGAACAGAGAAACAAATCTTGACTGACGGCTGCACAGAATAATGTGATTAGGACTAGCTACATTAAAGATAAAATAGATAAAACCCAGGAAAACAGTAAATGCAGACTGTGTGGACAAAGAGACAAAACAGCAAATCATATAATAAGTGAATGCAGCAAATTAGCCTAAAAAGAATACAATCACAGACACGACTGTATGGGAAAAGCAGTACACTGGAAACTGTGCAAACGATTGAATTTCGAACATGCAAACAAATGGTACAAACATAAACCAACGACAGTACTGGAAAACAGAAAAACACAAAAACTTCTGGGATATAGATGTACAAACAGATAAACTTATACAAGCAAGGAGACCGGATGTTATAATAATCGACAAGAAGGAAAAATCCTGACAAATTGTAGACTTCGCTGTTCCAGCAAACTATAGGGTGAATATCAAGGAGACGGAAAAAACGAAGCAAATATACGGAACTTGCTAGAGAACTGAAAGGAATATAGAGCATGAAGAAAGTAAATATAATACCAATAATCATAGGAGCACTAGGAACAATCCCCCCAAAAAACTGAAGAAAAATTGGGAGAAATTTGAATCAAAGCGATCACTGAGACCATACAAAAAACGGCAATGATCAAAACGGCTGCAATCTTAAGGAAAATCCTCGAATGCGGAAACCAACACGCATAAGTTACACATGCTAAACAGTCATACGGAAGTTACAACAGGAAGAAAACAAAACCACGGGAAGAACACCACGTCACGAACAAAGGAACAGTGCAAGAAACATCATAAGTTAGCACCGCCCTCGGCTGACATCACACA